>JACFYR010000022.1:90129-237629 GCA_015708815.1 Kodamaea anthophila
ACCTATTCCCACCTACTTCGTCACGTGTCTTACCCGGACGTTGATATTACGTACTAGAGGACGTCCGGGTAACCCGGTCCCAGCGAGACTATATATAGTGGAAAAATATGATGAAAAAGAACAAGGGAGAATTACATTCCGCCCAAGTTCAGGTTGTTGTTTGTTTGTTATATCATCCTGTAGCGTTAAACCATAGCTTTAGCTATATACTACCCATTGAGCATCGCGTTGGACAATCTACTGACTGTCCACCCGAGCAAAACCAACATTAAATAAAGGGATAGATTTTGAGCAGTGAAGCAAATATAAAGAAACGATAACTTGAGCAGTGCGAAGCACTGCGATTTAAATAAAGGGATATATTTGAGCAGTGAAGCGCTGCGAATATAGATACTGGTAATTTTTGAACACTGCGAATAAAGATGGTAATAATTTGAGCACTGAATCGATATGGCAATATTTGAGCAATTAAGCCTGTGAATATAGATAATCGTAATAATTTGATCACTGCGATTCACTGCGAATAAGAGAACGGAAATATTTAGCATTATGATCTGCGAATTGGCAATGGCAATATTTGACAGTTTGAAGTAGTAATTTGAATACTGCGCTAATAGAGAATGGAATAATTGAGCATTAGGAAGAACTGGAATATGAATAGAGGTGATTGCTGAGAGTGAAGCCCTGCAAATGTAAACAATACCAGTATTACTCAGTGAAGTACTTCTATCTAATTGGACGTCTTTTTTTGCAGTGAGCATTCCGTAGCATTATACATTCACAGTACATTTCAAGCACATTCGCAACATCACCCACACACTCGCATAGACGTTAGACTCCTTGGCCGTGTTTCAAGACGGGCTGTGTATTCATTTCCAACACACAGCATTTGGAGCTTCAGTTCATATTTCGCAATTCCGTAGCATTCACAGTACATGTCGAGCACATTCGCAACATTCCACACATTTCGTACCATTCGCTTCCCAATGGTTAACCACCAATGTAGTGAAAATCACCCACGCCACGATGATTCCTATTGTTCCCACTCCTAAGCGAGGACTGGCGTGTATTTTGACATGTGAGAAGTTTAAAGAGTTCTAGAGAAAAGAGCAGAGAAGAGTTCAGAGAAAAGAGTTCAGAGAAAGAGTTCAGAGAAAAGAGTTCAGAAAATAGTTCAGAGAAAAAAGAGTTCAGAGAAAAGAATTTATTATTCATTAGAGAGATTAGATTTCATTAAGAGTTCAGAGCTCATTAAGAATTCATTAAGAGACACTGGGATTCATCGAATTCATTCGTTCGCTTCGCTCACTGCTCATTGAGGATTCATTTAATTCATTCGCAGTTCGCTTCTCTCACTGCTCATTAAATTCATTCTCTCGCTTCGCTCACTGCTCATCAAGTGACCCTATTTTCTTTCGCCCCGCAAAATCACCCGAATCACTAATACGCCCAATACACTAACGAGTTCTCCCATACCAATACCCTACTAATATACCATACTATTGACTAATTGTGCCATCTTATCTTTGCGTGAGTCTCATGAACAGTTTTCAATGTTTCTTCCTAGTAGTCAATTGTGGGGTATACACAGATGGATGATGTATGTCCCCAAGCTCTCATTAATTATATCCAGTCTTTAGTCTATCTAACCGTTAGTTTATCCTAGCCTCCTGGTCTCCTAGTCTATCATTATATCTAGTATTCCCCTCCTATCATTATATCTAGTATCATTATATCTAGTCTTTTATCATCAACTGTTTTTTATCCACGGATGTCACTTCCTTTTGCAGATGCTGCGACGATAGGTGAGTATGCATAGAGACGATACAATGAGAGTACATCAGATAGGCTAGTACGAGAGATCAACAATAGCAAGAGAACCAGAGCACAAATAGACCAGAGGCAGAGTCAAGAGACGTATGCAAGCTGATATGAGAAGCCAAGAGTCTATGGCCACAGATACATGACAATAGAGACACATCGAGAAATCACCTACGAATCCACAGAACATATGCTACTATCTTATAATCCTACAGAAAAGCTCAACCGTACCCCTTAGGATCTACACCCACAGAACAGCCAACCGTACCCCTTAGGATCTACACACACAGAACATCTCAACCGTACCCCTTAGGATCTACACACACATACCAGCAATATCATGCAAGGAACATACAAAGTGTCTGAAGCGACTACCAAGTAGGTTGAGTTCGAGAACATTGGTACGAGTGTATCTGATACTCTGAAGTGATAATGAATGTTGATAACCGATCATCATTGGTACGAGTGTATCTGATAATCTAATGATAACCCACCTGATCACACTCATCGTTGATTATCTGAAAGTGTGATTATCTTGATGTTTTTGATTATCACACCCTACGAGCGTATCTGATATCTGAGATAATCTGAAGATGTTTCCACTGTGATCATTACTGGTAGGAATATGATAATCTGAGATAATCTGAATGTTGTTTCCACTGTGATCATTACTGGTAGGAATATGATAATGATAATCTGATAATCTGAATGTTGATTATCGCACCTATTATCATCGCGTTGATCTGAATCTGTGAAAATGAACGATCAGCACTATCTGATCATCTGAACGTTGTTTGATATCGCCCGATCTCACTCGAGTATCTGATAATCTGAAGTGATAATGAATGTTGATAATCTATCACTCATTGGTCGAGCGTATTGACAATTGGAACGATGATATGAAGATAATATGAAGATAATATGAACGTGATATCGCATCTATCTCACATTGGTCGAGCGTATCTGATCATCACTATCTGGTCATCCTATTGGTAACGTTGATTATGATCTGGACATCACTTATCTTAATCAGGTCAGCATAAGGTTCATCTTTATGATAATCTACATCTGATCAGCTCTAAAGATTGTCGTATCTGATTATCTGATCATCCTTGATACAAGCGATCTCTGAAACGTATTATCGCTCTGATTATCAGACTTATCTGATTATCTGACCATCCTTGAAATCTCTGAAAACGTTCTTTATGAAGTGTTTATTGACGTCATACTAACACCAGTCCGCGCACATCAGAAAGACGCATACTTTGAGTCGTCGTACCGAAACCAGCTCCAGGAGCTCATCCTGTTTATCCAGGGCCAGCGCTTTGTCAACACGCACCCCGAGGAGATCACTGTGTTGGCAAAGTCTGCGTACCTTCTTCTCACCACACTCATTGGGGCACGGACCCTTGGCGAGGAGTATGTGGACCTCGTATACGTGAATCGGACCGGCAAACGGCTCCCTGGGCTCCGCAGGCGGGCTGGCTTTGTCCTCGCATATGCCCTAGTTCCGTACCTTGTCTCACGAGCCGTGAGAAGGTTGCGGCCGTCCGATGAAGCGGAGATAGACCGCGAGCCCAGCCAGTGGAAGCGTATATTGTTACGGGCGCTGTTCTCGTACACCCGTATCCTCGATACCCTCCTCAACATACACGTGGCGCTCTTCTACTTCCGGGGAGAGTTCTACTCGCTCTCCAAGCGGATATTTGGCATGCGGTACGCCTTTGGCCATAGCAAGGAGCAGAAGAGTGTGAGGGGGAACTATGCGTTCCTCGGAGGCTTGATTATGGTCCAGTACGGAGTCAAGGCGTTGTTGCTATTGCAACGGGAGCAGAAGGAGGAAACTGTGGCACAAGACAAGTCTGTTGTGGCGGACATTAGCCAGTTGCGTGTGGATATACCGTCGGTGGAGTTGGACGATCCAACGCAGTTGCCGTATATTCCACGGGATTCGCGGTCGTGTATGTTGTGCTTGTCTCCAATGACGGATCCTTCAGCTGCAAACTGCGGACATTTGTTTTGCTGGGAGTGTATTGTGGATTGGGTGAGGGAGCACCCGGAGTGTCCGTTGTGTAGGCAGGTTTGTAGGGAGGAGAATTTGGTGTGTTTGAGATAGCACACTGAGCGAAGCGAAGTGTGCTATAAGTACACTGAGCGGAGCGAAGTACGCCAATAAGAAGTACACTGAGCGGAGCGAAGTGTACGGCCCACAGAGTTAAAGTACACTGAGCGAAGTGAAGTGTACGGCCCACAGAGTTAAAGTACACTGAGCGAAGTGAAGTGTACGATGCTCGGTATTTAAAGTACACTGAGCGAAGCGAAGTGTACGCCAATAAGAAGAAGTACACTGAACGGAGCAAAGTGTACGGCCCACAGAGTTAAAGTACACTGAGCGAAGCGAAGTGTACGATGCTCGGTATTAGAATTGGTTTAAAGTACACTTCGCTTCGCTCAGTGTACGGTTCGCAAGAAGTCCGGTGACACGAGATAGTATGCGGTTCAGTGCGAGGATTAGTACAAGGTTCACTGGTGACGAGAATTTTTTCTCAAGTTCACTGAGCAAAGCGAAGTGAACGGGGTTCAGTATGAGAATTAATATTAAGCACACTGAGCAAGCGAAGTGCACGGTAGTACGAGAATCAATACAAAGAACCGGTGAAATTAGTACAAACACTTCGCTCGCTCAGTGTACAGTTCAGTACGAAATTTACTACAAAGTACTGGTGAAATTACTTAATAACTTGCTAATCTGCGAACTGTCGGACCAAAATGATTCTGGGCAGATGAGTGTGAGCATGAGTAGTGAGCAAGCGAACTACGAATCTGCGAACTGATAATGATTTGAAGACTGAGCAGCTCTGAGTAGTGAGCAAGCGAACTACGAATCTGCGAACTGATAATGATTTGAAAACTGGGCATCTCTGAGTAATTAACCACGCCACACTCATCTGCGTACCTTAATACGATGAAACAGAGCAGCTTGAATAGTCAGCTACGAATGTACGAACATATAGTGAAACGTCGACAAACAGAATACACAGAGCAGCTGTGGGAGATAATATAGCAGCTATGAGTACTTTTCTCATCATAAACATAGAGGTTGAAAATGACATAATAATAGTATGACTGCGAGCAGTGTGGAAATGAATAAAGATCTCTTTCTCTCACTACAAATCACCTTCAAGCTGGGAACTGTAAACAACACAACAAATAGCAGCTGAATGAGCAAGCAAAATCGCCTTCATAGTGCCAGCTGAGAAATGACTAAATATGAACTGGCAGAATAAACAATGATATGAGTACTTCTCTCACTATCTGCCAACCTAGGTCAAGAAGGTAAAACACAATAAACAAGTGCAGCTACTTTCGTCACTACCGACCTTCAGAGAGCTGACATAACAAAATATCAATACGAACTGTGAGCAGCTTGCTGAATTTTTCATGGAGCGAGAAATGAACATACAGAACTCAAACACACCACTTAATGAAATTCTTTACATTAACGAACACCCACTGTCATCTTATCTCTCGAAATCCTACACTACATTTATCTCTCTTTCGAGGCCACAATGAAAAGATGAAAGGTTTAAAGCGCTATAGAGGCTATTAAGCCTCCAAAACTCTACGTGGTTCATTTACTACAAGTACTGGTTCGAGAATTACTAAACTTCGCTTCGCTAGTGTACAGCTAAGTGACGATTAATACGAAGTACACTTCGCTTCGCTAGTATATGGTTAGTAAGTGATTAATACGAAGCATCTGTAAACAGCCAGAGTGTATCAATGCTCCAGCAAGCGATCAGTGAACAATCGAGCAGCGAGATAGTCGACTGACCTAAAGAATAATATTCTAAGAGAATTTCGAGCAGCGAGATAGTCGACTGACCTAGACAATAATATTCTAAGAGAATTTCGAGCAGCGAGATAGTCGACTGACCTAAACAATAATATTCTAAGAGAATATCGAGCAGCGAGATATTGACTTCCCTGAGAATACTTAGAATATCGAGGATATTGACTTCCCTGAGAATACTTAGAATATCGAGGATATTGACTTCCCTAAGAGTACTGAGAATATCGAGCAGCGAGATATTTGACTGCACTAAGAGAACTAAGAATATCTCTTGCTCGCTATTCGACTTCCAAGAATCTTTGGAAACTAGCAAGATGTTCGAATAACAATCTGAGATAATCACATTGAGCGAGCGAAGTGTTGACACTTTCTTCCAGCACCGGGAGCTCCTACTGACTAATTAGCAGATGTTTGTAGGCGCACACCGAACTGTACGATTAATAAGTACAGTGAGCGAAGCGAACTGTACGTTTAATAAGTAAAAGAATAAAGTAAGTACAGTTAGCTTGCTCACAGTAAGATTAATAAGTAAGTAGATAAAATAAGTACAGTCTCCGCTCACTGTACGTTTAATAAGTAAGTGAATAAAATAAGTACAGTTCGCTCCGCTCACTGTACATAATAAAGTAACTGAATGAACTAAAATCGAGATTACCCATGAGCAAATATGTTTGTAGGTATCATGAATCTGTTCGCTCGCTCATAACAGATGGTTTTGATTATTTTTCAGTGGAATGGTGTATCTCTCCCAAGTGAGATCATAAATTTTGCACTCTTGGTCTATTCACAAATAATTAGCCTCGCAAAGCATAATGAGATAATTAAGCTCACCTTGATAAGTGAATTACAGTGAGCGAAGCGAACTGTACTTCACTTTTTCACTTATTAATCGTACACATCGCTTACTCACTGACCGACTAGCATATTGGAATCTAGTCGACTAAGCAGATTGGATTCTAGTCGACAGAACATAGCTCGACATGTATCATTTTCTTGTCAGATATTCTTAATTAATGAGGAATATTTGTCGCGAATACACGCTTTGCATTAACGGTGTGACGTAGATGTCACCGGAGTACAAGACAGAGAACAAATGAATCAGAGTACATGAAGACAGAGAACAAATGATCAGAGTACAAATGAATACAAATGAATCAGAGTACATGAATGCTGGGCACAAATGAATCAGAGTACATGATACAGAGTACTCAAGAGTATACCAAAATGAATCCTCTACTCCTCTGAATCCTCTACTTCCAGAGTCCACTCGACTACTATGTCTACTTGGTGTATTTCTGGTATTGTCTGTCTGCCTTCTCTGTGTTCTCTGTCTGTCTGTCTTGTTTGTCTTGTCTATCTTCTCTGTCTCTGTTTTTTTTATGCACACTCTTCCATACACCAACACACTTGACGAGAAACTCAAGCCACGGAGGCCGCTGCTGGTTAGAAACACGCTTTTGGCGTACAAGAAGAGCGTGCTTGCTGTGCTAACCCTTGTATTCCTCCTGGTCTTCACCAATGTGCCGTTTATCCCCCACTTCCACCGGAGCAGCCCCAAGGTTGTGATTATTCTCGCAGCCAACGAAGGAGGAGGCGTGTTGTACTGGAAATCGCCCCAGGAGTGGTCGGTGGAAAGACTGTCCATTGCCAACAAGAAGGACTACGCGAAAAGACACGGCTACGGCCTCACAATCAAGGACATGACCATCAAGAAACGGTACCTGCACGAATGGCGTGAGTCGTGGGAGAAGGTGGACATTATGAAGCAAACCATGCGCCAGTTCCCCGACACCGAGTGGTTCTGGTGGCTAGACCTCCACACGTACATTATGGAGCCGCAGATTCTGTTGGAGGAGCATTTTCTCAACAAGTTGGAAAATGCCACATACCGCACGTTGGACACATTCAACCCCTTGGGACTTGCCGTGGACATGCCGTATGTGGACTACCTGCTGCCAATCGACTTGATCATCACGCAGGACTGTGGAGGGTTCAATTTGGGCTCCTTCTTGATGCGCCGCCTGCCGTGGTCAGAGTTGTTGCTCGACACCTGGTGGGACCCGGCAATGTACGAGCAGATGCACATGCAGTGGGAGCACAAGGAACAGGATGCGTTGGAAACGTTGTATGGGAGCCAGCTGTGGGTCCGCGAGAGAACCGCGTTCCTCCCGTTGCGTGCCATTAATGCGTTTCCTCCGGGTGCGTGTAGTGATAAGGCCGACGATCCCCAGTATTTCTTTAAGGAGAGGGATTTCGTGATTAATATGGCGGGGTGCGAGTATGGGAGGGATTGTTGGGGGGAGATGGAGCATTATAAGGCGTTGAGTAAGAAGTTACATAAGAGGTGGTATAATATATTTTAGCGAACTCTAGCGAAGCTAGAGTGAGCGAAAGCGATAGTCACGAACTCTGCGAAGCTAGAGTGAGTGTTAGAGCTGGAGGAGTATTAACGAACTCTAGCGAAGCTAGAGTGAGTGGTATAACTGGAGGAGTATCAACGAACTCTAGCGAAGCTAGAGTGAGTGGTTAAACTGGAGTGAGTATTACCGAACTCTAGCGAAGCTAGAGTGAATCGATTCAATAACTGGAGTGACTGTTAACGAACTCTAGCGAAGCTAGAGCGAGTCGATTAAATAACTGGAGTTACTGTTAACCTGGAGTGCGTATTAACGAACTCTCGCGAAGCTAGAGTGGGTGGTATAACTGGAGTGAGTGGGTATAACTGGAGTGCGTATTAACGAACTCTAGCAAAGCTAGAGTGAGTCGGTTAAATAACTGGAGTGACTGTTACGAACTCTAGCGAAGCTAGAGTGAGTGGGTAAAACTGGAGTGTGTGGTAAACTGAAGTTACTGTTAACAAACTCTTGAAGCTGTGACTCTTAAAGAGCTGAGTTACCGTTAACAAACTCTAGAAGCTGAGTGGTAAGGGCTGAGTGTCTGTTACCCTCTATCAGCTCTAACTATCACTCTAGTGAGTGGTGTTAGTAACCCACCAGGCATGTATAGAGATCACTGAAGAGATCGCTAGATTGTATTATGGCACAAGTGTAGAGATAGCAGATACGAAGACAAGGAAGATCACTAAAATGAGAAAGAATATGTATAGATAACTAGATTATAGAAAGATTAGATATGTATAGAGATCACTGATTGAAAGACTAAGACTATAAGAATGATCACACGATTGAGAAAACTAGTTATGTATAGATGCTGGATTGCGTTATAGAAAGCTAGATACAATAGAGACTGGATTGAGGTCGCTATATTGAAGATGTCACTAAATTGTGTGATGAGACTCATTGAGAAAGACTACATGTATAGAGATCACTGATTGTAGAGATGCTAGATGGAAGAAATTACTAGAGTGTATAGAAATCACTAGATACACTCAAATGTATTAAAGATTCACTTGTAGGGATCACTAGATTTAGAGATCACAAGATAGAGTTCCTTCCTAAACATGTACAATAAAAAACTCACTAGAGAGAGATCACTATATTTGCAAGACAATATTTTTTAGAACACAGATAACTATGTACTACTACATACAAAGCTATTAAATCTCTAATGGAAAATACCTCTATTAGCTACTGGTTCAGCGATAATCGAGTATTCCAAAGAATATATACTCAAAGACCAAACAAATACGTATATTCTGCCTCCGGAATTCAGGAAGAGTATGCCGATTAGATTATCCTTGTTCTGACGAATAGGAAGAATGAAGGTTGGAGTTTTATGAATAACGTTGCGAAAAGTAGCGCTCGCAAGCAGTATTCAGAACATGCCATGGATCCCAGAACTCCACGCCTAGCAGTGAGCATCGCTAATAACTATGGGAACACAGTAATGTTTTATCTCCTACCTCGTGAATTACAACACAAGTCACGTGACTCTCCTGCACCATAGACATGTATTCTAGTAGTGTATGAAGTCCCATTTATGGCATCAACTATTCTGTGGGTATGTAATATGTGTATATGTGTGTATATGTATATGTGTGTATATGTAATCATGTGTATATGTGGTCATGTGTATATGTGGTCATGTGTGTATGTGAACATGCGTGTATTTGTGGATGTGTATCAGGCTATATAAAGCTCACTCTTGCGAGCTGTCTGAAGTTTCAACGCTCATACAGTTTCTCTGTTCAACTGACAGTTTTCAATAATTACAGTTTTACTCGACTGTCAAGCTTTCATTTTCATACTTCGCTTCGCACGGCGTCTCAAATGAACTTTTCTTGCTGAAATGTAGACAGTCGTAAGTTTAATTAATTTCAATTGAGCGAAGCGAAATTGAAATATGATTATTCAGTTCTTCGCTCAAAATCTAAAATTCTGACATTTCGTTCAATTAAGCGAAGCAATATTGAAATATGATTCTTTATAGTTCTTCGCTCAATATCAATCATTCATTTAATTTCTCTCAATTGAGCGAAGCGAAATTGAAAAATGATCGTTATATAGTTCTCTTCACTCAAAATCTCAAATAATCCCAATTACTCATTCCATGCTATTTCAATAAAGTGAAGCATAATTGGAATATGACCATTATATAGTTCTCTTCCCTTGTATCGTAACCCCAATTACTCATTCAATTGCCATTTCTATTTCGCTTTGCTCAATTCGATTGTTGTAGTTTCTCAATTCCCAATTATTTATCCAATTTCGCTATTTTTTCTCTCAATTGACATTATCAATAGACACAAAACGCCCAGCCAAGGATCTACAAGAATAGCTGAAACTACGAGGTTCATATACAATTTAGTGTTATACCATCATGAACACTCATTGATTACCCGCACAGCTTACTGATCACGTGACTTTGCATACTCAACATCACTAGATATGCTTAGGTTCACTAGATTGTATTGAGAGACACTTGACAAGATTGCACTAGATTGATACACTAGAGTAACTAGATTGATTCTAGAGTCACTAGATTGATTCTAGAGTCACTAGATTGAATCTAGAGTCACTAGATTGATTCACTAGAGTCACTAGACTGGTTCATTTGATTTGTTCACTTGATATTCACTAGAATATATTCAGATTACATTCACTGGACATTCACTAAATAATATTCACTTGATTTCATAGATTACTAGATGATATCAAAAACAATATACTTGTTAGGGTATTCACACTTTAGTTGGGGAAATAGCTTAGATCTTACTTATTTATTCACAGAAACATACAAAGTATTTATATGCCAGGAGCTCGACGAAGTCTAGCTGCCAGCAAGGCACGCCACTCAAGGTGGTGCCACGAAAAGTTAAAAGGGTAATCGAAAAGGGTAACCTTGATCACGTGGGGTTACATGCAGTACCAGTACTCCCAGTACCTAACAATACTTGTCATCCTTTGTTGAATACACCATTTAGCTGATCATTCAGCATGGTCTAAGCATAAGTATAAGAGTCATTTATACTCATTGTGTAATTAGGTCTCATCATATATTTTGTCTTACTTTGTATTTGTTCATTGAAGGCTCTTGAAGCTCTTGTTGATAGTGGCTCCACTGTTCGTATTTTGGTCCACAATTAATTTTGTATTTTGTATTTTGTTTTTGGTTTATTTATGTCCGACTTCTGGTTCAACGAGAACGCCTTTGAATCCGACGAGTTCTTCAATGTGTTTGACGACAAGGCGAACTCGCCGGACGCACAGCAGAGCATCTCGCCCGCGTACCTCCGGCGAGGCCAATCCGGGGCGCCCACGCCGCAGTTCCAGAACTTTGCGAGCCCCAAGAGCCGGAGTGAGAGCGTCAACAGCCAAATGACCCAGGGCCAGAACATGAACATGAACCAGGGTGTGAATATGAACATGAATAACATGAATAACATGAACCAGGGAATGGGAAACTCCATGGGAATGAACCCCAACCAAATGAACCAGATGAACATGAATCAGAACCAGATGAATCAGAACCAGATGAATCAGAACATGAACCAGATGAACCAGATGAATCAGAACCAACACCAGAACCAGCTTAACCAAATGAGCCCAATCAGCCAGAATATCAACATGAACCAGAACCAAATCAACCCTAACCAAATCAACCCTAACCAAATCAACTCAAACATCAACTCAAACATCAACTCAAATATCAACTCAAATATCTCAAACATCAACTCCAACCAAATCAACCATTTCAACATGAACCAGAACCAGATGGTAAACATGCAATTGGGCCAGCCAAACATGATGCCCACACAATCGCTAATGGGCACACCAGGACCAAATCCCCAACACACGCCCGTGATGGGCCTGGGGCCTGCCCCCAATGGGGGAAATGGGGGAAATGGGGGCAATGGGGGTCCCAACGGGAGTTCTAAACCCAGTGCTGAGCAGCTCACGCAACTCCAGGTGGAGCTTTTCCTCATGACTCTTGGTGATTTCATGGCGCAGAATGGAAACCCTCTTGGGCAAGCGGTGGTGAATGGAAAACGAGTGAATCTCTTCTTCTTCCATCTTCTCACACAGAAACTCGGGGGGCCCGCACAGCTTGTGAAATGGGTACAGAACCCCACTGGAGGAGGGGCGCGCAGCCCGTGGCTTTTGATTGGGCACCGGTTGGGCTTGTTTGAGGGCATCAACATGCAAGATTCCGTGTTGCGGGACCAGATCGAGAAGGAGATTCTGGTGGTGTATGCTACCAAGTTGTTTGCTTATGAGCAGTACAGCATGACGCCCGAGGGGAATAAGGATTTACAGGCCAGACGAGCGAGGTTCCAGAAACAGTTGTTGGGGAGATGGAGGAACCAAGGCCTGCAGAATGTGAATCTCCACTCTTCGGCCCCAACGCCCCATATCCAGGGAACCCCCCATATCCAGGGCACTCCCCATATCCAGGGCACTCCCCACATCCCATCCGGCACGCCGCATATGTCACAGGGACAAAACTCCCACCATGGGTCCATCCAAGGGTCCCACCAGGGCACTTCTCACCAGGGCACGCCGCATTTACCGTCGGGGACTCCACATAACCAGACACCTCACAGACAGGGCACACCACATAACCAGACACCGCATAACCAGACGCCACATACTCAGACCCCCCATACGCAAACCCCCCACACGCAGACCCCCCACATCCTGGGCCAGCACATTTCCGGACCCGCGAGCCCCACGGGCAACGCGCTCTTTTCCGGGTCGCCGCAGGCCACGCCTAGCAACGAGCCGGCCGAAGATGCCGAGCCCAACGTGATCAAAAGCTATGTGCCGTACCGCAAGATTATCGACACACATGGCGGGATACCCATCAAGGAGGTGTCGCAGCTTGCCGGGGAGATTGAGATGACCAAGCCGGTGTACTTGTTTGCGCCTGAGCTTGGGGTGATCAACATGCAGGCGCTCATCATGAGCATCAAGCTGTATGAAGGTCCGCACAGTGCGGAGGTGACGAGCGCATTGAATCTGCTTCTCGTCACCACATCGGATGCAAACTACCTGTTCCGCATCGACGACTGTAGCGAGTTGCTCGATGCCTTGTGTGTGCTTGGGATGAAGCTAGTGGATAACATTGTGGAGGAGTATCAGCGCAGCCACCACATGAAGAATAGCGACGTGGTCAAGGGAAACAACCCCATCGAGGAGGTTTTCCGCAAGTATGCCGGTGCCGCAGGCGAGGATATTGGTTTCGTGGTGGACTCGCTCACTGGCGAGGTGGTGGGAGATAGCGACGACGAAATGGAGGGTTTCTTTGAGCCGAGGGAGAATAGCAGTCCTGCCACGTCGATCGAGGCCGAGAACGACGTCCACTTTGCGCTTCCCGACTACTTGACGGCGCTCCAGAACTTCCGGGCGGAAAACAAGCACCATTTCAGTAAGACGCAGAGGAAGAGCGCCACCGATGACCAGACCATGATGGTGGACCAGCTCATCACGGCCACGATGGTTCTCCGCAACATTGCGTTTGTGGACGTGAATAAGCAGCTGATGGCCGCCAGTGCCTTGTTCAAGTCGCTCATCTTTAAGATTGTCAAGAGCGTGGCCATGCATCCCGCGCGGTTCGTCTCGACGCGCAAACGGCTCTCGTTGCTCAAGGACTGCGTGTTGATGTTGAATGGAATCTCCTTCTTCATTGAGTTGGATAGCTTGGAGCAGGCCTTCTTGGTATTTGCGTTGGTGGCTTCGTTTGGGGCAAAGCATGAGGACACCATCCCTCGGGCCCCCCTCGATGTGTATTCGTACTTGCCCCATGCCATCGATGCCTTCACAAAGATTATCGTGAGAGAGCCCCACAACCGGTCGTTGATGTATGCTGTGCTAAGTGGATCGTTGACTATCTCGTCGCAATCGGTGTATGCCAACACCAAGCCGTTCCAGATCAGGGACGAGGACGCCGCCGAGACCAGGCGCTTGTGTGTGGCGTATGTGGGCGAGTCCTTCTTTTCTGGCGAGCTCCACACACGTGCGTTCTACCTCATGATGAGCGTGATTCCGTTTGCCGCAAATACGTTTGAGTTCCTGAGCTTCTCCTTGGCCCGTGCCCCGGCAGTGTCGCAGGCCTTGTTTGCCGCAAAGCTCCTTGTGGATATGGTGCCGTGCGACGAGGTGCCGGTGCGGCCCGTGAGGTGGTTGCTCTCAAACAAGGACGTGATATTGTACAACTTTGCCCGGCTCTGCATTGCGTTGGTGCTGGAAACAAGCAAGTTTCCCAGAGAGCTGCACGAGTTTCGTGTGTTGACGCTTGTGTTGACGAAATCGCTTGTGGTGGTGAACCTGTTGTTGGGGCTGGTCCATGGGGTTAGGGATATGCAGGGGGAGGTGGAGGGAGATTACTCGGTGTTGGAGGAGGTGGGGGGGTTGGCAAAGATGCTGCGGGTGGTTCCGGAGGTGAATTTGGCTTTGGATATGTATCTTGCGCCGAGTATTGATAATGGGTTGGGGAGGGAGGTGTTGAGGTATTTGGCGTATATAAGACTCGTCATGAGCGAAGCGAATGGCGAGTCATAAAAAAGATTATCATCATGAGCGAAGCGAATGATGTGGGTGGTGAAGAAGCGAAACAAATTGCTAGTTATCACCGGCGGATATATTTCATCATGAGCGAAGCGAATGATGTGGGTGGTGAATGAAGTGTTGACTAGTCATGAGCGAGTGGATAACTAGTCATCACAGAGGCGAATGGCTCATCATGAGTAGCGATGATGTGAGTGGTGAATAAAGAAGTGGAGACTAGTCATGAGCGAAGCGAATGGCTAGTCATCACTGAGGCAAATGGTTTCTTTGAGCAAAGCGAATGATGTGAGTGGTGAATAAGCGAAACAGATGGCGAATCATCATGAACGAAGAGAATGTGAGTGGTGACTAAAGAAGTGACGACATGAGTGAAGACTCGTCATGAACAAGCGAATGGCTAGTCATAAATAAAGTCATCATTCCTCGCTCATGCTGTGAGTGGACGAGAAAACGATAGCTTTTTTGAGACTAGGAGTGAAGTGAGTAGTGGGTGAAGAAATGCGAAGATAATGATGTGCAAGAACCGAATAGCGAGTGGTCATAATGAGCGAATACTAATTATTGGTGACTCTGAGTAATGGTGATATTGTATTCATAATTTGCTAGTGGTAATAATGAGCGGATAATAGTTGACTTTTGTGGCTGTTGAAAACACTGCCACAGATCAACACGACCAACTTCGCTCATTGTTGGTGTACTCACGAGCGAATGCCAGTATTATGAAGCTACAGAGAATGATACATTAGCGAATCAATTGAGCGAAGCGAAATTGTTGATTGTTGATCGTGTCGCGTTACTCAATTTTATTCTAGTACCACATAACATCTTATCACTCGCATGATGGTGTATTTATGAGCGAATAATGTGAGTGGTGAGCAGCGAGTGGCAATCATGAGAACCGAATGTGTCATCATGCGAAGAGCCATATGAGCAGTCAAGCGACGACTACCATTCACCCATCTGCTTTTTGTTGGCTGGAGCAAGGAAATCATTGCATTCGCCATCAGCGTTCAGTCTCAATGGTCTCACCAGATCAAATATTGCTCATGAAGTGCGATAAGTTTGTTGACCAGTTCGATCAAGTATCGGTGGTTCACCTCTATCATCGAGTTTTGATTGCCACAAGCTCGATAGGTTTGATTGCCACCAAGCTCGATAGGTTTGATTAGCTTACCAAGCTCGATAAGTTTTCGATGCTAGATGAGTTTTGATGCTAGATAAGCTTTCGATGCTAGATGAGTTTTCGAAGCTAGATGAGTTTTTGATGCTAGATGAGTTTCGATGCTAGATGAGTTTTCGATGCTCGAAATTTTCGATGGCTCACATGGTTCGCTACGCTCACCAAGTTCGCTGAAGCTTTCGATGCTAGATGAGTTTTCGATGATAGATGAGTTTTTGATGCTAGAAGTTTTCGATGCTCGAAATCTTCGATGGCTCACATGGTTCGCTACGCTCACCAAGTTCGCTCATGTTCGCTCGTGTAATATATTGTAATAAGACTGGGACTAAAATCTACATCTACATTCAGCAGTGTTTCATTTACTCGGCAGCTCGCCGGGACTTGCCCGTAACTGGCTCTTCTCTTTCTATCAATTCAACGCGCTCCGACAATGTCATTTCCGGAGGGTCCTTTGCGGAAAATGTGATTTGGAAGTCTTCCTCGCGGCACTCTCTTGATATTCCTGTATCGCCATCGACCTCTGCGTTAGTTGTTTTAACGGACGTGGAGCTCGAGTCCCGATCACGCATTTGCTGGGCCTGCTCGCGGATCATATTGGAGATGATTGTGTTCAGGTACAACGAAGGCCCGTGCCTATGGAGCCATTTCCCCTCGATTCCGTCCTTTGTCGCAGTTGTAGACAAGCACGAGGTATTGGAGTTCCGGGACCATGGCCGCGACACAGGCTCCAGATCCGTAGGGGGAGGTGTGGCCTCGAAAAAGCGGTCTGGCTGCAAAAACCTATTTTTCTGGGGGCTCACGAGGCGGAACTCAGCATTGGAGCCCTCGTGCTCCTCAAAACTCACCCGGCTTGTTAGTTCCGATTCAGGCGGAGAGCTCCGGGTGTTGTAGTAGAAAGCACGGTCCTCGCTGCTGATGTCATCAAAGTCATCGTCCACGTGGATTATCCCACTGGCAATGGACCTAATGCTTGCGGTGGAATGCGACATAGCATAAAATATCAATTGATATGTAGTGGTTATGGTATAATAATTGAATATCCTGATTGGTCTGAGAATTCTGTTGTAACTACTGCTAGGTCTTGCCTTGAGCTGTTTTCTGGTCTGTGGTGATGTCTGATCTATTGATAATCTCCTGTTTTGTCTTTGTGACCTTGATTAGATCTTTTAGTCCTTTTAGTCTTACTGTCCGTCACTTGTATTGTTGACGGTCTGGTTGAATTCTGGCCGGCAGTTGGATATGTTTTTATTGTTTCTTGCTTTGTTCTGATGGCTGACCACATGCGTGATTCCATTTTTGGCTGCTCTGCATATAGTAAACAATTCTAGAAACGCCCCTGCATGGTCACGTGACACAGATACACGGAGATCACTAGAGAGTAGGTCGCTGAGTTTAGTGCAGTTGCAGCAGTTAGTCCAGCAGTTAGTTCAGCAGTTAGTTCAGCAGTTAGTTCAGCAGTTAGTAGCAGTTAGTCGCAGCAGTTAGTCGCAGGAGTTCGCTACAGTTAGTTCGCAGAAGTTTACTACAGTTCGCTTCGCTCACTGAAGTTCACAGCAGCTCGCTACAGTTCGCTTCGCTCACTGAAGTTTGCAGCAGTTAGTTCGCTACAGTTCGCTTCGCTCACTGTAGCTGGCTCACTGTTGCATATTTTTATGCGTATTGCAATCATCGGAGGGGGCCCTTCCGGGCTAGCCGTGGCCCGCGCACTCTCAATGGAACCATTCCACTGCACCATAGATATCTATGAAAAGAGGGACCGCACAGGCGGCGTGTGGTACTACGATAAAGATGTGCGGAAACGCGACTACTCTCCCATGTACAAGTACTTGGAGACCAACCTCCAGAGCCCATTGATGCAATTCACAGGCTTTCCACTGCTGAAGCACGTTTACCAGAGCCGCCAGGAGGTCGATGACTATTTGGGCACCTTCAGCACCAAGATTGGGGTGAATTTCTACTTGAATCGCAATGTCACCAAAGTCGAGAAAAGGGAGGAAAAATGGCTCGTATCTAGCAGGCATAGCAGCCCTATACAAAACGTGAGGGATTTTTTATTTGGCGGCACGCTTTACGACTACGTGGTGGTGGCCAATGGCCATTTCAATGTCCCCTACGTCCCCCAAGTCCCTGGGCTCGATGAGTGGCGACAAAAAGAGGCATCCTCGGTAATCCACTCGGCCGACTACAATGACCCACGTGATTTCGACGGAAAGACAGTTTTGGTGGTGGGGAACCAATCAAGCGGAATGGACATTTCCACCCAGTTGGCCGTGGGTGCAAAAAAAGTATATGTTTCCTCCACGGATCCCCCGCCGTCTGATGATTTGAAGACGCACGTGAGTCGAGTGGTAGAGTACCATTATCCTTCCAAATCCGCACTACTCACAGATGGTCTGTCCATCGAAATCGATGCGATTATCTTTTGCACTGGCTACTACTACGATTTTCCCTTCTTGGACATTCCCTCCTTGACTGACAAGAGGAATGTGGCCAACATATACAAGCAGCTCTTCTATATACCAGACCCCACTCTATCGTTTGTTGCGTTGTGCAAGAATGTGGCCCCGTTTCCGCTTGTTGAGGCCCAGGCAGCCCTCCTTGCGAGAGTCTGTAGCGGGAGATTCCACCTCCCACTGAAGGAGCAAATGGAATGTGAATATGAAGAGGAGCTTAAGGAACGCAAGGGAAACTTGCACAATTTGGCGTTTCCAGAGGATGCAAAGTACTGTCAGCATCTTGAGCAGTTGATTGGGAGTATAAAGGGGGGATTTGAACCTGCAAAGTGGGATGAGAAGAGATGGGAATTGAGGAGTAGGTCGAGGGAGGAAAAGATTAAGAGGCAGAGGGAGATTGAGGAGTGTGTGAGGGTGTGGAGGGAGAGGGGGGAGGGGTATAGGTTGGTGCCGTCAATGAGCAGTGAGCAGTGAGCGAAGCGAACTGCGAACTGCGATGTCTTAGCAAGTTTGAGCAGTGAGCGAGCGAACTGCGAACTGCAACATATTAGCACGTCTTAAGCAGTGAGCGAAGCGAACTGCGATTACTCTAGCGAGGCTTGAACAATAAGTGAAGCGACTTCAATTATTTTAGCAAGTCTTGAGCAGTGAGCGAGCGAACTGCGACTACTCTAGCGAGGCTTGAACAGTGAGCGACTGCAACTATATTAGCAAGTCTTAAATTATGAGTGAAGTGACTAAAATTATTTTAGCAAGTTCGAGCAGTGAGCGAAGCGAACTGCGATTAAACTGTCTCAGTGAGCCTGTGCAGTGAGCTTAGCGAACTGCGATTATCTGTATTAGCAAGTTTGAGAAGTAAGCGAAGTGACTGCATTTACACTGTCTTTGTGGCCCTTGAACAGTGAGCGAAGCGACTGCGATTATCTGTTTCAGTGAGCCTGTACAGTTTGCTTCGCTCACTGCAATTATTTTAGGAAGTCTTGAGCAGTGAGCGAGCGAACTGCGATTACTCTAGCGAGGCTTGAATAGTGAGCGAAGCGACTGCCACTATATTAGCAAGTCTTAAATAATAAGTGAAGTGACTACAATTATTTTAGCTAGTCTTGAGCAGTGAGAGAAGCGAACTGCGATTAAAATGTCTCAGTGAGCCTGTGCAGTGAGCGTAGCGAACTGCAATTGTTTTAGCAAGCCTTAGTAATGAGCAAAGCGACTGCGAATAAAATGTCTTGGTGAGCCTGTGCAGTTCGCTCACAACAATTATTTTAGGAGGTCTTGAGCAGTGAGCTGCGATTATACTGTCTTAGCAAGATTGAGCAGTGAGCGAGCGATTTGCGATTAAACTGTCTCAGTGGGCCTGTACAGCTCGCTTCGCTCACTGAAATTATTTTATCGAGCCTGCTTAATGAGCAGGCGACTGCGATTACACTGTCTCAGCGAGCGATGTACAAAGGTAGCAATTGGGTGGTAACTACGCGAGGAAATGCTAAAAGTATCATGACGCTGCTATGGCACCAGAGGACAACCAGAAGGCTCATTGATTTGTCTATTAGAGGCCGATTATGGGTAACAAAAGGAACTATGAAATGGTTGCAAAGATGAAATACTGCATATTTCGATGAAAATATTAAGGGACATTCAGGTCATGATAACCATATGAAAAGATTTAAACAAGAGGAGTCATAGAAAAGGTGGGTGAGGATTCAGAATAAAGATGTATCTATAGAAAGTCGACCTATATTCGTCTGCAAAGGATGTGAAACTGTCTAGGCTCACCCTCACCTCGGTAGACGCTGAAAGCTAGTGGAAAAATGCACTTTTAGATAGTCTATGGAAATTATGCTTTTCGATAGTTTATTGGAACTATGCCTTTTAGATAGTCTATGGAAACTATGCCTTTTAGATAGTCCATTGGAACTATGCCTTTTAGAAATTCCATAACTATGCACTTTATATTCTACTATACACAAACAAATCTATCCAAACCCTTGACTCAACTTGATCCGAGTATCTGGTCAAATAATTCTGTGGATTATATTTTTGGGTGAAATACCTCACAGAAGGGCGTGTGGCGCAGTTGGTAGCGCGTACCCTTAGCATGGGTAAGGTCTCGGGTTCAATTCCTGACTCGTCCATTTTTTACCCAGTCTTTTTTTCTTCTAGTTTGATGTGTTGAAGGTGTGAGAGCAGGCGCTAGCTGTGACAAGCAGAGCAAAAGCGAATAAGGGTTAGGGTGACTGAGGAATTTCAAGGAAGTATAGCTTGTACAAAATATATAAAGTACTCGAGGTACAAAAAAGGCTAGTTGTGTTTTCTGTTTGCTTCATCATGCACTTCGTCCGATATTGTTCCATTAGTCCTTATGAATTACTCACTAAAATCTCACTTCGTCCGATATTGTTCCATTAGTCCTTATGAATTACTCACTAAAATCTCACTTCGTTCGGTTTTGTTCGATTAGGCCTTATGAATTACTCACTAAAATCTCAATTCGTTCGATTTCGATTAGTCCTTATGAATTACTCACTAAAATCTCACTTCGTTCGATTTTAGTTCGCCTTCTCCGTTGCAACAGTCATCAACAATAATCTGCTGAATATGCACTCGTTTTAAGCTACCTCACCTTTGCAGATGAGCTAATAGATTAAGAGTCAATTAATGATGTGCTGAAACCCACAGGAGTGATAGGATTGGTCTGTAAAATGGCATGTATGAAGAAGAACCAAGAGTAGCTCAGTACAGAAGAAAAAAGAAGTTCACTATTACAGAAACACAATGAACTGTTTAAGATGCACCTTAGTTTTCGTAAAAATACTTTTTTCATGTCCTTCATACTCCCAGGAGACACCATCCCCCTAAATGCCTCCATAAACACAACCATAGGTCCCGGGGTATACAAAAACCCGCTAACACAGGCCATCATTCCATCATCCGCAGGATACTTCCACTCCAAAGTCAACAAGAAGCAAACAAACCAGGTAGTCTATGTGGACACCAACAATGCACGCTACATTCCTCAAACCAACGATCTCGTCATCGGCACAGTAGTGGGAGTCTTGGGGGAGTCGTATAAAATACAGCTTCAGGACTTTCTGCCGAATGTGTTGCTTTCGATGATGGCATTTCCAAACGCCACCAAAAAGAATCGACCCAACTTAAAGACCGGCCAGGCTGTGTATGCACGAGTTTCACAGGCACACACCGACGTCGAAACCGAGTTGGAGTGCTTTGATCCCGAAACCGGAAAAGACGGGGGGTTTGGGTTGTTGAGCGAAAACGGGTACATATTCAATGTCCAGTTGAATTTTGCACGTGAGCTCCTATTCAACCTCAGCTCGCCTGTTTTGGAGAAGTTGGCGCAGAGAGTCCAGTTTGAGATTGCCGTGGGAATGAACGGAAGAGTGTGGTTGAAGTGCGGCGATGGGTTGGAAATCAAAAAGGAAGAAAACCCAGAGAATGACCAAGAAAATGACGTCGACATGGAGAGCGTAAATGTCAAGGGCATGAAGGAAACCTTGGCTGCATGCTCGTACATCCAGAGCTGTCAGAATGCCACCGTGGATGAGTATGATAGAATTTTGCAAAAGGCGTTCAGGAGCGTGGCGAGTGAGTAGTACAGTACAAAGGTTAGTAATAAGAGATGATAGAAAAAGAGCATCAAAGTGAGATGAGTTCTACAAAGGTTGGTATTCTAGGTTAGTAATTCTAAAAAGTTAGTAATTCTACAAGGTTAGTAATTCTAGGTTAGTAATTCTAGGTTAGTAATTCTACAAGGTTAGTAATTCTAGAAAATGTTGGTGATTCTACAGGGTTGGTAATTCTAAAAGTTTAGTAATTCTAGGTTAGTAATTCTATTGAAATATGTAGTAATTCTGTAAATTCACTTACCGTTCTTTTTGTGCTAGACTCTTGCTAAGAGCCCGTTGAGTTGGGCGTGACAGTAGCCAAACCTTTAAGATTTTAGGAGCATCCAGTTTGACATGTTGCTGTTACAAATGTCTAATATTTCACTAAGCACCATTATCCTATATGCAGTACTGAAAATGATGTGATGAGGTTGGATTTTTGAGCAGATATGGATTCATGATGCACGACCCGCTGATTCAACGAGGTGTTCCTATTCTCATCTTTCCCCCAATATATTCTTGTCATATTTCCTTCCCATCTTTCTCATCATTCTCACCTTCTTACCATTCTCACCTTCTTATCATTCTCACACCATCTTTCCTTTTTTATGGACCCCAACCAAAAGAAGCTCCACAAGGACCAACGACGCAAGCACTACGACGATCTCCAAGTCCAGGGCACCAACAACTCGTCCATTGTATCCAAGAGGTCTGTTGAGAGGCTTTACGGTCCTTTACAACCAGAGCTAGGACAATGGTTCCAGCATTTTGTGAAGAATGGAAAGAGAAGAAGCCCGGCCATCAACCGTGGCTACTGGATCCGCATGGAAGCCATAAGGAAAATGGTGCTTAAGTGCGCCAAAGCCAACCGCAAGGTCCAGGTGGTGAATCTCGGGTGTGGGTTCGACCCACTACCATTCCAGCTCATGGAACTGTATCCAGAAATGCGCTTTTTGGACTTTGACTACCCGGAGTTGGTCCAGAACAAGAAAAACATGATAAAAGAGAGTAAAGAGATTATGGAGTTACTTGGGGAGGTTGAGATAATAGAGAGTAAAGAGTTGCTTGGGGTAGAGAAGAAAGATCCTCAAGTCAAAAAGACTCGCAAAAAGAAGGACACAGGCCCTGTTTTTCCCTCGGGCCCCGTTTTATCGTCATCCAACTATCTTCTTGTAGGATGTGATTTGAAGGACCAAAAATTGTATTCTAAACTACTTGGGGACTTGTTGCACAGCGACTACACCACTGTGTTCATAGCGGAGGTTTCGCTCGCATATATGAAGCCTGAGTTTGCGGACCCAATCATTCGCATATCGTCTGGAGTCAAGATGTCGCATTTCGTAATTCTAGAGCAGGTCCTTCCGGACGGAACAGCCAATGCATTTGCACAAAAAATGTTGTACCATTTTGCACATCTCCGCTCCCCGCTCCAGTGTGTTGAGACGTATCCCACACGCGAGGACCAGATTTCCCGCTTCAAGCAATGGTACCCACACGTGGAGATTGCCAACTTGTTTGAGAACTGGCGTGATTTGGTTGACCAGACGCTTAAGGAGGGCGTGGCTGGTATAGAGGACTTTGAGGAGTGGGAGGAGTTCATTGTATTCTGCCAGCACTATGTGATTGTGCATGCATCGACCGAGAGCCAGCTCTGGTACCCAAATAGGAAGGCGTCCTGTGTGCAGGATTTTGCAGCCACGCGCTACCAGGCAGCCCCGATGCACGTCCTGCGGTACCAAGCCAACGTTGAGTTGAAGTTTGCTGCTGCTGCCGCGTACCAAGGGCAGGTGATACTCCATGGCGGTTTGCACCAGGCCAGGGAAGGCAAGACAGTTCTGTTGGATCGCGTGCTTGCGGAAAACGGGCCTTGTGCCCGAATGTGCCACACACTCACCACTTTGGGCAGCAAGTGCATTCTCGTGGGAGGCCGCACACGTCCGGGCCACAATCTCGACGACGTGTGGGAGTTTTCTGGCGAATGGAGACAGATTGGGGCCCTTCCCATGGGTGTTTCTCGCCACGCAGCATGTGCTGTCAATGGCAAAGTTTTAGTATTTTCACAGGGTCGTTTCTTCAATGTGGGCAACGAGACAACAGAGTTGAGCGTGGACGGTGAAATACCACCGTTGGCTTCATGTGCCATGTGTTACAACGGCCTGTATGGTATCATTGTGGGAGGAATTGTTGACGATACGGTTCCAGTGGTGTCACAGACTGTGTACAAGTTCACAGTGGTGAAATCTGTTGTCACCATTCAAAAGCTCCTCAACGTGCCTTTGCTTGGGAGAATTGGGGCCGAAAGTGCTTTTGTGAGCGATGACGAGGTGATGGTGGTTGGCGGAGTCTGTCCTGAGCAGCTTCTTTCTAGAAAAACCAACATTGTAATTGTCTCCATTGATGGAACAATCAAGACGGTGGATATACCTGAGGATGTCTACAAGGACATGATGTTGATCGGGTCACGCTTGGTTCCGTTTGATGACGGCTGGGTGGTTGTTGGAGGGGGGGCGGTATGCTATTCTTTTGGAACCTTCTACAGTGGAGTTTTCAAAATCAAGCATAGTACATAGAGTACGAGAGTAAGGGGCTGTGCACTTACTGGAAGCTATCATGTAGCACTTACTGGAAGCTATCATGTAGCACTTACTAGAAGCTATCATGAACTGCTGATCATTGCAGGAATTGTAGCAGGGATGGTGGACCTGGCCATGGAGCAAGTCACTGTATCCCTGACATCAGGGATGAATTAATGAAGATATAGGATAACTTAATACTGCCACCTATTACACTTTATAGTACACCTTATTGGTACACTTGATAGTACACTTATAGTACACCTTGGTACACTTGATAGTACCCTTATTGGTATACCTCATTTGTACACCTTGGTAGTTCTCCTTATTGGTTGTATGGGGTGTATGTGTAGCTACACTTCTCCACATTCCAGGGTTCAGCACTGTTTAGATTGCTTCACACCCTACAACAGGAGTTGCTAGTTTTGTTTTCCTAGCAACCACACAGGAGCATTTTCAGGGCCCAGCACTATTTTCCCCTGAGCTCCCACTTTTCCTTTTTCGTCAGGTTAATTTTAGTTGGTTATCCATGATCTGCACATGGGGTGTGACTAAACAATAGACTGTACACAGGACACAAGTACAAGGCCAAATCTCTTACATAGGGGCTGGGATATCTCGATGTATACGATGTGGGAGTGAGTTTGTGGCAGTGTTTCGAAATATGTGTATCAAACAATCACTATTTTTCACATTTTTCATAGCCATCATCTCGCAGGTTAGTAATTATTAGTAGATATTTTGTCAGGTACGCATACACCAAGTCACATTCAGGCGCATACGCTAAAGGAGGATCTTTAGTGGTATAAGCAACGGTGAATCTATACATCGGGTGATGGCTAAAAGCTTATCTGTGGGAGTTTCTTTTTTCGGTACTTCCGGTTTGTAGGATGTATACACCCGAAAACTATTGCAATCTTTTCTAATCTCCGTTGATAGCCCTGGTGCATCCCTGAAAAAAGCACGCTTGCCAATATCTTGCCTCATAAGATAGGGAAATCCACTTGGGGATGCAAAAAAAAGGCAAACAATTTTCTACACCATGGAGGAGAGGATGGAAGAAGGAATCAACCACTTTTCCTTGTTAAAGTTCTCGGAGGATGTCCGCAAGAAGATTGAGGGATCGGACTTGCTAAAGAAACACGGCGAACATGGCAGCGTTCCTCGCACAGTGAGGAAAAGCTTCACATATGAGAATGTGGCAGAAAACCCCTCCTTATCTCTACGTTTCCTTCACAAACCCAGCAGACTGGCAGAGATGTTGGAGAAAGCCTCAGACAAAACAAAGGAGAATAGCGTCTGGAATGCTACAATTGGCGGCAGTGAGCACCAAAGGGTGAGAGAGGAGATTGAGCGCAAAAAGAGAGAAAGGGAGCAAGGCCGCACAACGGGGGGAAATAGCAGCCCAAGTGGC
This sequence comes from Kodamaea anthophila, assembly GCA_015708815.1. Taxonomy (NCBI): domain Eukaryota; kingdom Fungi; phylum Ascomycota; class Pichiomycetes; order Serinales; family Debaryomycetaceae; genus Kodamaea; species Kodamaea anthophila. The sequence goes on from JACFYR010000022.1 coordinate 116,013, forward strand.
GAAAAGCACTCGCACCTCCCTCACATCCCTGAACAGATATTTGACAAACGTCTCCTGTCAAGGCTATTTCACACAAAGCCTCACGAGAACCATTTACTCCACAAGCTAAGCCGCCCGAAAAAGGGGCTGGGTGAGACGTCACCTTTGGAGGCGCTCAACACTCAATTGGAGAAGATTTCCACAAACCCCGTCCACACCAATGCGCTCCAGTCGGAGCCGCTCCACACGGATTTTCACTCTGTCCTCAACGGCGCGTCCTTTTGCGACCCCGGACTTTGTGGCTCCGCCCAGAACTCCGAAGAAAAAAACACTCACGCCACAAAAATGCGTGCGGGAAAAAACGGAAAAGGAGGGGAGGAAAAGCTGGAGAATAAACTTGAAATTACACAAAACGGCTCGGGGTCACACAATACCAAGAGTGACCTGACCCACCTGTCCATAGCCAACCCCAGCATGACCCAGCCATCAGAAGATCCAGAAGAAGATACAAATCCATCAGAACCATCAGAAAATTCATCAGAAAATTCATCAGACAACCTGACCTCACAGACCCAATTGACCCTGGATGAACCACTAAGCCTATTTAGAAAGGACTTCTTTGGCAGGCCCCACGAGACAGATGCAGGTGCTGAAAACATGGACCCTTTGCAGGATACACAAGAGAAAGATGAGGTGGTAGATCGGCCCGAAGGTATGCTTGTGCGTAAAAAATCGGGTGAAATCCTCAAGTCGTCCCTCAAGTTTGGCAAGAGCCGTTCGCTTCCCTCGACCCCCACATACAAGCAGGTGCACTTTGGGTGTCTGAACGATGTGCGCTACTTTAAGGTGAAGGACAAGCCCACTGCTATCTCGGCCCTGAACAGCCCTAATCCGAGCGATGAAGACGACGACGACGAAGATGACGAAGATATGGACGACTACTTTTCAAGGGGACATGGAACGGAAAAGATCACGCCGTACCCGTACCAGCAAACGAATTGGACGCTCCGCACATTGAATTTCCCAGCGCTCTCGTACCCCGCGAAAATCAACTCCAACGCGCCTGTGTTCCTCGAGCGCGTGTTTATCAGCATGGACAAGAGGTTTGTGATGGGCCATATTGCCGTGAAGAATCTTGCATACGAAAAGGATATTTGCTTGCGGTACTCGCCCGATGAACTGTGGCTGACTATCGTTGAGATCCCCACCAGATACTCACCAGATCGGCCCGGGATCTTGAAGGAGCACAACTATGACCGTTTCCTGTTCCAGATCCCGTTGGATACGCTTTTCTCCAGCTCGGCGAGCGACAAGGTGGAAAAGCGCGACGGCTGCGTGATCCGCAGCAAACGCTACCACTTTTGTGTCAAGTACCACTCGGCCTCGCAAGAGTACTGGGACAATAACAGCTTCAAAAACTACGCAGTAGAGTTGGTCAAGTCCACCAAGTCGGTGAGCCCTCACCAAGCAGACACGCAGATACGCGCACACAATGCAAAGCCCAAGTACTCGTCGTCGTACATGAAGCGCAGAGTGTCGGACCTGCTGATACCCAAGAAGGATGTGCCGGAGTTGACCCCGCCGACGCTGGCGTCGCTGATCTCCTCAAACTTTTACATCCACGACGACATGAGCGACGGCGATTTTTCCAAAAATGGCTACTATTTGTCCCTGCCCTTGTTGGCAGACTTGTACAGCCCGTCTCACAAGGGCTTGACCAAAAAGGAGCAGTGGTCCGAGCCCGAAAAAAAGAAGGGACTGTACGACAAGCATTACGAGAAGCCGTTTTTGGGCGAAAGCGCCATGAGCTCAAAGTCCTACAAGGAATTGTTGGACAAATACTGCTTTTTCTCCACAGATAGGAATGATGACGTGTACGCAGTAAGCTCATTCCTTACATAATAGGATAAATATAGGAAGAGACCTGTAGTAGCTAGTATTGCATAATGAATTGATTGAAAAATGTAGAAATCAGAATATATTCTTCCTAACAAGATATGTTTGGGTCTAGGAGGTCCTATGTTTTCTAAGTGTTCTGTACACCAGCTATTTGTGTTTTTTGTATCCTACCACCTGCAATAAGCTGGCTAAAGATTGGCAAGCCAGATGTTTAATGCAGTATTAGATATAGTGCTGATCAATATTTTTGGGTGAAACGGGGGGTATTGTTGGTATTCTCTATTCGTGTTTCCTTTAAAAGTTAAATTACCTAGCCACATGGCGTGATGGTGCATATCCACGTCAGCAACCGTAATCTCGTCTTTGTGGTTGCCCCTTATGTTTTACCCCGGATTTTTTTCCATTTACGGTGCCGCATCCGGGTAGAATGACCCTATGAGCAACTATGAGGATACAATAGATACAATGTTTGGCTGAGCTGATTGAAAAACAATGTTTGGTTGAGCTGATTGAAAAACAATGTTTGGTTGAGCTGATTCATGCAAGGATTGGTTGGTCTACATTGTTTATTTGTTACAATAGGCCCACATTAGATGCTGAATTGGGTATAAATTTTCATTACACAATAGTGGTTGATTTTTTCTTGTCCACCCTTATTCACTCGGATTAGTTGAGGAGCTTCTACTATCAAGGCTGCTAATAGAAGGCCTTGTGAGTGTCAAGAAATGAAAATTCTGTCAGGTCCAGCAATAGGCGCGTCGACTAAAAGGGTGCACATCATGCATACTATTTACGACAGAAATATGGTGCTATTGTAAAAAATCACCTATCCATAATCATCATTCATTCAATACAATTTATCCTGTTCAATTTCTTCATCCTGTACCATCTATTCATTCAAGCAATATTCAATCCGTAATCATATCATTCATTCAATACACTTATTCAATTTCTTCATCATCCTGTACCATCCATTCATTGTATTCTATCCGTAATCATATATTCATCCAATACATCTATTCATACATCCTTTCCATTTTATTTCTTTGGGTTCTTTTATCTTTGGGTCCTCTTTTCTTTGGGTCTTTAATGGTTTTGCTTCTATGATCTCTGATGAACCGTGAATATGCGCTCCATACTTGCTTGGCTAACTTGATGCACTCGGCATTCCTCAATCGATTGTTCGAGGGCCCAGACTCTCATCAGCTGCACATGAGGATAATCCATGAACTCGTAGGGGTGATCAAGTAGTACCTCGATATTTCATGTACTCTTTGTCCATGACTTGTGCTTCAAATCCCCAATTCTCTTTCTCTAGAACTACAAAACGAGAAATTGTACCCACCAAGTGCTCCCGGTGAGAATAGAGAATCATGCCCCACGCCAAAAGCTTGTATTCGCTGCACCTCCAGAGATGGGGTTTTTTGGGGTTAGACTCTGATGCATGCCCACGTCAGATGCATCCAGCCGCATCTAAATCCCCAAGGATGAAGAAACATCTAAAGTCCCCATTGACGAAGGGACGTCAAAGTCCCCAATGATGAAGGGACATCAAAGTCCCCAATGATGAAGGGACATCTAAAGTCCCCAATAATGAAGGGACATATCCTGTGCATAGCAGAGAGTCAAATGAGGAATCATCATTAAACGAACTCACTTTTCACTCATCTGCTTATTTGGCGGGTTGATGTTCAATGACGTTTCCCACAACCGGGGGGTGCCTTAATTACAGTACAGATATGCGCCAGCACAACCTCAACCTGCCAATCTCGCTTCGCTCGATTGACTCGATTGGAGTACCGTCTCAATTGTTGTTGTGTTCTTCTATTCCCGTCTCAACTGTTGTTGTGTTCTTCTATTCGCCTTATTATTCTATCTGTAGTCTCTCGAAAAGGTGGTGGTATGTCTGGCTTCTAATTTTCCCACTAGACACTCTCAGCACATTCTGACGCTCACTGCTGCTCCGTATCCTGATTCAAATACTGGTATTCTCATACATTGGTCACTTCAGACCGCCGCTTCTCGCCTTTCCACCAGTGCTTCTTACGACCAGAATAAGCATTAGATAGTCATGAGTTCACTGGCATCTGTTTGACACACAATGAAAGCACAGTTGCGAAGCAACTGTGCTCGAATTGTGGGCACAGTCGCTGTATTAGAGCAGTCGCAACTCTCGAATTAGACGTTCCGTTTGCCATGTATTTGAGGCATGCTGTCCATGGCGTCTGTTTTTGCCAGGGCGTTTATAGGCAGTTCCTAATATGATATGAGTGGTTTAATCCCTTAATAGCCCTTTAACGTGGATCTCTTTAATGAGTCTATGTGAGTCCGTCGGCATCTGATATACTACCATGATTTAGACATAGCTATCGAGGACCACATACGTCTCTGTTTGGCTACTCAAAACAATACATTCTGACCAAACCACTCTCCAAGCCCGCGGCAACCCTGCTGTCGCTCAAGCCCACACACAGCACCAGCAGATCGTTTGCCAAAGTATGCAAGCACTTGCCATCCTGCAAGTCCCAGACCTTGACCAAGCGATCATGAGCACCCGAAACCACACGGAACGTGTCTGCACATATCAGCCACACGCCCTCGATGTGGCCAAACTGAGTGCGAATACACCTGCCCGTGGCCACGTCCCACAACTTGATGGTATTGTCCAACGAGGCGGTCAAGATATGCGTCGGAAGGTTGGGTATATCTAGAGGCTCTGCCTCGGCCTCTTCGGGCCCCTCGTCCACCAACTTCTCCTTGTATGTGAAGGGTATGACGCTCTGGACCTGGCCCACATGGCCGCCTCTGTCTGCGCCGCCAAAGACACGCAAACACTGGTTGTTTGTGAGATCCCACATGCGCACGGTGGTGTCGTCAGATGCCGAGAAGACGGTATTCAGGGCCGCGTGCATCTTGACACAGTTGACCCAGTCTGTGTGGCCTCGGAGAGTGTAGCAGGTGCGTAAATCCACGTGCCACACCTTGACGGTATGGTCTGCGCTGCCCGAGACAATCAGTTTCTTGGAAAAGTCCACCGACACCACCATGTCCTCGTGGCCTCTATATGTTGCGATGCACTGGCCAGTGTGGTAGTTCCAGACCTTTATCGTCAGGTCCATGCCGCCTGTGATGAGTTTCAGCGAGTCGAAAGCCAACAGACGAACGCCCTTGGTGTGGCCCTCGAGGGTCTTGACGCACTCGCCACTCTCAATGTTCCATATTTTGATGGTTTTATCGTACAGGCCGCTCATGAGGTACTTGCTGTTGAACTGGAGACACGTTACGCCATCTGTGTGGCCTGCAAAGTCCTTGATGCAGTAGAGGCCCTTGCGCCAGTTCTTCTCGAGCTTGAAGCGCTCGCAGTAGACGCTTTTCCAGGGCCTCTTCTTGCGCTCGGCAGCTATGACACGGGCCTCGTCCTCGCGCTTGAGCCGTTTGGCCTCCTGGATGGGTTTTATGTCTTCTTCCTGGTTATCGCGGGCGCGTTTCATATGCATTAGTGGGAGCCCCCAGCCACAGTTGGGGCATTTGCGGTCAATGTGCTGCTCGCACATGTGGTGCCACACACGGTCGTCATCAGCCAACGTTTTCCACTTGCGGCTGACCTGGGCCGCGGAGCAGAGCGAGTTGCAATCGAGGTAGCACAAGATCTTGAGCGACATTTCGATGGGGAGAATGCTGAGAAAGTCGATGCGGATGAGGTTCTGCACCTCCAGCGACACGTACGAGAGCTGGGGGAAGCAGCACTGGGTGAGCATCCCTTGGAGAATGAGCTGGCGCTGGTTCACGGGGGCAGCAGAAAAGATGGACCACACGTGTGATATGGCCTTGCGGTCGTCGCTGGGGAGCTGGTCGAGCGCCGCCTGGATCTTTTCCATTCGGTCCGCGTCAGTTCGCTTGTTGCATGTGATGTCGGGGTTGTGTCTGTAGCAGTACTTGTGGAAGTTGTCTTTGGGTATTTGGTTCAGGTCCGAGATGTGTTTGACTAGAAACGGCGTCACCACGTTGGGCGGAGACTTGGGGATGCATTGGTCGTGGAGGTCCATGAGAAATATCAGATAAAGATTATGATTATTCAAGATTATTTAAGATTATTTATCGTTTCTCGCCAAGATACAGCGCCACATTTCAGGACAAGAAGAGCAAGAAAAAGTAGGACAAGAAGAACAAGAGCAAGAAAAAGTAGGACAAGCAAGAACAAGAAGAAGCAGTACAAGAAGAACAATAAAGCAGTAACAACGATCGTCAGCTGCATGCTGTGATAGAGTAGGTATGTAGGTGATAGGTGATATAGGTGGTATAGGTGATAGGTGATATAGTAGTTCCTGTCATCTAGGTCTGACTGAAGATATTCCATGCAGATAGGAAGCGTGCCACACGTGCGTCAGATAGATGTGGAGACCCGGAGTGCCACAATGGCGAGCCACAGTGGAAGAGGCTGAGCAGAGAGAGAGAGAGAGAAGGAGAATGGGAATGAGAGAAATGAGAAGAAATGAGAAGAAATGAGAAGAAATGGGAATGAGAAGAGAATGAGAAGAGAAGAAATGAGAAGAGAATGGGAAGAGAATGAGAAGAGAAGAGAATGAGGAAAGAAGAGAAGAAACTGAGAACGAGAAGAAGCTGAGAAATGAGAAATGAGGAAAGAGAATGAGAATGAGAAGAGAAGGAGAAGAGAGAAGGAGAAAAGAGAAGAGAATCAGAATGAGAATGAGAATGAGGAAAGAAGAGAAGAGAATGAGAACGAGAAGAAACTGAGAAATGAGAAATGAGGAAAGAGAAGAGAAGAGAAGAGAATGAGGAAAGAGAATGAGAATGAGAAGAGAATCAGAATGAAAAAGAATCAGAATGAGAAAGAATCAGAATGAGAATGGAATGAGGAAAGAAGAGAATATAGAATCAGAAAGAGAGTGAGAGATGAGATTAGAGAACTAGATAATGAGAGAAAGAGCAGTATACGTTGTCTATAGCGTCTATAAGGGTCTATCTCTAATCCTGCATTGAGGATTGGATTGGAGCAACTTCATGATCCTGGGATACTATTGTACACGTTCTCGGTACTGCCACTGCTTAGCCTGTACAATCGCCCTTCACGCTCATGCCTCATCCTAGGCCACTCCTTGCCGCTATCCGCCACTGGTTGAATGAGTCCTTGTGTATTTGGTGGTCGTGGTCATCTCATCTCTCACGTGACGCTCATCTCGAATCTTCCCAGCCATGCAACACGTCTTATGTTGAATACTCTTCTCTCTTCTAGACTTTTCTCATTCTATGCTCATCCATGGATGCTAGCCAGAGTAAAGTCGTGCAGCCCTCCAACTACCGTATCGTCAGAGGTGTTTTGTCAACCATATAGTATGTAATCTTCTACATGACACTTTATAGTCTATTAAGTCATTCATTACTTTCAAGATCTTCTACAAGTATTCTTCCATCTAGTCACACACTCAATAAGACACACACTTTGTTCGTGTACTTTATTTCTAGTATTAAGTAACTCCCAACGGACACTAATCTCACGTATATCTAGTAGTCTATAACTATCTGTACAGTCTTCTATCTCCCATTTAGTGCAGTCTTCTACGAGTATCTTTGGATGTCTATGTATATTAGTACGCTCACTTGCCAACACCACCACACAACGACAACACTCACTTCGTTCGTGTTGGTCGTTGTTTGGTGATGTTGTCGTTTTTTATGTCAGCTCACAAGAAACAAAAGATGGAAAACTTCCCCAACGTTGGAGAACAAGTCGAACAAGACCAAGCAGTCCAAGAGATCGAGTCTCTCTGTATGAACTGCCATGAGCAAGGCACCACGCGCCTCCTCCTCTCGCGAATCCCCTTCTTTCGCGAGATCATCCTCATGTCATTTGAGTGCCCTCATTGCCACTTCAAGAACAGCGAGATCCAGCCAGCGGCTCAGATAGCAGAGAAAGGGGCACGGTACGTGCTCAAGGTGGAGAAAACGGCCGATTTGAACAGACAGGTGGTCAAGAGCGAGACTGCCACTGTTCGCTTTGCTGAGTTGGACATTGAAATCCCCCCCAAACGCGGCCAGTTGACCAACATAGAAGGGCTTCTCAACGAGGTTGCCGATGATCTCGAAAGTGACCAGCCAGCTCGTCTCCAAGTCCAGCCAGAGATGCATGAGAAAATCGCCCAGGTCATCGCAAATATCCGCTCCTACGTTACTCAAGACAAGCCCTTGACTGTGTCTGTTGACGACCCAGCAGGGAACTCCTGGATCGAGTACTTGCCAGGTGAACCTGCCCACAAATGGGCCAGCTACGAGTACAACCGCACGGCCGAGCAGAATGTGTTTTTGGGCTTGATCTCGGCAGATGACTTGGAACAGAAGAAGGAGGAGGAAAAGAAGCAACGCGATGTCAAGGAGACTGGTCCCCATGTCACTGGATTCGTCTCCGATGCCAGTGAGATTGAGAATCTCAACGGTGAGGTCCAGACCTTCTCGGCCACTTGCTCCTCGTGCTACAAGCCATGTGAGACCCACATGAAGACGGTGGACATCCCCCACTTCAAGGAGGTCATCATCATGTCCACCGTATGCGACCACTGCGGCTACAAGTCCAATGAGGTCAAGACTGGCGGGAGCATTCCAGCCCAGGGCAGACGCATTATCTTGAAGGTGACGGATCCCGACGATCTTGCTCGTGATATCTTAAAGTCAGAAACATGTGCCATGAGCATTCCCGAATTGAACCTCGACTTGACTCCAGGAACTCTCGGCGGCCGTTTCACCACCATCGAGGGCTTGTTGACCCAGGTCACAGAGGAGTTGCACTCCCGTGTCTTCACCCAGACATCAGACTCCATGGACGACGAGACAAAGGGGCGCTGGACAGTGTTTTTCGCCCGCTTGCACGACGCCGTGGAGGGGAAAATCCCCTTCACTATTAGAATGGAAGACCCCATGGCAAGCAGCTATGTCCAGAACTTGTACGCCCCAGACCCAGACCCGGAAATGGTCATTGAGGATTATGAGAGGACTTTTGAGCAGAATGAGGAGTTGGGGCTTAATGATATGAAGGTGTGAACGATCACAGTGTAGAACCTCATCACAGCGAAGCTGTGATGAGGTTCAAAAATAGGATCAGTGTGTAGTTTACAAACAATTGAGCGTAGCGAAATTGTTTGCGTATCGAATAACATAGAAAACAATTGAGCGTAGCGAAATTGTTTGCATATCGAATAACATGGAACAATTGAGCGTAGCGAAATTGTTTAAGCACAAAATATTGAGTAACATGGAAAACAATTGAGCGTAGCGAAATTGTTTAAGCTCAAGATATCGGAATATGGAAAACAATTGCTAGCGGAATTGTTTACGCTCTAGATATCGGAATATGGAAAACAATTGAGCGTAGCGAAATTGTTTAAGCACCAGATATCGGAATATGGAGAAATGGGAATTGTTGTAGCCATATCGAATAACATGGAACAATTGAGCGTAGCGAAATTGTTTAAGCACAAGGTAACGGATCATGGAAAACAATTGAGCGTAGCGAAATTGTTTATGCTCTAGATATCGCAATATGGAAAACAATTGAGCGTAGCGAAATTGTTTATGCTCTAGATATCGGAATATGGAAAACAATTGAGCGTAGCGAAATTGTTTAAGCACCAGATATCGGAATTGAGCGTAGCGAAATTGTTGCAACCATATCGAATAACATGGAACAATTGAGCGTAGCGAAATTGTTTAAGCTCAAGATAACGGATCATGGAAAACAATTGAGCGTAGCGAAATTGTTTAAGCTCAAGATATCGGAATATGGAAAACAATTGAGCGCAGCGAAATTGTTTAAGCACCAGATATCGGAATATGGAAAACAATTGAGCATAGCGAAATTGTTTAAGCACCAGATATCGGAATATGGAGAAACAATTGAGCGTAGCGAAATTGTTTAAACACAAAATATTGAGTAACATGGAAAACAATTTCGCTACGCTCAATTGTTTAAGCACAAAATATTGAGTAACATGGAAAACAATTTCGCTACGCTCAATTGTTTAAGCTCAAGATATCGAAACATGGAAAGCAACTCGCTACGCTCCCAAGCACAGGATATCACAATATGACCTGTTAATAATCCAACAGTGAGTAACTGAAGTCTGTAACAGCTAGTACAGTCTGTTGTATTTCATGATAGTCTGTAATTCGTACAGTCCAGTCTGCAACAATCACATTGTCGTAACAATCTGTTTATAATCCGTAGCATTGTAACAGTCTGCAACAGTCTGTAACATTGTTGAAACAATCTATGTAACAGTCTTTAGTCTTTCTCAGTCTGTTCCAGTCTGTCTACAATCTGTTGTCCCTCTTCTCAGTCATCTGCAATCTCTGTTCAGTTTATTCGTACCAGTCGATCCGACACCAAGGTGTTCCAATATCCTCTGCGATGCTTTTACGAGTTATGCTCTACTTCTCTCGTTGAGACTATTCATTAATGTGCTCCTTACTGTAAGAAAAAATCACTCTTGTTTTTGGGTGCAAAAATGACTACATTTGTGGTTCAGCTCACGTGACTATCAAATTCGAAACAACACTGAAGGAACCATCGAGAAAACTTGTGAATTTTGCTCAAAGAACAATGATGAACCAGTGGAGACTAATCGCCAGAATAATACAGTGTTTGAGTGTATCGTAATTTCATCTTTGTCACTCAAGCATGTTCAATGTTTCCTGATTCTGTGAGCCAGGCAAATGCTTTGGTTGAAATGTTAGTTACGATTTCCTCTGCATAGGACCTTTTTATGTTTCGAAGTACCCCTCGTTCAAAAGTCTGAATAGATTTATCTAAATGGACTGCCTACTGGACTACCCATAGTGTAATCACCTCAGTGAATAAATGCATCCAAAATGATTCACCTCACTTTGAAGAGATACCGCCTCTTTAACGAAACATGCGAACACCTCAAATGGTCAGTTTTGATAGTAAGTGCTTTGTCTCGGGTGTTTATAATGACGAGATTATTTAGATGTGCTAAATTCTTCGATCACTCCGGCCGTCCGGCTGGATCAAGATGTATTAGGATGTTTTGTCTTGAGCTCATTGAGTGTCTTCGGAGGAATTACAAGAACTATTTGAATCTCATCAAGTGGCTAGATAAGTACCATAGGCTACCTTAAGTAATAAAATCTGAAGGATAATCATTCCAGTAAGCCATTGGGTAACTACAAATATACTTCTCGCTGATAGGGATGCCACTTAATGTAGTGTTGTGTTCATAAACAGATACTACTTTATCCTCAAACTTGCTAAAGTTCGTATTCTTTTACATACTACCTGAGCTAAGGTTGAAATTTAGTTTATATCAACGTTGCGCTTCCGTGGCACAAGTACAGGGGACTTTTTGAGGGGACTATCTACTTAGGTACTATGGGTCTGTCCTGAGGTTTTCATGTTTTTAGAAGGGAGGCGTATGAAAGGGTGGAAAGAATAACGATCGTTTATTGGGCGTTGCTTTTAAAATGCTCTCACGATACGTTCTCCATAAGCGTCATTTTAGAGAGAAACGAGATGTGGCTGCTGCCAAAAGGCCTTTGTTCACTGGTTCTAGTATACGGAGGATATTCAGCGTGGGGATGTTTTCTACAGAGAAGGCATTTTTCTCTTTTAGTTCTCAAAAGCCGATTAAACTCTTGACACACTTCTTGAGCGTGTTCTTATGCTGTGGTGCCTAAAAACCAATCGGTCCCTATGGTTGCGTCCAAAACAGCTTGATTCGGGTGAAAATGCTCTCGCTATGGAAAGAGGCACGCATAAAGGCGCTATACCCACCCAGGTATTTGATGTTTAGCTAGCGGCATACCACCACCAGCGAGAACTTGAAGGAGTCGCAGATGTGCAGTTTGTGCAAAAGTTCCTAAAAAGAATCAGAAAGAGATTCCATGATATTCAGCCCATTGATGTGCTGAAATTGCAGAATGCAATAGATAAAGTAGTGATGGGTGCATTGAAAAAATGGAGGGAGGAGTACCATGCTGTTTTTGAGAGAGGGCGGAGATGAAGATCCGTGCGTTTCACGTGACATTGGCTGCAAATTCCCAAAGTGGGTATTTTAAGTGGATCGATTCGTACAATAGAAAGGGAGGAGATTTTAGAGAAGCAGCTTTAGAGTGGAATGCGCGTTATACCGGCGGTACATTTGAGGTCTGGCTCAACAAATCGGCATCCTATCGGATTCTCTTGACCAGGCAGACGATATTCGGTATGCCTCTCTCGCAAAAAGGTCCCTAATCAGCTGGTACAACAACTTTCACGAGTGCAGGTTCTCCAGGATGCAATGAGCATATTTACGTGAGATGTGAGAAAAGTCCACGAGGCATTGAATTACTGGGCCATTCGATATGTGGAAAAAAAGGATGAACCAGCAGAACCACGATATATTTGAAGGCCTCGGTATCCTAATCTGGAACCGCCTTAGCGTTTAAACGTGTGTACTTCTCGGAAGAAATAGTGGTACAGACCCCATTCCTACCATTTTTGCTTTACGCTAGAAACTCACAAACTTCTTCAATACTCGCTTGTGTTTACATCTCTATTCCAAAATACACTATTTAACCAAATAGGTTGTATATACAAATTAGACTACAATTTAATTTCGCGCCAAATAGGGACTGTCGAAGGTGTTTCATGTCACCCAATTCGGAACGGCGTTCGACTATAAATACAAATCCTCCAAATAAATGTCAACTAATTCCCCCATAGTATTCCTATCTTTGTATTTACGAATATTCCTGACTCCTCAGACTTTGAGCCAACTAAACTATACACAAGCTACTGGGTGTGGGCACTCATCCTATACTCAATATGCAATTTACTATACATGCTATGTTCATTTGAACTACTGTCTAATTCTTGTATGCTTGCGTCTATCAGTTCTCGATCGAGCGTGACCAGAAAGATGGTACGGGTGTGTAAAATGACCCTTGGGGACATCTATACTCAGATCCCTTTGATGTGGTAGTCCTTGTGTATCAGCGAGGTGATTATCCTCCATATACTCAGCCTGCCGGAGCCGCGAGTGAAGCAAAGTCTCAGTTGAGCCGTATATGGCAGTGAGTGCAGTGGAGTGGTCTAGTTGAGTATCGGAGCCTCACTAGTTTAGTGGAGTGGTCCAGTTGAGCCGTAATCACCTCATTTGGTGCAGTGGAGTGGTCCAGTTGAGCCATAATCTCACTGAGTGTATTAGAGTGATGGTCCAGAGTATCGGAGCCTCACTGAGGAGTATTTTTCTCTGACCAGTATCATGGCCACCATCCCTCAATGAATGCTCTCAGTGAGCCAGTATCAAAATCGCTTGCTCAGTGAATGTTCTCAGTGAGCCTTTACCGTTTGCTCAGAAAAATGTTCAGTCTACTAGTCTCCATCATTGACCTCAGTCTCAACAGTCTTCATCACGGTCTTACCTTCATAGTTTTTACCTCACAGTCTGACGTCCAACGGATGTCATCACCAGCTAATCACAATATTCACTCAGTCATCAAACCCCAGTATCGTATGTCTCTTCGCTCGCAGTGAGGACCTCAGTCTCACCAGTTTCATCACTGTGTAACCTTCAGTCTTCAACGATCAGTTCTTGACCTTATCAGCTTCAAACCCCAGTATCGGATGTCTCTTCATCGCTGAGGGTCCTTATTGTCACCAGTATCGGAGCCTTCTGAGCGAAGCGAAGTGGACTCAGTACTCCTCAACCATCAGGTTTAACCATCACATTATAACCATCACAGGCTTAACGATCACATTACCTCACCAATATCGGAGGTCTCTTTGCTTGCTCAGAAGAGCCTCCTTCGCTTCGCTCAGGAGGCCCTCGACTCTCTCTACTTCAGTCCTCACTGAGACTTCACTGGGATTCACCACTTTATCGGAGCCTCCTTCGCTTCGCTCAGAAGGCTCTTCACCCACTTTGCTGCAGTCCTCACTTCGTTCGCCTCACTTCGCTTCGCTCAGTGAGGCTACTCAGTGAGGGTTTTACGAGGACTCTCCACTTCATCGGAGCCTCCTTCGCTTCGCTCAGAAGGCTCTTCAGCCCTTTTAACTTGATCAGAGTCCTCACTGAGACTTCACTGGGATTCACCACTTCATCGGAGCCTCCTGAGCGAAGCGAAGGAGGCCCCCGACTCTCTTCTTTCTTTAGAGTCCTCTTCGTTCGCCTCACTTCGCTTCGCTCAGTGAAGCTGCTCAGGAGGCCCCCGACTCTCTTCTTTCTTCAGAGTCCTCTTCGTTCGCCTCACTTCGCTTCGCTCAGTGAGGCTACTCACTGAGACTCCACCGAGGCTCACCACTTTATCGGAGCTCCTTCGCTTCGCTCAGAAGATTCCTCAGTGAGACTCCTCAGGAAGGCCCTCCACTTCATCACTTCAGTCCTCACCTCGCTCGCCTCCTCGCTCGCCTCAGTGAGGCTACTCAGTGAGGGTTTTAGGAGGACTCTCCACTTCATCGGAGCCTCCTTCGCTTCGCTCAGAAGGCTCTTCACCCACTCTACTTCAGTCCTCACTTCGTTCGCCTCCTCGCTCGCCTCCTTCGCTTCGCTCAGGAGGCCCCTCGCCTCACCACTTTATCGGAGCCTCCTTCGCTTCGCTCAGAAGGCTCCTCAACTTACTTCGCTCAGTGAGGCTGCTCAACGCCCCCCCCCAATTACTCCTCTCCAACTCCTCCCCCAAAACCAGCAACTCCACCTCACTTGGGGACCCCAACGGCGACAGCCCCAGAGACGGAATCTCCACCCTCAAACTCGGCTGGAGATGGTTCCCACTCCTCAGCCGGGCTCTCGTATACATATTCAACGGGGAATTCGGGACATACGAGCCAAACGTTGGGGCCACGCCAAATGCCGATGGCGAGACATCTTGAGGAAACGGCTCCTTTTCATCCAGCGACCGTCCCTCCAACAGGACCAACTCTGTGTGGTCGCCTGGGACCTTATTCCCATTCAAGTAGCTATTGCGTTTGAGCTGGGAGTCAAAGGCGATGTTTGTATTCTGAGTGCCCATAGCACGGTCCTTCTTATACTTCCACCTACAGGCGTAAGCTGCGATGGTTTCATAGACGCGCTTTGTGTGCCAGACACGCTGGACCTTTTGGGCCAAGAGCCGGTGCTCGAGGTAATCGACGAGATGGAGGCACTGGCCTGGCTCAAAGGAGTTGTACAAGGGGATCTGGAGGATGATGCGGGAGAAGGCTATTCCCGGCTCGTTATTGAGTTCCATGACGAGGAGGGCCTCTTCGATGAAGAGCTCGTACATTTTGCGGCGCTCGCGGATCTTTTGCACGTCCATCTGGGACACAATGTCGTCGATGGCGTCCAAGTCTATGGAGATATCGTACGGATTATTGTCGTCATTGCGGGTGATCCACTTTTCGCAGAGGGCTGGGATCGAGAGGATTCCCGAGTAGAAGCGGAACAGGATGGCGCCATCGAGCGAGCGGAGTAACCGGGGGAGTTCCTTGGGCGCAATGTAGCCTGTTCCCTCTGGGTCGAACTGCTGCCACGTTCGCTTGAATTTCCGAATCTCCTCCCGCTGCATCAACCGAGAGTACACGGACTTGTCCTTGACGTAGCTGAAACTATCGAGGATGAGCGACACGAACATGTTGAGGAAGATGTACATGGAGACGATATTCCACGCAATGAAGAGGATATATGCGTACTGCTTGTTGCCGCAGTCTGTATCGTCGAGCGAGTTGCCTGTGGTGCAAAAGGGAGCCTCCAAGGTGTAGTCGTCCATGATGTAGTTCCAACCCTCGCCGAAACTGCACCGGAACAAGAGAATCAATGCCTTGGGCACCAGGCGCAAGTTGATATTGCCCGTGCCATTGGGCCCCACCTTTGTCAAGCCAAAGATCTGGTTCATTGCTATGGCAAAGACAAGGAATACAATGACCCATGTGAAGAGAAGCGATAATAGACTGGGGAGACTGGCACTGGCAAAGCGCAACAACTGGGACAACCGGTTGCTCCGAGGGATGACAAACGCAAGGAGCCCCACAAGGAACAACTTGTTGACGTTGAAAAAGTACGAGTTCTGGTCCACGGCAAAGCCCACAATGGTCATGATCCACGCTCCCAGCAGTACAAACAAGTTGAACCAGTTCCACTTGTAGCGCACAAACGCCCGGCCCTGCGCAACAAAGAGCATCACCAGGTGCAAGAGGAGCACACTCAGCGAAAGCGTAAACATGGCCTGTCGAACGGGGACAAGGGCCGGAGGCAGGGGGAAACACTCACTGAGAAGTGCCACTACGTGAACAACCAACACTGTGCCGATGGTCCGGCTCCATACGGGCAGTTTCTCGACAGTCATACGGTAGCAGAAACGTACAAAGGCACTCATTCCACGGACCTGTTTGCGCTTCAGCGGACGGGCCTGCGAGAGAATCTTCTTGACGTGGTACCACGTCACCTGTTCCTGGGTCATATAGGCACGGCCTGTTGTTTTGGAGTAGTTGGAGATGATGACCGATACAAACAAGGTGAGGATGAAGATGATGGAGCAAAAGTTGAAGAGAATGACAAACACGCCGTTAAAGGGCGAGGCAAACGGCTGCGGAACAGTGCCCACGCCTGTGGAGGCCATGACATTCAACAAGAGGTCGACCCACCCTTCCAACAGGACAATCTCAAAGAGCGTGGCAAAGGACGTGGCAAAGCGGTTGAATTCCAACTGCGGGTTGCTGTACACGTTGGGCAGCAACACGTCCCAGTTAAACACCTGGTTGCTGTACTCATTGTAGCAGAGATCCCGGGGACTCACGCCGTCCAGACAAACACCTAGCCGTCCATTAAACACATTCAAGCCCCAGATGGAAAACGGAAAGAGGAGACACAAGGAGATCATTCCCGCCAGGAGAATCTTCCAAAAGCCCAGGATCATGGTGTTGTGGAAGTTGTTTTTGGCCGTCTCCAGCACAGTGAGCAACCGCAATGCACGCAACGCCTTGAGGCCCCGCACAATCCGCGACAATTGCCCGTCGTTCCGCAAGTAGGCCATGAACTCGATCCAGAGCGACACCAACACACACATGTCAATCACGTTCCACAGCAGCGCCATGTAGGCGTTCGGCGTGAAGCAGAGACCGTCTGCAATGACCTTGATGGCAAACTCAATGGTGAAGAGCGCCAAAAACGCAATCTCAACCCACACGGTCCAGTTGTAGTAGCCATAGCGCTCAAACATGGAGCTCCGGTAGAGCGGCGTGAGGTAGCACGCCGTCACCACTAGCCCGATACTCGCCACAAACATCACCACCACCATTCCTTCGGCCACAGGGCGGTACGGCTCCACTCCGTCGATGCGCTCGCCATAGCTCAGGGCCACAAGCCGCTGGCACAACCTCCGCAACCGGTGCTGAGGCGCCAAGACCCAAAACACTCGGTTAAAGTTGGGGTTCTCGGCAAGAAAGGTGTTTTGCTGGTCAATGAGCGTGTTGCGTTCCACGAGAATGCCCTGCGCAAACCGCGCAGGGTCAAAGTTGGCAATGTCCGGGGGCCGTTGTGCCTGTTGTCGGCCTCTGGAGAACGGGTTGTTGTGAACAAACGGGATGTAGGCCCGCCATTGGCGCAAATGCAACCACCGAGTCCATCTCAGCCGCACCAAGGGCACCACCAGCTCTGTGTCGTCGTCCAAGAAATCTTTCACGGCCAGCCCACTGAGAAGGAGGTTCACCACGGCCCTCTCCATCTCCTCCTTGCGGCCTCGTTGGCCCATGATGCGAGTCTTGAGCTTGGCAAGAACTCCCAGTCCGTGGTCGGCCGATTGCAATCGTTCCGTCATGTTGGCTATGAACTGGAGAAGCTGCTGTTTGCGCTTGCCCTCCTCCGAGACCTCCAAGGCCCGTGCAATGACGGCAATGAAAAAGTTGAGAAGCACCATATTGCTCACCATGAACCAGCCCACAAGGAGCATGCTCCCAATCAGCCGCGACGACGTGGTGGTGGCGTATTCCTGGAGCCCATAGAGAATCTCGGTCCAGTTCTCGGTACTGGTGATGACATACAACGCAATGAAGGCGTTGGGAAGCGTGTGCATGGCGAAATCCACGTCCCCAAGACTATCCACGGGGACCGTGCCTTCAAAGTACCGGGCCACAATCACACTGCACAAGAAGGTGAGCACGAAAAAGAACAAGGCAAGGTCAAAGATGGCCTGGAACTCGCTCGCAATGGCTAGCCAGAGCCCCCGTGTGAGCGGCGTCGCCAAAACAACTCGGTAGAACCGCATGATCTGGAACACAGTCATCCAGTAGTACGCGTGCCCGAGCCCGTCCTTCACGGGCGGAATCACAATGACAATGGTCACCACGGCCAAAAAGAGATCAAACACATTGCGCTTGGTCCAAAAGTCCCGCCACGCTGGCAAGTAGCTGCAGAACCGCAAACATATCTCCACCCCAAGTATCACAGTGCACGCCACCTCCATCCGGAAAAGCACGTGTCGCCGGTGCTCCAGCATCGTCGCACTCCGTGCACACTGTGCAAGAAGATCCGCAAAGATGATGAGGACAAAGAGGGGCTCGATTTTCGAGTATATTCTAAGCTGGGATTTGGGATTCACCCTCTCCTCAACTGTAAAAGAATTTCCAAAAGGATTTCTCCTTTCTCTATCTCTCCCTTCTCCAAAAGAATTTCCAAAAGGATTTCTCCTTTCTCTATCTCTCCCTTCTCCAAAAGAATTTCTCCTTTCTCTATCTCTCCCTTCTCCAAAAGAATTTCTCCTTTCTCTATCTCTCCCTTCTCCAAAAGAATTTCTCCCTTCTCCAAAAGGATTTCTCCCTTCTCCAAAAGAATTTCTCCCCTCTCTTTCTCTCCCCTCTCTTTCTGTAGGAATTTCCTCCTCCTCTTTCTTCTTTCGCTGCTCCTCGCTGGCGTCGTTGAACAGGGCCACAATAACCGCAATCAAGACATTCACAAGCCACACCGTGAGAATGAAGATGCCCAGAATGAAAAAGAGACACGCCGCAAGGTTGTCTGAGTCCATGGTATCGTACATGATATCCGTGAATGTGTTTGCCGTCATCACCACAAACACCATCTCCATGCTCTGGAAGATGTTGTCAAACAGCACCGTCCCCCCATACGGGTTCTCGCCCGAAACACACTGCAGGTACTTGGGGCACCTAAAGCCCTTCATGACGCTGGCGGTGCTGCCGTCGCGCATGATGTAGGGTCGTGGTATCCCCTCCAAGTCGATATAAGACCCGCAATACAGATCGCTATTCACAAACACATCGGTGGGGTCGTCTGGGTTGGTCCACACACAGTGGCGTGTGAGCAGCAGCTTGAAGGACTGCACGCCAATGATGCCAAAGAGGAGCCAGAAACACAGGATAAAGAGGATCACGTCCATCATCGCAGGAAGCGCATTCTGGCACAGCCGCAACACCATCGTGGTGCCTGCCGTGGCGTTGCAGAGCCGGAGAATCCGCATGCAGCTGAGCGCCCGGAACACCATGATGTGGTGCCGCGCGTCGTAGTGGCCCACAGAGAGAACCAACAGCAAGAGGAAAAAGACCAGCGACACCATATCGAGCCGGTTCCACGCTTTCTGGAGGTACGCCCGGGGGAGCGTGCCGCTTTTCTCCGGCTGCACCATGAATGTATTGGCCCGTAAAAGCTGAGCGGTGTTGGTACTGGTGACCCCGGTACGGGGGTCACCGGTACGGGGGTCACCGGTACGGGGGTCACCGGTACGGGGGTCACCGGTACGGGGGTCACCAGTACCGGCGTGAGGTGGATTTGAGTTCGCAACCGAAATCTTTAGCCCATCCACCCCCTCGAGGGGATTATATGAGGGTCCGTATGGTTCTCTGGGTACTTCTTCCTTCTCCCTCCGTGGCAACCTCAACTCCTTCAACTCAATGTCGAACGGATCGGTCTCCCTGCGCCTCCACCAGTCGAGGATGTAGTTGCGCCTGAACGGGTCCCTGGGCGGGTCCACGCCCAACACCTCGTACATCTCCTTGTCGTCCACCAAGCCGTATGCAATCACCTTCACCACAATCTCCCCCACGTAGATAAAGTTGATCACAATCAACAAGTAGTCCGCCCAGTTGTAGCCCTTGTAGTAGTAGCCCCCGAGTGCCACGGGGTTCCACTGCCGGTACGCTAGAAGCGCCGTCTGCAACACCACCAACCCAAGGAGTGCTGGTGCAACGCTCTTGTGCTGTGCCAACCCATGGCACCACTGCCGCACCCTCAGATCGGGCCCAAACACCTTGAGCGACCGCCCATAGAGCGCGCCTTGCTCCACACTGCCGGCAATGCGCTCCGAAACCTCCGCAAGCTTGGTCTGCATGTCGATATGCTCCTCTTTTCGCGTCTCCTGTTTCTCGAGATCAGAATGGGATGAAAGTGATGCAACCGGTTCAACAACCAGATTGGATGAAAGAGATGCAACCGGTTCAACAACCAGATTGGATGAAAGAGATGCAACCGGTTCAACAACCAGATTGGATGAAAGAGATGCAACCGGTTCAACGACCAGATTGAGATCAACCAAGTTGGAAGACAACTCCCCATGATCCCTATGAATGTCATGATCATGATCCCTATGAATATCATGACTGTGTATATCCCTTTCCTGTGGCGGGGGCTTCCTTCTTAGCGATCTGGGTCGTGGCAGGAACACGTATGATAAGCCCTCTCTGAGCTCATCGTCCTGTGCGGTGTCAATGTACGACACACTTGGACTCCCGGGAGGCAGCGGCCCAAGGTGCTCGTGTATCACGTCCGAGACCGTCCGTGGCGCGTATGAGTTGCGTGGCGACTCCTCCGGTGATCGAACCAGGATAGCTGGGATCATTCCACGTTATCTTTTTGACGTAAAATCAGAATAGAGAAGAGAGAGAGATAGAGAGATAGAGAGATAGAGATAGAGGGATAGAGGGAGAGAGGGAGAGAGGGAGAGTGAGATAGAAGAAAAGATAGAGATAGTAGAGGGGATAGAGAGATAGAGAGATAGAGGGATCGAGAGACTTCAGAGTTT
Source organism: Kodamaea anthophila (assembly GCA_015708815.1). Classification (NCBI taxonomy): domain Eukaryota; kingdom Fungi; phylum Ascomycota; class Pichiomycetes; order Serinales; family Debaryomycetaceae; genus Kodamaea; species Kodamaea anthophila. The sequence goes on from JACFYR010000022.1 coordinate 136,902, forward strand.
TTCGGAACATACAGATCAAGGCTGGGATTATTTTCTGTCATCCCTAGAACTATAAATAATGTAGATCATAGGCCAGACTGTATACATGTCAACACGTTCATGTCTTCATATATTCTTCATAGCTACTCAGCCATACTCAACCATACTCTATCATATCTACTCTATCTCTATCTCTATCTCTATCTCTATCTCTAACATATCTACTCTATTCCTATCTCTATCATCTACTCTATTTACTTTCTATCTATTCCTATAGTCACATCATCTACCTCTTTTTATTTGGTTCTTATTATGTTCTGTATTGCTTTGGGACAATTCGTTGTGAGTCAACTTTGGTGGGATCTTAATTGGTTTGCATGGTGGCTTAGAATAGTAGACCCTGCATGACGAGCCGAGCCTTGCTTATATGCAGGCGATTATGTGATATTGATTCTCAATACATACTCAAGATGCATTTACAGTACACTGAACGAAGTACACTGAACGAAGTGAAGTGTACTAATGACTAATTCAGTGTACTCATTATACATTTACAGTACACTGAACGAAGTGAAGTGTACTGGTGAATTAGTGAACTCATTCGATGATTTTATTTGTCAGTCCCTCGTACACTGAACGAGAAGTGTACTAATGACTGCTTTCAGTGTACTCATTCAATACATTTACTAGACAATTACTAGTACACTTCATTTCGCTCAGTGTACTAATTTTCAGTGTACTCATTCAATACATTTACTAGACAATTACTAGTACACTTCACTCCGTTCAGTGTACTAATTTTCAGTGTACTCATTCAATGTTCTTATATTTGTTAACACTTCACTGTATCTTCTTTATTGTAATACATTTTAGCGTGCACTTCACTTTCAGTGTACTAATGAGTACTTCAGTGTGCCATTCAATATTCTTAAATTTGTGAGTCCCTCGTCCCTTCACTAGTGTACGCGTTCAGACCTTTGTTGTATCCTCTTTTACCTACTAGCTACTCACTCCTGATTTAGTAGGCCACCTAGTCCTACCAATACCATTCGTTCTTTATGACAAGCACTTCTTCCACATCACCTCTACAATACAGTCTTCGGTTCCTCAGGCTGATCAAGCTTGAATAAGTTCCAAACGTCCCCCTACCTCATATACTGTGCACGATATAATTGTGCCACCATAATGTTATCCTAATTCTTTCAGTGCTATCAACTATCATCCTGTCATATATTTTCTCTAGTATTGGTAGTTCTTTGTTCTCACTAATTCACCATACTTTTTTGCTTGTTAATTCTTCAATCTTTTTTTTCATGTCCCTCCTCAAGAAACTCCCCACCCAGGAGCGACTCAACCAGGTCAAGAAGCTCAGCGCACAGGTGTTTGGGCACACTTGGAACCCCAACAGCGTGCGTAATGGGTCCAAGATCTTGCGTGCGCCTTTGCGCGGCCCGGACTTGGTCAAGTACTATGGCGACAACAACCTGATGCCCACGTTTGGCGACTTTAAGAAGTGGTTCCCGGAGTTGAAGTTGGTGGATCCCAGGGAGACGTTTAGGTTGTATATGGTGAATGATAGGAAGAAGAGGAATAAGGGGGCTCCAAAGAAGAAGAAGGAGTAGCGAAGCAGTGCAAGCAGTGCGCAGCACTGCGAAGCGCTGCGGTACAGATGATTGAGATAGAGCAGTGCGAAACACTGCGATTACAGGTGACTGAAATAGAGCAGTGCGAAGCGCTGCGATTACAGGTGACTGAAATAGAGCAGTGCGAAGCACTGCGATGAAGTGATGATGGAGAACAGTACTGATGATTGAGAACAGTAATGATGATTGAAAAAGAGCAGTGCGAAGCACTGCGATGAAGTGATGAAGGAGAACAGTACTGATGACTGAAAACAGTACTGATCATTGAAATAGAGCAGTGCGAAGCACTGCGATGAAGTGATGACTGAGAATAGTAATGATGACTGAGAACGTACTGATGATTAAAATAGAGCAGTGCTTCGTCCTGCGATGAAGTGATCACTGAGAACAGTACTGATGAGTAAGCGATTTCCTCATGAAAAGCTAATCAGTACAGTTCCAGAAACAGTGAAATCAAAGATGAATCATTCAGTACCATAGATCTGCCGGGGTGAAACGAGTGAACCAGTAACAGTGCCATGACTCAGAACAGCCAGAGTGAAGATACTGAGTGAACACTGAATACAGGTTACCATGGTCAGCCGAGTAAATCAAGCACTACTGAACACTCAACTGTGTTGGAGCACTGTTAACGTGTTCTTTTTCTCCGCAGTGTATGGAATGACAAATACCGTTAACGAACAGTGCTAAAACTGTAAACTTTCCTGAATCGGTATGAAACGATCTGGTGTCTGTCGTTCTGATGTATATAGATAGTGCCACAGGCACAGCAGAATAGAGATAATGGCAGTGAGATGATAAGATTACATAGGCAGTGAGATGATAAGATTAGATAGGCAGTTAGTGAGATGATAAGATTAGAGAAATGACAAAGCAGTCTTTTCCTATTTTTCTATACACTGGATTCTGTATGTTTTCACTGGTCTTTTTCACATTGCCTATGCATTGATGTAGACAGTGCAAGGACGGGTTAGGTGACATGTACTGCATGGATACTGAAGAATATTTAAGTATTCGATTTCAAGAGACAACTCTATGTGAATTGACGAGGCGATACTGTACTGTTCTACACAATGCTGATACCCACCAACACATCATGAATATAAGGACAGAGCATCAGACCATACGATTCCTAGTATCTGTCACGGATGTTCTAACAGGTAAGTCAAAATCACCAAACTCACATCAAACTCATACGTTCTATACCAAAATAAGCACTATAATTTTCCACTCACACTATATCCCATTTTTATTCAGTAATTCACTATATCTCACTTTTATTCAGTATTTCACCATCTCACTTTTATTCACTATTTCACTATCTCACTTTTATCAGTATTTCACTATCTCACTTTTATCAGTATTTCACTATCTCACTTTTATCAGTATTTCACTATCTCACTTTTATCAGTATTTCACTATCTCACTTTTATTCAGTATTTCACTATCTCACTTCTTTTATTCGGTTTCACTCACAACTCACTCATAACTCACTTCGTTCGTTATTCGTTCGTTGTTCGTTATAACTTTGAAGCCTCTGCCTCCACAGCCACCACCTCCATCTCAAGATCAACACCCAACGGCAAGCCCTTGACAGCAACACAAGACCTCGCCGGCTTGTGCTCATTAAAGTACTTGGCGTAGACCGAGTTGAAGGCCGCAAACTGCTTCTCCATATCGGTGAGGAAGATGTTGGCCTTGACAATGTGTCTCAACGACGAGTTCGATGCCTCGAGGATGTTGGCCACGTTCTGGATAACCTGCTCAGCCTGCTCCTCAATGCTGGGGTTGGCGGACAATGGCTTGTTCTCGGGGGTGTATGGAATTTGCCCAGACACGTAGATGAATCCTGGTGTTAGTAGGGAGAAAATGTGGCAGATTTGACTCCGTTTGACTCGGAATACCGGAAGCAGATAAGTACACGTGATATGATTGCTAACATGGTTTGTATGTCGTGTCGAGTGGGTCATGTGTCATGAGTCGTGTCGAGTGGTGACATGTGTCATGAGTCATGTCGTCTGTTTCAAGTCTGTATCAAGTCTGTATCATGTCTATCATGTATCATGTCTATCATGTATCATCTTGATCTTGTTCTTGTCACCTTCTATCTTGTCTCCTTATCTTGTCTCCTGTACATGTCTCCTTATCTTGTATCCTTCACGTCTGTCCTACATACCATTCACTTTGATAGCCTGCGAATAGGACGCGGCTGGGGGAGGGGCGTTGGCGGTTTTGACCTGGGGTTAGTCTAGATGTCAATGGTACGTACTGGAACAATGGTGGAGGACATTCTCTTGGGCACTCTTGCGAAATTTCTCAACATGTGGAAATAGAAAAAAGAGGGATTTATATGGTGCTGCTATGCTCACTAGATAACAAGAATAAGGCGATACGGACTTCTAGACTACATAAAATGTTTAAAGTAGTATATAGACTGTAAAACACTGACTAGACAACTGATAAAGAAGTGATAGACTACCATTGACTTAATACTGATAGCAAGTGATAGACTAAATTGACTTAATACTGATAAAGAAGTGATAGACTACATTGACTTAACTGATAAGCACTCATATAGACTACATTGACTTAACTGATAAGCACTCATATAGACTACATTGGTGCAAATAAGACAATAGTTAGGACATCCAATTCGAGCATGAATAAAAGAATAGACGCTAAGCTATAGTGGAGACCTTAGGAAAGCTTAGAAATAGCATTGATTTTATGCTTGAGCGAACTTAATAGAGCTACCATGACTGGATGTCTTATGTTTACCATCTTTGACATTGCAGCTGCTCTTTCGTATTCCTCTTTCCTACAATGATTCTATGTACTTGTTGTCTATTAATATCCTAACCTTTTCGTCACTCACAACGGTTGAGAGGGAATGATCTGCCTATAGTAATCTGATCAACAGAAGATGCCAGTAGTGATTGTACACTATTTACCATGATCAGTATCTCCCAGGCCTTCACTGTTCCGGTACCTCATCTTGTTCTCCCTCTTCTTCTTCTTTTCTTCTCACTACCTCTTCACCTCTTTTAATTCACCTCTTCTAATTCACCTTATCTCTTCTTCTTCTTCTCTTCTTCTCTTCTTCTCTTCTTCTTATCTCTTCTTCTTATCTCTTCTTCTTATCTCTTCTTCTTCTTCTTCTCTTCTCTTCTTCTCTTCTTCTCTTCTTCTCTTCTTCTTCTTCTTATCTCTTCTTCTTATTCTTCTTCTTCTTCTTCTTCTTTTTATCTTCCTTCTTCACCTCCTCCTCCACCTTTTCTGTCTCGCCCGTCACAACCCCCTCGAATGTGTCAAACAACAGCTCCGTCACCAATTCAATCTTGCACAATGTGTTGAACTCCTCGAAAAACACACGCAAGTTCTCGCGGACCGCGGCGATGGCTGTCTTGTCCTTGTTTGTTTCGATTCCGACCGCAAGCAGAATGCAGTGCTGCATGACCCACTTGAAGTGTAGAATGGCGCCCAAATGGGCCTGGTTCAGCTCCAAGTCCGCGTTGATCTCGTCACTAGTCATGTCGCGGTACAGACGAACAACCTGCAAGCACTGGTTCCAGTCGCAAGCCTCGTCGGGCTCCTCGCGGAAACGCAGGTTCATTCGGAAAAAGAGGTGGCGAGCCTCGGGCACTTTGCCCACCCAGTGGATCAACAACATTTGCAATTCGGCCCGGTAGTCGTAGATATCGTCGCCCACGTTGTCGAGCTTGATGATGCCATGGCGGATCAACTGCGTGGCCATCAAACAGAGGAGCTGGACGAGCTTGACAGCAATCAGCTCCGCGAGCACCACCTTGTACCCCCCGTCGATCTCAATGCCCTCGAACGAGGCCAGGAGGTACAATGCGCTATTGGTGAGGAACTCCAGAAGAAGCATGCCCTGTTCCACGTCCAGGAGCACGAGCGGGCCCACGCGCGAGAAACGGAGCGTGGCGTGTTCCTGGCTACCGCGCTTGCCCACCAACAACTCATACACGTAGTCGATGAGGGCCTGCGAGAGATTCAAGTCGTGTGTAATGAACCAAATCACGCTGCGGCGGTACCCTTGGAACATCAAGATCTCGTCCATGATGGCGCGCGCAAGCTGCGAGTGGTTGTGGAGAAGCAACTCGAACCGCGTGATCCCAAGCACAGGCACGAGCAACTTGTTGTTGTTCTGCGTTGCCTCAATCTCGTCCTCTAGCGCTGGCAGAAAGAGGTACAGGTATATGCTGAGAATGAGGCCGGAGTTCTTGCTGAATATCAACGGAACAAACGGCTCTTGTCCCTTTTTGTTTTGTTCTATGCCCCACTTGCCCCGTTCCTTTTCCTCTTGTGTCCTTCCGCTCTCTGCGTCTTTGATGGCCATTGCGACCGTATTCACCAAGATCTGGGGGTCCTCTCCCTTGTCCAACTTTTCGAGAAACTCTTCAAATGTGGCACACCGCGGAACGTCGTCCGTGAAGAAGGCCTGGAACTGGCCGTTTTGGCCCCGGGGATAGTCGCGCCAGTCGCGCCCGTCCTCATCAAACTCAATTGATTCTTGTTCGGGAAGGACATAGTCGTTCGGCTGATTCAGTTTCTGATTCAACTGCTTTTGAGTATTCCCCTTTTCCTTATTCAACATATCATGGTACGCCATAAACAGGCGGACAATCTCGTGGTCGTCCAAGATATCCTCGTGGATATTCTGCCACATCTCAAACTCCTTGAGCATGGACTTGGGGTCCCAGTCGTCCCACTCCTCCAACTGCTCGAGCCGCAGCAATCGTTTTGCGTCCCAGTCGTCGTTCTCGGCCTCCTCCTCGCTCTCCCACTCGTCCCACTCCTCCTCGCCCTCGAAAATGTACCGTATATCCTCGTCGAACCGGTCGTCGTACTCGAGATCAATGAGAATGTCGCCGAGCTCCGTCAACTTTTTGCTTTGCGCACGCCTCCGCACCTCCTCCTGCGGGTTATCGGTCTTGGGCACAGCAGAGCCCGCCACAAAGGTGGTCCCGGCGTTGAGAATGAGGAGCGCCACAATCACCAACCGCATGTCCACCGAAAGCGAGCCTCCATTCACCTTGCGCCGCAGCAACGGCCGCATGAACTGAAGAAGCGAGAGCTCTCGCACATCGTCGTACTCCTCGGCGATTGCCAGCGGGTTTTGGTTGAGAATCCACGCTAGCACGTACCGCACCGCCAGCAGCCCTTTGAGCGTTTGCTTCACAATCTCGGGCGTTTCCTCATTCAGTTGGTGCGTGTGGTTATTCATCTCGATCCGTCGGTCAATCTCCAACCCAAGAAGAATGATGTTGGTGTGGCACTTCCAGAGCTTGAGAAGGTAGTGGAGGTATGGATTTAGACCAAGGTGGTACGGAAGAAAGGATATTTCGGTCTCGGTCTCTCTCTTAGTCTCTCTGTCGGTCTGGGTCTCGGTCTCGGTCTCTCTATCGGTCTGGGTCTCAGTTTCGGTCCCTCTCTCTGTCTCTTTTTTCTCCTTCTCCTCCTTCTTATCTTTTTTCTCCTTCTCTCTCTCTGTCTCTTTTTTCTCTCTCTCTGTCTCTTTTTTCTCCTCTGTCTCTTTCTCCTTCCTTGCCCTCCTGAACAACTTGTAGATTCCCACTAGCAAAACACAGGTGACCGAGTACACCACACGCAACGCGTGGGGATCGGCTGCTAGTTTCTCCAGGGGCGTCCACACCTTTAGGTTCTTCTTGTACTCGCTTGCGTCGTTGTTCACGTACCTCGTCTGGAGCTCATCGTCCGCATGGAGCGCCACATGGGTGAGCTGGACCAATTGGAAAAAGCGCGTCAGGAGATCAAACTTGAGCGACTCAATGTCGCCCCCGCGGTACTTGGAGAAGCACAACGCAATCAAAACGTCTGCCAAAAGATCCACCAGGAGAACAACCTCCTCCTTGTCCTCCGGCTGGGTGTATGGGTCGCAGAGCGATGCTATGGTCGTAAATATGAACAGGAGCGACGGCTCGTCTTCTATCTCGCTCTCAGAGTCGCTCTCGGGCTCTAATTGGAGGATCTTGGCGATTTGCTCATGTCGCCCGGTGATGTTGGGGTGTATGGGGACTTCAAACTCGACTTCTGTCATAAAAAATGTGGAAATATTTGAGCAGTGAGCTAGCATTGGTGACGAATTAACAGCGAGCGAGCGAGCTGTTAATTATTGTCACTGATGCTCAGCGAGCTGCGATGTCCTAAGGAAGAATATACCGCAGTGAGCTAGCATGCAGTGCTAGCACTCTAGCAGTGAGCTTCGCTCACTGCGAAGAGTGCTAAAGCACTGATGCTCAGCGAGCTGCGGTGTCCTAAATAAAGTAAAATATCACTAAGCTAGTGATATCAGTAAGTGAGCACTCTCACTGCTAGAGTGCTAAAGCACTACAATGCTCAGCGAGCTGCGGTGTCCTAAATAAAGTAAAATATCACTAAGCTAGTGATATCAGTAAGTGAGCATTCTAGCAGTGAGCGAACATTTAGCATTGAGCGAAGCGAAATGCGTATGCTGAGCAATGCAATGCTCAGCGAGCTGCGGTGTCCTAAATAAAGTAAAATATCACTAAGCTAGTAATATCAGTAAGTGGGCATTCTAGCAGTGAGCGAAGCTCACTGCGAAGAGTGCTAAAGCGCTGCAATGCTCAGCGAGCTGCGATGTCCTAAATAAAGCAAAGTATCAGTAAAAAGATAACTAGTAATAGAGTATCTAGTAATAGAGTATCTAGTAATAGAGTATCTAGTAATAGAGTATCTAGTAATAGAGTATCTAGTAATAGAGTATCTAGTAATAGAGTATCTATCTAGTAATAGAGTATCTATCTAGTAATAGAGTATCTATGTCACTATACGCTTTATTCAGTACTGATGGCTGTTTGTGCTCCTTCAATACTACAACTTTGCTGCGATTACTCGCCAGAAATCTTTCAAGAGACAGTCAAGTCTTTAATACTAATGGTGCTGAGACAGGAATACTACAGGCAGATCTTGACTGGAGTAGTGAAGACTACTTCGTAAGGACACTTCCTCCTTCCTCATGAAAAAGAAAAGATGAAGTGTCTTCATCATGAGGGACTTCTTCGTCTGGATACTGTATAATTCGTGCGACACCATAAGCCTATGGTGATAAAAATTGGCGTTACTTTGCTCTTGTTTCTTGTACGTTTATAAAAATATGCTCCACGGCAGGTTCGAACTGTCGACCTTCAGATTACACACCGGATGATATGAGACTGACGCTCTGCCAACTGAGCTAGTGAAGCACTTGTGGTGTAGAATGCTACACTATTTTATACAGCGTGGAAGCCAAACAATTGAAATTTCCCACTCCGATTGTGGACTTCCATTCCAGACATCCGATGTCATCACAGAATCCAATAAACCTATTCGAAAGTGTAAGGTTTGTGGGTCTGTGTGAGTAGGAGTGTAGGATGCCTTGGGGTATCGAGGAAGTTTGGACAAAATACCCACCTAAGGAAGCAGGATAAGCATGGGGCCGTTATCCATAAAACATTCATATTCACAGAACGAATTCTTTTCCAACATGTGGTAGCTATATCGTGTGCAGTTTCAGGTATGTCCAGGTCCGACAGGGCAAGTGTCGTAAGAGCTGACAATAGATATGGCTGACAAGGTAGCGGACCAGGCCACTAGACTGATTCGATGCATTGTGGAACTGATATCTGGTAATTATGCTAAGCTGCAAACCCATTATAAGGAAGCGATAGTTCATAGTCAACACTACAGCAAATGAGAAAGGTGGTAGTCCTGTGATTAATGAGAAGTATTATTGAGAAGTTAATGAGAAGTGATAATAATGAGAAGTAAGCGAATGAGAAGTGATAATAATGAGAAGTTAGTGAATGAGAAGTACGTGGTAAGTGATTTTTTTAACGAAGCTGATATTTCACAATAATTTTAATGAAATTATGAATAAATCTGAAAAATCTGGCTGCAAATCTGAAACATGCAGGAGTGAAAACTGGCCAGTTAGAAGACTTTTTACAACCCCAGCAAAGCCAACAAAGAATAGGAGTGGCCAAGAATAAAACGAGGGGATGGTTTGAAAAATCGTCAACTGAGAGCTACTGCCGAATGATAATGTACACTGAGCGAAGTACACAAATATTCAGAGGTCTAGTTCACTTAGTGAAGTGTAGAGACATGCAATCAGCAAGTACTCGCTCAGGATATTCAATCTCTCTTAGTAAATGATATGTGTCGACTGTATTCGCAAATTCATCCAATAGTACTCGCTAGTCATTCATCCACTGTACTCACTAGTCATTCATCCACTGTACTCGCTAGTGATATTATCCACAGTACTCGCTAGTCATCCACTGTACTCAATAGTCATTCATCCCTGTACTCACTAGTGAGATATGGTCACTGCTACTTCGTAGTGTAAGTACACTACGCGTCACTGCTTCTTCGATTCTTTGCTTACTCTTACAGCATCTATTGTCACCAGTCAGATTAGTCAGATCTAGAGATGCCAGATCGATTAGATTTGGGATATACTCACAATAATCAGCGTATCTACACTCACATCAATCATTGATCAATGCTATTTAATGTGCTCATTTTTAAACGTTGTGCTGTTCAAAAAAGCCAAGTAAACAATACAGGGTGATTTTGATGATCTGAGAACATCACAAATATGGGACATTTGGGACACTATTGGACATTTTGACATTCGTAGAATGTCAAAATGTACATTAATGTTTCCTTTTATCCTTCTCGCTCATTCGTTATTCGTTATTCGTTATTCGTTATTCGTTATGTTCATTCGTCATTTTCGATTCTATTTTTTCATACAGTTTCTTCATCTATGAAACTAAACACCATTCCGCGAACATCCACCTTTGCGTGGTCGCACGACCCCCTCCCCCTCCTCTGTAGCGGTACAGTGGCTGGGGCGGTGAATGCCAACCTCGATGCATCATCCACGCTTGATATCTGGGAAGCGTTTTCGAGCACGCCTCTCTTTTCCGCCCAGGTGGAACAGCGCTTTTATAGCGTTGCGTGGTCCAAGGCGGTTCCCGAGCACGCGCGCGGTATCATTGCGTGTGCTTACGAGAATGGGACCATTGAGTTCTTTGATGCCGACAAGTTGATTAGGGACAAGGACTTGAGTGCCGCCAGTATCAAAAAGACTAGCAAACATACCGGCAGAGTGCGGGCATTGGCCTTTAACCCACACAAGGCGCACATGATGGCGTCGGCGGGACAGAACGGAGAGATTTACGTGTGGGACACTCAGACATGGAGCGAACCAGAAACACTGTTGGCACATACTCGCGACGAGGTGACAGACGTGGCGTGGAATCACGTGCTCCCGCACGTGCTTGCGCTGTGCCACGGCGGCGAAGTTGCCGTGTGGGACGTGGCGGGCCGGCGCAAGGTGTCGCTGTTGGCGTGTAGCGGGCACGTTTTGGCACGCGTGGCGTGGCACCCCACCAGTAGTACGCGTTTGGCGACAGCTAGCGACGACCCCAACGCGGCCGTTATGACGTGGAACTTGCGCAACCTGCACGAGCCTGAGCGGACCATGACGGGCCACCGGCTGGGAGTGCTCCTGGTTGAGTGGTGTGCCAAGGACGCGGCGTTGATGTTGACTTCCGGCAAGGACAATGCGGTGTACTTGTGGAACCCCGAGAGTGGCCAGCGCCTTGCGCTGTACCCTGCCACGCCCAACTGGGCGTTCCACACGCGGTTTGCGCCCGCCGCGCCCGATGTGTTTGCCGTGGCCTCGTTTGACGGCAGTATTGTGGTGCAGCTGTTGCAGGACACTGGCAAGGATGCTCCGGCTGAAGCTGCGGCCGACGACAATGCCTTTTGGCTGCAATTGACCACCGGCGAGCACCCAGAGATCGAGGTGGCCCAGGCCCCCAAGTGGATGCAGCGGCCTGTTTCCGTGGCCTTTGGCTTTGGAAGCAGAATCGTGAGTGTTCACACAAAGGAGGGGAAGAGCGAGGTGAGGATCGCAAGGGTCAAGGGGAAGACGGATAACGAGTTGAGGGATGCGTTGAGGGAGAATGATTTCAAGGGGTTGGGCGAGGATAAGGACTGGGATGTTTTGAGGAGGTTGGAGAAGGTGGGGAGGAAAGATTTGATTGAGAAACCTGAGGAGGCGGAGCCTTCTCTGAATGGCAAAAAGGAGGAGACAGAAAAGAAGGACGAAACAGAAAAGGCTGAGGAAACAGTTGAGGAAACGGCCGAGAAAACCGATGAGCAAAAAGCCGAGGACGACTTCTTCAAAGCGTGCAACCTCTCTGATAAACTCGACGGACTTGACCTCGGGGATGTGGAAGACAAGACCCCCTTTTCTTCTGAGTTCACGCTCCCTACGACCCCCCTCACCTCGCTCCTCCTCAGCGACGAGCTCGAGAAGGCCGTGGACACTTGTCTCCGTGACGGAGCGCTTGCCGAGGCGCTTGTTCTCGCGCTCGACGCGCCAGCGGCTCTCAAGGCCCGTGTGCGCGACGCGTACTTTGCAGCCAACACCGGCCCCGTGGCACGTGCGCTCTACGTGGCGGCCCGCCGCGACGTGGTAGACCTCGTGGCCAATGCTGATACCGCCTCGTGGCGGGCCGTGGCGGGAGCTGTTCGTGCCTATGCCGACGACGCAGCGTTTGCACGCCACATGGTTGCGTTGGGCGAACGCATGAGGGAGTCTGACCGTGATGCGGCCGTGGCGTGTTTCCTTGCCGGAGGCGCGCTCGATGCGGCTGCGCTGATTTGGCTTGCCGATGTGGCTCCTGCCCAGCAGGCCTTGTTGGATGCCAAGGACCCATCCATCTCGCTGCCGCTGGACGCGCGTTTCGCCGCGTTGGCCACGTTTGTCCGCAAGGCCGCGGCCTGCCGCCTGGTGGTGGGCGGTGTTCTCCAGGACGCAGCCGCCAGCAGTGCCGTGGTGGAGTACGCCAACATTGTTGCGGGCGGCGGCGACCTCGAGTTGGCCGAGCTCTTGTTGGACATGGTCAAGGATGATTTGGGCGATGATAGGCTCAGGAAGGAGAAGGAGGGTAGGAAGACAGAAGTGAAAGCCAAGTCATATGGGCAGGCAGACGTAAAGGCCAAGCCATATGGACAGGCAGACGTAAAAGCCAAGCCATATGGACAGGCAAAGACAGGATATGGACAGGGAGCCCAGCCATCACCTGGCCAGCCTTTTGGGCAGCCTCTTGGACAGCCTCTTGGGCAGCCTCTTGGGCAGCCTCTTGGGCAGCCTCTTGGGCAGCCTTATGGACAGCCTGCTCCTGTCCCTGCGCAGACACCTTATGGGCAACCTAGACCGTCTCCTTTTGCTCCTGTGCAGACACCTACTCCTGTACAGACTAGACCGTCACCTTATGGACAACCCTCTTTTGGGCAGCCTCAGACCTATGGACAGCCAACTCCTAGTCAGACACCTTTTGCAGCGCCCTTCACACCCTATGGACAGGCTGGTGCGTCCAACCCCTACGCGCCTCCCATGCCCAACCCTATTGCCCCAGTGGGTGCCCCAGTGGGTGCCCCTGTAGGTGCTCCTGCGAGTGCCCCTGTGAGTGCGCCTCCTCCTGGCCCAGCCAAGAACAAGGAGGATGGGTGGAACGACCTCCCAGAGACGTTCAAGCCGAAACCTGCGCGTAGAGCCGCTGCAGCGGCCGTCCCTGCCCCCGTCACGCCCCAGTTGTCTCAGTCAACGTTCGCGCCCCCAAAGAAGATTGCAGTGCCCCTGGGCCAGCAGGCCACCCCCCCGCCCCCCAAGGGACCCAGCAGGAGTGCCTCGGCCGCCCTGGTGCCCCGCAGCGTGAGCCAATCGACCCCGGTGAACGCCTTTGCGACCCCAGTCACCGCAAAGAACCCCTATGCACCTCCTCCAGGTGCCTCGCCGCTGTTGGCAAAGGCCCAGCCAGGCCAGCCGGGTCAGTTGGGCCAACCAAGCCAGTTTGGCCAGCCAAGTCAGTTCGGTCAGCCCATGGGTAATATGCTGCCGCCAAAGAACCCCTATGCTCCAAAGGTGCAGCCAGGCCAGGCTCCAGGTAATCCTCAGGGACCGTCGGGACAATTTGTGCCGCCCCCTATGATGTCTGCCCCCCCTAAAGCGTCTGCTCCACCAAAAGCGTCTGCTCCACCGAAAGCGGCTCCTCCAGCGGCTTCCAAACCAGTTTACCCCCCCGGCGATAGGACGCACATCCCCCCCAATGCGCTTCCCATCTACCAGGACTTTAGTGCGGTTCTCGAGTCCATCAAGCCCACGATCCCTGAAAAGTACCAGCGCCACGCTGCCGACATGGAGAACCGCTTGAACCACTTGTACGACCACTTGAACAACGAGGAGTTGGTCACGGCCGCCACAATCGAGTTGTTGAAGCAGGTGGCCGTGGCCTTGAAGGAGCACAGGTTTGCTGACGCTTCTGCAGTGCTTTTGCAGATTGCCACTGCGCATGCAGATGAGGTGGGGACATGGCATATCGGGGTGAAGAGGTTGATTACGATGGCAGAGGCGATGTTATAAGTCAACACGAGTGTCAACACGAACGAAGTGAGTGTTGACGCGAGTGAAAGGGGATACCAGTCAACACGAACGAAGTGAGTGTTGACGGAGTGAAAAGGGAATACGATTCAACACGAGGAGTCAACTCGAACGAAGGAGTGTTGACGGAGTGAAAAGGGAATACGAGTCAACACGAACGAAGGAGTGTTGACGGAGTAAAAAGGGAAATACGGTCAACACTCCCTTCGTTCGTGTTGATGTTACTCGATTGATGGCTTCAATGTATTACATCGCCATACCAGTAATCGTCATACAGACCTCCACTGACGCTTACCCTACATGAGATGACCAAGTCAAGTACACCGGCTACCGACGTAGATTTAGAGGCCTAGTGACATTGAGGAGATAGAGTGTTTAGGAGATGCAAAAAGTTTTATTAATCGCGTAGAGCAAAGCCATGAGTAAACAATTGAGCGAAGCGAAATTGTTAAATTTCCTTCTCAATAACACAGTTGAGCGTAGCAAATTCTCGTCAAGAGTTGGCAGCATTGTGACATCGAGTGCCTAATCGAAAATAGTTTATAGACAACGAACAATAAGTGTACAGTTTGTTAAAATAAACCACCAGTCAGTATCTGATTGTCCGACATCAACCTCTAGACATGTGTCGTCCGGTGCTACAATAACTGTTGGTTCCTATAGAGGTATACTGAAATGTCGCGTTCTTAGTTGTTCAATATAACAACTCAAGTTTCACCGATATGAAAGATCTCGTAGATGATACTTGACTATTTTTTCCAAGTTGACTCGGGGCCAGTAATAATTGCCAGTTTTCCATAAGGCGGCCACTCGTAATGGGCCCATCAAGGACCAGAGCTAATTACTTATTTCTAACCGACTGTATTTGAGTGGTACACTGATTGACGTCCATAGATAGTATCCCGTCAACTCCTTTTTACATACCCACCAATAAGCGAGATGTGAAGCGAACTTTGAGTTGAGAAAGTCCAAATTCATTGTACCAAGACGGCAATCATGCATGGAACTATCCTGCATATATTATGGAACGTCCTACCAGATGATTCAGAAATTGATCTTCACTTGTCAATCATCTTTTTGCCTGTATTCCGTGATTGGTTAAAATGAAGGACATGGAGCAGAATACAGAGAGGAGCCTATCATTTGCAATTCACAAGCATCTTGTGAGACATTCCTACATCTTCACAGCATCTCTGGCTTGTTTTGTCTATTACATACACCAAGCAATGTGCTATAGTGTCAATCACTCCAACAGTTGTATCTGACCTGAAGCTTTGCAGGACGACACGAAGGCAAAGGGAACTCACTGAGAAAATCTCACCACACTCCACCCATTGAACAATGATGGCTTTTGGAATTCAGCTCAAGCTGACAGCTCACAGAAGCTGACAGCTCACAGAAGCTGACAGCTCACAGAAGCTGACAGCTCACAGCTCTCACAACTCTCACAACTCTCACAACTCACTCATAACTCACTCATAACTCACTCATAACTCACTCATAACTCACTCATAACTCACTCATAACTCACTCATAACTCACTTCGTTCGTTATTCGTTCGTTATTCGTTCGTTATTCGCTCGTATTCGCTCGTATTCGCTCGTTATTCGTTATGTATGTATCCTAGTCAATCCCCTCAACAACCTTCTCACCTCCTCGTCCCCTCCCCTCTTCACCACAGTTCCCAATCTTTCCAGCACCACCTGGCCAATCTCCCTTTTTCTGACGGCCTCCACCACCTTGTCCAACCTGTAAGCCAGATGGAACAAGCGGTCGACCAGCGGCTCGATTCCCCCAATCTGCTTTCTTACAGCCATCTCCAGTTTCTCCAAGGCGTCGGCCACGTCCATGATGCCCGGGTACTTGTCATTGACGTCAAAGGTGTCGTCTACAGTCTCCACACGAGCTCGTATCTTGTCCATGGCCTCCACGGCCCGTTTGTAGGCATCCTCGCACTCCTGTTTCTGCCGAATGATACTGTGGAGCTTTTCCTTGTAAATGCGGATATTTTCAACATTCTGAACATTGAGGGGATTGGGGATGACCACTTCCTTGCCCAGGGCCATGGCCGTCTCGCCGCGGCCGTACCAGCTTGTCAGGACCAGTTTCTCCATCAAGTCCCTCAAGAGCTCCTCCTTTATGACGTTGGCAATGTTGTGGACTGTGTCGCCCTGTGGCTTTGCTTTCTGCTCCATCCGCTTCTTGACACACCAGATGAGAAGCTGCCGCATGCGATCTGGCTCGGGGATGCCAGTATCAAGGAGCTTGTAGTAATCATCGGGCGAGACATCTGCGTGGGGTTCTCCGGCAAAGCCATTGCCAATTGATGAGACTCTTTTTCCTCGCGAATAGTACAGGGGCCGTCGCCTCTGTCCGTTCTTTACAGGCGAACTCATCACGTGCGAGTCGGAAAACGTTGGCATTTTTGCCTGTGCATCATTGTCGATGTGGAGTGCACGCATGGTGAGGGAAGGTAGCTGGTTTCCGTTCGTTGGGTATGTATTGTGCTCATATTCCAGTAAGGGTTGGCTTTTATATCGATTTATTTCATACTGTTGATCCTTATTCTGATACCATGGTGGTTCCTCATCTGTCTTGTCTTTCTCTAGACTCTTGTTAGTCTTTTTCTCTGGTTGACTCTTGTTAGGCTTCTCTGATTCTTTGGTTTTCTTTTCGCTCTTTGAATGTTTTTGGGCTTGCCTTTTCTCCTTGTCTCTTTTCTCCTTTGTATTAAAAAAGGTTGGTTGTGGTTCCATCTCCCCCCCGTTTTTTCTCCTCTCCCTCTCCTCCTTGGCCTTCTGTTTCTCCTCCTCGCTCATACGAGGACGCCCCCGCTTCCTTTTAGGCTTCAAAGACTCGACTTCGGAGTCCAACTCCTCGAACGGCGTCTTTTTCCGCTTGTACAAACCCTCGTCGTTCTGGAGCCGAGACTGCGACGAAAGAAAGTCATTGAGCCGGTTTTTGCGCCCAAATAGCTGGGGGAGTGTGTCTTCTTCGCCATGGCTTTGGCCAGGGGCTTTTGGCGGTGATAGACGGACGCTGTTGAGGGTCTTTTTGGGCATAACAAAAAGAAAAACACAATCAAAGATACACCATATACATCAGCCTTGAGGTTTAGGTGAGTCGCCACTCGTCTCAGATACACACAGATAATAGGCAACTGGAACACCAAAGAAATCAAAGAGCGCCTGTGGTAAACATATTCATGTTACCATATTGAGGATGCAACATCATGTTTCCATGCAGCATCGTGGATCGTGAGGCACATCAGTACGAGGTTCACCTTAAAGATTATTTATCATGGGCGCATCATATATGTGGTCATTAGATACAGATCAACAACTTCCAACAACTTCTCAGGCCTGAGAAGTTGTTGATCTGAAGCTCTATTATGTAGCTACTATAACTCCTCACTGCTCCTCATAACTCCTCATAACTCCTCAACTCCTCAACTCCTCATAACTCATTACAGGTCGCTCACAACTCACTCATAACTCCTCATAACTCCTCATAACTCCTCATAACTCCTCATAACTCACTCATAACTCACTTCGTTCGTTATTCGTTTGTTATTCTATGTGCTACTCATCATGCTAGACTCATCACGCTACTCTATCTTCCAGCTATTCTCTTCTTTATCCATAGGGTAGGTGATACAATTCATCAACAAGACAATTGGATGATTTGTTTACATAGATCACAATATTGGATGTCAATAATATTGGATGTCAATAATATTTGCATCATACCACAACAACGCGTATTGCTTGTTTTGACCTATAGTTCTCAGCGACTACCACCACCAATACCATCGTGTTCAGCATTCGCCAGTGGTAGCAGACAAAACAACTACATTAAACATTGATAAGCACAGACAAAACAACTAGATCAAACATTGATAAGCAAGCCATATCAGCCATATATCAGCCATATCAGCCATATCAGCCATATCATCCAGCATCATCCAGCATCATCCAACATCATCCAGCATCAGCGAGTTCACACCATGCACTCTTTTTCTTCGTGTGGATACTTTGCCATCTACACCACCCAACTTACTATCTACGACCTTTCGCGACATCCTGTCAAGCAATTCAGTATCCCCCGTCCCATCCAGCTCCGATTTGAGCCAGCTATCTCCAACAGCACCAAGATTGCAGCGGCCACGGACCACGCAGTGTATGTATGTGACCTCGACTCCGATGAGCCCATCACGATCCGAATGAACGAGCCCGTCACAGACGTGCAATGGGTCAGTCCACACGGAGAAGCCTCCTCGGGCTACCCCAATGCTAAACAGCTAGTGGTTTTCACGGCCTTGGAGGCCCATCTCTACTCGCTTGATTGCACACACATTCTCCTAAGCGTCATGAAGCCTTTGCTGGGGGTCATCGAGCGCCCCAAACACCCCCACTGGTCTTTGTTGGCAGAAAGCGTCGACTACAACATGCCACTGGTGGTCTATACCTTCCACAATAGGGGACTGGTGAGCAAGCTCGTCTTCTCGGCCAACCTGCCATATACTCACGTGCTGTGGCTGCAAAACGGGCGCTGGCTCGGCCATTTCCACAGCCTGCCCTTTGGCTACTCGCTAGCAGTCACCAGTGTTCTTGGGCACCTGGTCTTGCTGATGGAAAGTGACTTGGGTGCCACAGACTACTTGGGCGGATGGCTCGACAACAACTACGCTGTGGTGGGTGGTGTCACGATATCCTTGATCTCCATGGACAACTTGCGTGTTTCTGCCACTTGCAAAGTCGTGGATTCCTCTCCGTTGGGGTATGTTAGGGGCCGCTACGAGACAGTGGCCAGGCCCAAGGGAATGCTGGGCGAGCCCAGAAGAATGCACTTCCAAGACGTTCTTGTTATCGAGTACGATAGGAGCGTGGTCATTGTGTCCAAGTACCTCGTGCTCATGCGCGAGATCCTTGTTTCGCCAGTCTTTACGAGTGTCTACAAGGGTGACAGGGGCGTGGAGGTCTTGATTGTGGCCAAAAGGCATGTGTTAATATATGAAGTGGACTCGGGCGAGTGCACAGTGGTACTAGAACGAAGCATCGGGGCAATTAGTGCGGCATACAGAACAGGTGCAGGCACCTTGGTGGTGGGTGATTCCTGGTGGGAATTGGTGAAGAAGACTACCGAGAGGGAGGTCACAGATACGTTTGAGGTTTGGCGAAAGAGAAGATAGAGAAGAGAAGGGAGATAGACTAACGATGATGGCTACAATAGACGACTTAGAGCGAGAAATAATGGGCAATCCATAAATAATAGGACGATGAGATGGAATATTGTGCGGTGTAGGAGGACAAATGCCATTCTAAGTACCAACTTACACTCAAAAGAAAACTACATTGTGTCTTAGAAAGGTCAAGACGCTGACCAAATGAATGAGAATATTGGGTACTCATAGTCTCGAGAATGCATCGATTCTTCAATTCCGTATTTGGTAGTTTTGTGGTTCTATGCCTGCAATGCCGTCTGTTCTTATTCAGCTTAGGTACTACTTATAAACCCTCTGTTAGCATTCCATGATGATGACTGAAGACGTCAATTTTCTCATGTTCCCGCACCATGGCGAAATGCAAATCATCACCATCTTCAAAGAAAAAGCCATGATACACGCCCATTTCGCCATGGTCTGCCACCATTGACAACTTCAAATTATTCACTGAGACCCCTCTTCTCTCAAAGACATCCTGGATCACCTCGAGGTGTGGAACCGGCCATCCCGAGCATCCGAACGGGACAATGATCGCCGCAATTAATGTGGACGGAGGAGATCCCGTCACTTTCTGAAATTCTCCTTTGAGAACAGTAAGCTGGGGAAGTGAGCCCAAGTCCAAAGAAACTATTTCATTTCTAGTGATGTCGAGCTTTGCAAGTCTCAGCTGCTGGAACTCTCTTCCAATCTCTTTGATCTTGTTTCCTCGCACACAGAGCTCACTGAGGTTTACCGGAGTTAACTGCGTCACTTTATTGCTCAGAAGATTGAGCTTTTTCAAACTCTTGGGCCATTGAACATGCTCGATTCGGCTGATCTTGTTGCTCAGCAAATCCAATTCCTCTAAGCTAGCCAAATGGGTGACATTCACCTTTTCAAGCTTGCACCAACTGAGGTCCAACTTGTGCAACGTGATAGGAAGGGACACAATTGTATTGCTGAGGCTACGCAGGGGTGAATCGGGGGGATTTTGAATCCGCAACTGCCTCAAGCCTTGTGGTCTCTTGAGGTCTGGAGAATTTCCAGCCATTGAAAATGCGTGTGGATTTCCAACAAGCCGCTCCAATGTCTCTGGGAATCTGAACTGTTCAAAGATAACCTTTCCTAGGACCCTGACGTCGAGGGTCTTGAGGATGGGGAGTTCTGGCATTCTAATCACCATTGCCTCTATAGTTTCATCGCCATTCTGCAATCTAGAGTACTCTGTATCAATTTCAACGTTGTCCAATACAAGCTCCTCAAGAGTGGGGGGGACACTTTCTAAAACTCTCCCGGCTATTTCACACTCTGTAAAAATCAAGCTTTGAAGACCCAGAGGAACACTTCCCTCTACCTCGCACTCTTTCAAGTGTAACTCTCTGAGGCCTTCTGGAAACTCCATATCGTCCAAGTCTACATCCATTGAGCTCAATGTGAGGCTGTGCAAATTTCCAGGAAGCTTACCTGGGCTCGCTACAGTCAATTTTTCAAGATGCGGGGGAAATTTCTCTCCCTCGATTGTTTTGGCCTCAAGCTCAACTAATGTGGGGAGATCCAACGTATCAATGTTCAAGGTAGTTACCTTGAGCCTGATTCGTGTATTTTTCCCAAGCATGTTTAAATTCTCAGACACATTCCCAAGAATAGTCACTGAAACCTCCTTGAATAGGGGTAGTTTTGCAGCCATGGCAGGAATTTGTTCATCGGTCCACATCACTTTAACAAGCCGTGGATTCAAAATGCCTTTCTCGACAAATTCGATCAATGTGTTCCACTCGAGTTCCGGTGTTCTTTTCTCCACATTCTGGACTAGTTTGGGAAATACACTCAATGCGCTATCGGACCCCATCTCGAGGTCACATGGACCAAGCGTATCATAGCTAGTGTTCCAAGTCACCAATACCTCGTCATTGAGTTTCGAAAGCAAGGAGAGGTAGTCGTACATAAATAATTGATCAACAAACTACATAAAGATTTCTAGGCAGTTTCTTTTTGTGAACTGTAACCCCTATATAGTAGCTCATTATCTTTAATCATTTAGATACAGTTGATTTATCTATTGCTGAAAGACAATTGTATATTATGTAGGGCTTGTGCCCTAGTGTAGTACACGTGACTTTTATTTTTTCCTCGCCTCTGGGTAGTCCCATTGCGTCTTTATTTTAAAATTTTCCACTCTTTCTAAAGTCCAACAGTTACTACCTTCATAATGGCTCAACGTGTTACCTACAGAAGAAGAAACCCTTACAACACCAAGTCCAACAAGATCAAGGTCGTCAAGACCCCAGGTGGTAAGTTGGTTGCCCACCACTTGAAGAAGATTGCTTCTAGAGTCAAGTGTGGTGACTGTGGCATTGCTTTGCCAGGTATCGCCACCTTGAGACCAAGACAGTACTCCCAGATCTCCAAGACCAAGAAGACTGTCCAGAGAGCTTACGGTGGTTCCAGATGTGCCAACTGTGTCAAGGAGAGAATTGTCAGAGCCTTCTTGATTGAGGAGCAGAAGATTGTCAAGAGAGTTGTCAAGGAGCAGGAGGAGAAGGAAAAGGCTGCTGCCAAGAAGGCTGGTAAGAACTAAGTTACTAGCGCGTCATTGGTAATGGTTATGTAAATGTTCTTTCTAATACAAGTACGATAGAAGAGGCGACGTGTGTAGAAGAACGAGTGAAGTGTATGGATTCAGAATATACGGATTCACGGATCCGAAATGGTATATGAATGCAAGTGATGCTTGGTCCCTGTAAAGTTGATTTGGTAAGTTGATTTGTTTGATGAGTGAAAATTTTCGGTGCACGTGACACGGTCTCACGACCAAAACAAAATGTCGGCATGTCTCGGCATACAAAGAGGCCAAAAATGCCTGTTCCAGTGTCATGAATCACTATTAAAAGTTTGTCTTCCAAGCTTGAAGATACTCACGAATAAACCCATGACTCAGAGGCGATTGATGATATGGGAAGAGATTATCAGCATGACGATTCCAGTATGGTAGACGATTCCAGTATGGCAGACGGTTCCAGTATGGTAGACGATTATGGGTAGACTTGACTACGGATAAGTATACAATATGCTGTTTTGAGAGAAGTAGTGAGAGTATTTACGTTGTAGAGTATGAATAGAGTCATGATACATTTTGTTGCCCTATCACCAGCCTCACCGAAATTTCTTTTTTTCGGGACAAGGTCCCGCACTGATAAGAGAGTATAAAGCATTGAATACATCACGATTTTAGTTCCATCTACCACTTCACATATTATGGACAGCTTGAGATTAAAACAGTTGAAGGAGAGCACCTACATCCCACCTGCGAAAACCAAGCTGGCTAGGGGTGTTCCCCCGTATCATCCTTGCCTTATAGTTCAAGACTCGCAGACAGAGACAAACAAGGTGAAACCATGTGGCTGTGCGGATGTCTATTGCGTTAAAGATGCGCCTGCTTGGATCCCCCGCTCTAGATGACAGGTGGGGTAAAAGGCTGCAAATTGCCTAAAGCAGACAATGTGTTTCTGTCAGATAAGCTGGCTTATAGTGTTTAGAAATGGATGATTTATACAAAGTTACTAGACTATTCTCATACTTTTGTGCTCTTCTCATCGCTTGAGTCGGGGAATTCGGAGTCAACTTTCTTCATTCGTTCTGCGTTTTCTTCGAGAATCTCTTCATCGGTTTGTTCCTGGTGGTTTTTAATGACACTGCCATCCAAGCCGTGGTTCTTGCCAAAGACAAAAAAGGGGTGGAAAAGCACAAACAAGAGGATTGCGAAAAACAACATTACACCATCGAGAATAAACAAGTAAATCTCGTGCGTAATGAGGTGCCCGGACCAGCCTTGGGAAAGTTCCACAACCCTATATATGCATCTCAGATACACCAACAAGGATGCACATAAAATCACGAGGGGGAAATAGTCAAACAACAGGCTGGTCTGTCTCATGTGTGAGTAGGCCGGGCTGTAGTACATTTCGCAGCCTTCTCTCCGTAGTCTGCGGCCCTTTTTGGTTGCAAATAAAATTGCCAAAAAATTGCCCAAGGTGCGGTCAATTTTGGGGTCAATGAAAAACGACCGCACCAAGAAATCCCCAAGAAAGTAGAGAAACAACGTCATCGATAGAACCTGGAAACATATCCCCGCGAGCATGATGTGGGTCCCGAGATCGGTATCTTCGTAGCGCTCAACCGCAACTGCAGCCATTCCACCCCCTACTGCTTGGAGGACTAGACTGATGACGTCACAGGTGATGAAAATGTACAGGTACATCAAGGGAGGTAGAAGAGAGCTCTTTGATTTGTGATGGACCACAACCAATTGTGCTAGGAGAAAGTACACTCCGGCCATGATGAAAGCCGGGGCGATGGTCAAGCAAATGATTTGGCAGAGGAAGGGATCGACTTGTGTCTCATCAATGACGGCAACAGTGCGTCCCACATAACCACCAAACTCGGCTCCAGCTCCGAAAAAGAAACATATTCCGAAGTACCACTCTCGGGAGATTACCAAGAGCCCTGTGTGCACCACAAAAAGAAGGCCGAACGCAATGGCAAATACGAGGTTCCCAGCAAAGGCAAGGTTCTCCTGGTACAAATTGGCCTCGTCGTAGAGGTTCTGCAAATTAAGCAGTGCGTCTATAACTGCTTGGGTTGCATGCGCAAGTACTTGCGCGTCAGTTGCGGTTGCAATAGCCTCCTGTTGTTGTAGAATCGTAAGAGAAGCCAAAACCCCTCTCATCGATTTTGAAAGATTCCATAGGGAGATGGAGTTGGTTTCGTGCGCCGCTTCAGAGGTGATGGATGCGGCAAGCGATGTGAGGGTTGCAAATGCCGTGGGTTTCACCGACGACATTCTTGTCGGGGTCGATAATAGACTAGTCGACCACTGGCCGAATCCGCTAGTGTCCATGGCTACAAATTGCGGATATCCCTCTATATATATTGACTTATCCGACATACAGTTTGCTCCGAGCCAAGACGGAGAAAAAAAACTAACCCCGAGACTCACACAGTGAAACTCGGGATTAGTTTTACTGTGTGAGTCCACATGCATGCCCAGTCATCGTTTCCAGAACATGTTTCGAACCTTGGGCTGTGTATCAGATCGACCCTTGGTTGCAAAAGAAATGGATTAGGTAAGCGTGCATGGCGGCCCAGGTGACACCACAATTAATTTTCGCTAATACCTGCTTTCGCCGGTCCACCAGACCAAACCAAGACTACTCGGAAAAGGTTTTGGGTATATCATTGGACAGATTTGCCATTTTATGATAAAAGCACGGCTGTATCGGATATCTTTACATACTTTGCATAAATGATGATAAAAGATATCAGGACCACATGGTTTTCAATGCACGCAAAGATGGTCGCTGCGATGCATATTTCGAGAAATGCTGTGCGTTCATGTGAGACCATGTAGGTTATGGTGTCTTGATATCAGAAGCGAAATCCACATAAAAGTCTGCTCACTCCGTGTTTTATAAGCCTCGTTAGGTGCAATAGTTTGCAAAGCCTGGTAATCACTAGCCGTAGCCAATACCTAAATACAACCCAACAACATTGAGTGTTGCTAGCAACGGAAATGGTCTTGAGCGAATATTGTAGTTCAAGCAGTGGTCAGTGTGTAGAGGATATCTTTAATACGGGGTGGTCTGGGGAAAAATGTTCAAGGACGGAGTTTCTTTTATTACTACCAAATTAGTGTCTCCTCCTCACTTTTCTGAATATTCCAAATAAGTGTCATATTTCTACACTTTTCTGAATATTTCAAATAAGTGTTCATATTTCTACACTTTTCTGCATCTATTCCAAATTACTTTTCTGAATATTCCAAATAAGTGTTCATATTTCTACACTTTTCTATTCCAAATAAGTGTTCATATTTCTACACTTTTCTGAATCTATTCCAAATTACTTTTCTGAATATTCCAAATAAGTGTCATATTTCTACACTTTCTGAATCTATGTGTCCATTCTACACTTTCTGGATCTATCTTTTATCTATGAACTTGCTATTCTGGACTGCAGGTTTCTGCTTTATATTTATCCAGCTCTAGATTACATTGCTATTATACAGAGAGGATGCCATCAGCCATGATCATTAGCATACGCATCCCCGCAATTTCTGATGGAGCACGATTCTACCATTTTTGCTCTCACTTACTTTCTGGAGGTTTGTTCTCTGTGGGTTCTCTCAACTCACTTGTTATCTGCTCCCTCTTCCAGAACCTCAACAACAAATCCCCATAGTTTTGCAAGTCCTCGACACTAATCATCAACTTGAAATCCAACAACAACATGAACTGCAACTCGAGATAGTTCAACTCCTCCAAGGACAAGCCTCCGACCTTTGCATATCGCAGGTTCTTGTAGAAGACGTCGCTGAAGAATTTACTGGAAACCGTGATGCCCAGGATGAGCAAGCGGTGGATGTTGAACAGGTCCATGACAAACAACTGCTCGAACGCACTGTCGCCGTCTTCTTCGCGCTTCTTCTTCAAATTGTTGGCCCGCTTGGCAATACGGTCAAAGTACACTAGAAGCGACAAGAAGATTTCGTTCGTTACGGGACAGTACTTGAGCACGCGGGTCAAGTATGCGTGGATGGGGATCTCGGGGACATTTATGCCGTGGAATGCGAGGACGTTGGCCAAATGGCGGTTGACTTCGCTATTTTCATCATCGCTGGTGTCGTCGTCAACCTCCATGTCCTCCTGGAGTCGCTGTTTTCGCTGGTTGCGGAACTTCTTCTCGAGCTTGAGCCGGTACCGGAATGCGATTGTGTTGTCAAAATGGTTGGGGTGGAGCTTGTCGTTGGCCTCCACAATCTTGGTGAGTAGGCACGACAACATCATGATGAGATAGTCTGAGGGGAAGTCGATAATGTTGAGATGCTCCTCTGACTTATCTGTGAGCCCGCGAAAAAACTCGTCGTACAGCATGTATCGGTCTGAAAGCATGGACTCCGGCATTTCTTGCCCTGTTAGAGATGGTGGGTTGGTTTTCTCATACACAGACTGTGCAAGGGTCGACTGTTCATGGACACTCAGCCCTACAGAGTGGTGGGAGTGGTTGGACTGGTTCTGGTAGTGGTCCTGTACCAGGTTGGGTATCGATTGGCCGTGTAGATTTAAGTGGTCGTTTCCCAGGATCTGGCCCTGTCCCATGGACTGTCCCATGGACTGACCCTGTAGCAGAGAATCCCCCCCAAACCCCGTCACAGGCACCAGGCCCGTGCGGTGGTATGCTGCGTCTGTGGACACGTTTGTGGTTGGTACTGGCTGGGGAAGATACGGGTAGCCCGACTGAAAGTACTCTGGGTTTATGGAAGATCGGCGAAGCGAGCCCACCAGGCCCGGAACCGAGCCGTGCGGTAGGGATCCGAGGACAGAACCATTTAGCGAGCCCGGCGCACCTGTTAGCGACCCTGGAACACCGGGTAGGGATT
Organism: Kodamaea anthophila; assembly: GCA_015708815.1. Taxonomy (NCBI): domain Eukaryota; kingdom Fungi; phylum Ascomycota; class Pichiomycetes; order Serinales; family Debaryomycetaceae; genus Kodamaea; species Kodamaea anthophila. The sequence continues at coordinate 163,667 of JACFYR010000022.1, forward strand.
CCGAAACAGACCCATGTACACTGCCATAGGGAACCAGAGAGTACGACTCGGAAATGACTGTGGGTGTGTGGTACGGTAACAGATTGCTATCGGAAACAAAGCGGTTGTATACAGGGGGCTGTTGTGGTAGTGCCTGGAGATTACGTGTGAGGTTGGACTGGTACTCGGGCACGTCCATTGGGGGTGGGGGATCAGACATAAAAATTAATTCAACAAAAAATGAACACTATGCCATTAAATCACTTGCCTTATGACGTTGGATGGCCAGTGAAATAAATAAAACCGTCTCTTTTCGCCTGCCCGATATTGCTGCCCAAATTAACTTTCCGATGAAGATGTAATTGTACCACATAGATGTAATTGTACGAAGCTTCCATGCCACTCCTCACAAGGCTACACAAACTTTTTTCCAGTCATTCCCACCACCAGCCTTTTTCATTTTTTATGTCCACCGCATCCAAAATCACATTTGGCACCACGTGCCTTTTCGCCGTGGGTTCTTTTATCTTCATCAACGTGTCGCAGCAAACAGAGCGCGAGTCCATGCGCCAGGGCCCCGTTAAGGACGCCGCCAGATTGCGCGAGCTCTCCAAGAAACAAAGAGTGAATGCCTTGGAGCACCAAGAACAGGCTGAGTTGAGAGAAAGATTGGCAAAGGAGCAACCGTTATTGGGCGAGATCATCGTGGGAGATGATGACAAGTAGCACAGATACAGTGTACACTGAGTAGGAGGACTTGAGAAGTATATAGTGAGACGAGAGAGCACGAAGAGCATTGACAGAGTCAACAAGAACAAGCATTGATAAAAGCATTGATGAAAGCATTGATGATAGCATCGAGGTAACAATACGTGCGGAGGTAAGCATTGAGGAGGTAAGAAAACGTGCATGGGTAACATAACAGATGAGGTACATAACAGATGAGGTAACATAACAAGTATTGATGAGTGACAGCATCTAATGACTCACAGCTTACTGACCTAGAAAGAGTATTGCACTTTCAGGTTCTAGTGACGCTCACCTGAAAACATCTGTTCTAGGTCAGAAAAGGACTAAAATGGCTTACCTTTCGTCACCATGGGTTTACGGTGTAAAAGCGCAAGGATCATTAAAGGTCAGTTGTGATCAGCAGATTGCTTACGGCATCATACTTAAGCGATGGCATGCGAGATCGCGATGAGCAGCCGTGTATATAGTGTAAATAGTAGGATAAAGGATAGCAGGTCATTAATGAGGTAGCGATAGGATCTCCCAGTAAACGATAAACGAGAAGGCTCATATAGTCAATCATACATGATCGTGTTTTTCCAAATTTTTACCAAATATGAATAAAATGAACATGAAATGAACATGAAATGAACCATGAAATGAGTATATCAACATGATACAAGGTGACGTTCATTCTACTCCTTGCTTAAGAAACTCTTAACCACACAACTCGCTTCGCAGTCTTATGATAGGTTCTGGCATACTCATTTAGCAAACACTCTTAGTTCTACTTGATATCTGTGTCCTGGAGACTCCGGGGGGTGAACGATTCCCCCGATGTACTATGATGCACAGTTTACTGTACAGACAGCGGCACCGTATGCCGATACACCCGCTTCAAAGGGCTCACCAAGACGGTTCGCGCCGCAGAAGATGTTAGGCCTATGGGCCAAGTCGGGTTGGAACAGTCTGTGGAAAAATTTAGAAAAAAACAGAATTTATAGTGAGATGAGCAGTGAGCGAAGCGAACTGCGAAATAGAGGAGAAATATGATTGTATGGAAATACGAATGCGAGCAGTGAGATGAGCAGTGAGCGAAGCGAACTGCGAAATAGAGGAGAAATATGATAGTGTAGATATAGGAATGCGAGCAGTAATTACTGGAAAATAGAGTAGCGAAATATGAGTGTGCAGTGAGAAATATTGAAAAATAGAGTAGCAATATGATAGTGGAATGTGACATATGTGACCAGTGAGACTACTGAATAGATGATCAGGAGAAATTTGGAAATGAGATGTACCGGTGATTGAATTAACAGAATAATAATTTCACTAAACGTGTAGTGAATGAGCCATATATATATTATTACCTCACCAATTAGTGCATTATTAGGACGACGAGAGGATGCATTAAAAAGTGAGATGATTAACCACACCCATACTTGAGGATGCATTAAAAAGTGAGATAACCCCACCCATACTTTTTATCCTCCTGCCCTAACTTTTCCATTTTTTCACTGCCCTCCAAACACTCACCTACGTCTATATTACCCTCCTATGGGTGTACACATCTCTGCCTATTATGCAACGACCAAGATAAGCATCCTCACGTGACTTCCTTTGACTTCCACAGCCTCCCACTTCCTAACACTATGCCATTCTTCTATTTAGTATCCATTCCCGTACCCAAAACTTGAAGCATCGCGATCGCCACAGTGCTACCTCTGCCATACAATGAAAAGTGATTAGTGAGTCTGCACAGCTCCGCAATTCAGCCAGATCCAGGTTAGCTGCTTCGCATAGCATTTTTCGCTAGTAGATCTTAGCAACGCACTTCCAGAAGCGCTTCAAAAGTCCTTTAAACTCTAGAAAAAGAATAAAGCTATGCCCAGTCAATACCATGCTCAGCAACAGGACACCTAGCCTTGCTGAAGGATTGTAGAACGTAAAGCCTAGTTAATACCATGCACAGCTAAGATAACAGGACACCTAGCCTTGCTGAAGGATTGTGTTGCTTAAGTGTACCGATTTATATCAACAGCAATCACTAACCTTCTGATATCAATGGATTTTAATGACCTGAAAGTTCGGCAACTTCTCTATACTGGGGCTGCATTAGTTTGTCATTTGAGTCGTATCCAGTCGGCCAGAAGTGTTTCAGGTCGTGCAATTAAAAAAAGTGGTCCTTCATATCGTGGGCCATTGAAAGTAGTACACTCTCTCTATAATCGTATTCCTCTATACTCCTCCATCAGACATTCATTAACCTCCAGATTTCCAGGGAGCAATATATCCAAGATTATGCTCCCGACTTGGGTAAATTGCCTTGTTCTGCAACACATTGAGAAACTTAATGCGGGTTTCTCTTCTCACTTTTGTTCACAGTGGCTTCGCCACTGCTATTGAGACAATGTGTGTTTGCTCACAGTGGCTTCGCCACTGTTCATGAGACTCAATGTAAGTTTCTCTTCCGGTCACTATTATTCACAGTGGCTTCGCCACTGTTCATTAAAGTTTCGCCACTGTTCATGAGACTCAATGTGGGTTTCTCTTCTGCACACTATTATTCACAGTGGCTTCGCCACTGTTCATTGAGGCTTCGCCAATATTCAGGAGACTCAATGTGGGTTTCTCTTCTGGTCATTATTCACAGTGGCTTCGCCACTGTTCATCGCTAGAAACTCTCATCCAAGATATTCTCATCCACAGTCTGAAACCCCTCCTCGGTCGAATACAATATTCCCTGCACCTGCCTGGTCAAGTCCATGACGGTGAGCTCCTTCAACTTCTCGATATCGTTTCTATCGACCAAGTCGCCAATGTTTTGCACCAAGATCTCAATCTCACGCAACTTGTTAAAGTAAAAGTTGCGCTCCGTTTCCAACGTCTCGTTAGCCACGCGGTACTCTTCAATCTCGGCCTGGGCCTGGTCAAGTCTGCGCACAAGGTCCGGATCACGTGCCACCTCACGGGGCTGGAATTCGCGCAGGACTTCTCGCGACTGGACTGGGGTGGACCTATGCACCGCTTTTCTCGGTGTAACGGTGCGTTTTGGGGTCACAGCGGCTGGGGCAGGGGCAGGGACACCTTTGCGCCGCAGCTTGGGGTCGTAGTGGACGTTCCCGCGCTGTTCCAGCCACAATCGTTTGAACCATTGGAGAAGTTCGAGATTGTCTTGGAGACGGCACTTCATGAGCTTCTCCACATCGATAACCTTGGTGATATGGTGCTTGGTGAACTGGGCCTGTAGCACCTTCCAGTTCTGGCGAAAGTCGTACTCAGAAGTTGCAGCAAAGTTGACCTTATTCATAGGTACGTTCCCAAACACGCAGTCGAGGAGCTGGCAGAACGCAGCACCACTCCCGCACTCCTCCACCTTGCGGTAATTGAGCTCAAGTGTTGCATTAAGCCACGCGAGAAGCTCCGTCCGTGACTCGCCTATGGCCATTGTTATGAAAAAATTGCCTACCAAGATACGAAAAGTAGACAGACAATACAACACAATATCCAGTTATATACCAGTATATACTGCCAGGTTGGTTGTCAAGAACAGTCAAAGAACATTAGGCAAAGATTGTACAAAAAAGTTGAGGTGATAGGATGTATGACATTAGTAGGATACAGTTTAGGGTCTGGTATGATCCATATGAATAGTCATCAATTGTCAATCAATAGTCGATAATCTCAATAGAGTCATCATATAGTTAGAAATTGACTCATGTAGTAATTGGTAGTTGACAAATCGATTAAGGGACATAAAAACGTTACCCAATAGTGAAGACATCTTCTACCAGTTGTGATTTCAACCCGCTCGTCAGCGATCTGTGCCATTACATCATGGGAAGGCCATTACATCACGTCGCCAATCACTACATTCCAGTGAGACGAGTGACTCGCAACCACCAGACACAAAACGAAAGAGGCTTTTTCGAAGCTCACTAATGAGTAGCACTGTTGCCACAAAGCGCCGCTAATGCATAAAGAGATATACTGCTTAGTGCCTGATTACAGTAGCCGCACAGACTTCTGCTCATTGACATATTTCCTATTCTGGTGGGTAACACGAGTCCATCGCCTTAGCCGCTCAACATGATGATGGCTTTATGAGAATACCTGCAAATGTGTGAGAGGTCTGAGTATGTAACCGGGAATACACATTGCTGCTATAAGTGAGGAGGACGACATACAAACCATTGTATGTATATTCGTTTCTGGTCTACACAATCTATAATGTGTATTCGCAAAGTGATTGATGACATGATGATTGATTCGATGGGTTTATTAATGCTGCATTTGCTATTTAATTGATCAAGGGTCTATTGTATTTGTTGCTCCTATATGTGAACGTCGCACGATATTTTTATTGTTATCCTTTCCTCGCTAATCCTTGGTGTAATCTCATGTGTTTTTTATGCTATGCTGTGCTCCATATGCTCATGTACCTTTGCTTCGACCAGGTCGATGAACTGTTGTCTGATGCGTTCGATGTTTTCATCACGGACTTCCTCTTGAATTTCAGGCGTGCTTCCTTCGGTCCGTGAAAAAAGATCCTCCACCTGCTTTGTCACGGTCTTTGCAACCTGTTCTCGCACGGGATTGAAGCCGGAATAGTCCACCGGCAGCAGGGTTCCACTGGAGTCAAGCTCGTGGCTTATCTCGTCCACTTTAGCGATAAACTGCTTGGTGACCTCCTCCCCCACGTCGTGAATCACCTTTCGATTTGCGTCCATTGAGAATGCTCGAGAATTGCGCGAATCCTGGGGTGTAGTAAAATCATTCTTGCTTGGCTCGTCTATAGATCCATTTTCATCTCCAGACTCTTCGTGCTCCTTCTCACCACTCTTTTTTTTGGTCCCATTATAAAAGGTATTGTTTTCCCACATTGTGTACTGCACAAGCAGCGTGAATGCGGTTTTGTCATATCTGAACAAATTCGCCAGGTCAATATTCAACGGAGAGTCGGGCTCTGGGTCGTCAATAAGCATGAGAATGGCCTGCGCAAGGTGCTGGAGGTTCCATGCTGGAGACCACGACTCGTCCTTGAGGATATCGAGGCAGATCTCGCCTGTTTCCACATTAATGTTGGGGTGATGTATGGGTGTTGCGAAGCGGATCTTGGGCGGCTTGATGGGATAATCGTTGGCCACATCGATGTGAAGCTCCCATTGCCCGTTGTAGTAGTAGGGCGAGTCTTCTTTGGTGGGCTTGGCTATGATGGCCTTCCAGCTGTGGATATGGTCTTCATTTATGGGGAACAAGTCCAAGATCTGGGGGTACGCCAACAGCGGCGGGTTTTTGCGGTACTGCTTGTACTCTTTGAAAAGTCGTTTTTCCGACATGGTACATGCGTGGACTGGAGGCCGTGCGGTGGCGCTATGGCTGAAGATGGACTTTTATATTTTAATTTTGACCCTGCTTGGGCATGACGTTTTCGCGTGTGAGCGTGGGGGAAAAAACATGACGTCATAAAAAGAAAGTTTGCCAGCCCGATGCCTCCATTAATAGAGTCAATGACGCAGCATCTATCAGCAATGCCGAATGCTCATTGAATTGAGAAGATACCGAGGATAACCCACCCCTCCCCCTCTAATCGAAATATTAAGAGGGCTTTCGATCACACTACCATTATCGTGTCACGTGAGTTTAAACATGATCGAACAAATGAGGAATACACCAATCCGTTGATACAGAGATCTCATAAATATTTAGCTCTTTTCGACTAATGAAAGTTTAAGCGAGTTTAAAATAGCTGAAAATTTCGAAAAACCCAATGAGTATGATCTGCACATGTTTCTATTTTTTACTACTTGTGCGGGCCAGCGATGTGCAACAATATAACCTTAACTACGCTTATTCTTTTTTGTTCCTTACTCACTCGGATCGTTGAGTCCCAAGGATCTCAATGAATTGATAATCTTCCTCGGTTCTCCACCTATTTCTTTCTTTACCACCGATCATACAATGATTTCTACATCCTCGTAACCTTCTTCGTTCCTTTATTCTTCTATCAATGAAACCTACTCTACAAGCAGTAAAACATCCTAGCAAACAGTCTATCAAACGGATCCTCAATACATTGAGTCTCCAAGAGTTCGTCAATTGAGTCTTCATCAAGGGATCGTGATACATTGAGTCTTCATCAAGGGTTCGTCAATTTTGATAGTCTTCACCCTCGCTCCGCTCGGTTCATCCAATTCTTTCTGGTTTGATAGTCTTCACCCTCGCCCCGCTCGGGTTCATCCAATTCTTTCTGATTTTTGATAGTCACCCTCGCTCCGCTCGGGTGGAAAATCACTCTCCCCTATTCCACTCCTCTCACACATATCCCTAAACAACCCATCACTCTGATACAACCTCCACGGACTGTCCATCTCCATCTTCCTTCCCTGATCCAACACCAACACTCTGTCGTAATTCAAAATAGTCTTCAAGCGGTGGGCAATACACAAGATGGTGCATTTTGAGAACTCATTTCGTATTGTTTCCTGGATCTTCAAGTCTGTCTCGTAGTCGACCGACGAGGTTGCCTCGTCGAGAATCAAGATCTGCGAGTCCCGCACCAAGGCCCTAGCAAACGCAACGAGCTGCCTTTCTCCAAGAGAAAAGTTGGACCCGTCGTCATCCACGAGCTGCTCGAGCGTAAACAGAAGCCCTGTTCTCCTCAATGCATCCAAAAGCTTACTATCGGGGTTCTCGTCAAACGGATCGAGATTCTTGCGAACGGTACCACGGAACAACACGGGATCTTGGGGAATGATGGACAAGTGCTTGCGCAAGTTATGGAGCCCTAGCGTCGAGATGTCAATCCCATCAACCAAGATACGGCCCTCTGCCAACTCGTTCAACCGGTAGAGTGCATTCATAATGGATGATTTACCCGCACCAGTCCGGCCACAAATACCCACCTTTTCCCCAGCCCTAATGTCGAAATCGAGTTCCTTGAGGACAACAGGGAGCCCTTCACGGTACGCCATACTCACATGGTCAAAGGTCACGTTACCCTGAGGCCAGTTTGGAGGCGGCGCAGTCTCGGTGACCACATACGCAGCCTCCTGGGGCACACGGTAGGCATATTCCAACATACGCTCGCACGAGTTCATCTCGTTCTCAACCTGGGTGAATGTCTTGAGCAACATGGAAAGCGAGCCGCTCACTTCATAGACATAGGAGAGCAACAAACCCGCAGACGCAGCAGAGATGTTGAAGACCCGGCACGCACACAAAATACCAATCAAGAGCGTGAAGAGACCGGCCAAAAAGTCCAACATGACCGTCAACCATCTCTGGGCACCCAAATTCAAAAAGTACGCCTCATTCATCTTGTTCAACAAGATATCTGTCTTGTCCAAGAAACGGTGTTCGTGGCCGTACGCCTTGATGGTGTCCATTCCATTCAACGACTCATTAAAGTTGTTGTAGACAACCGAGCGCTGGACCGCCTCGAGACGCTTCAACTCACGTGCTGACGCCTGGTAGTAGTTGGCCACCATGAGGAAGGCCACACACATGAAGGGCACGGCTATCGCAAACCACGGCATGTAGATGATACACAAGACCAAGATCCCAATGATGTTGCAGAAGAGGTACAAGAGAAACGAGATCTGATCGGAAACCTCATTGTCCAACACGTCGGTGTCCTTGGTGAATCTATTCAAGATACGGCCCATGGGCGTGGTGTCCATGAAATGCATGGGGGCATGGAGCAAGCGCTTGGTGGCCATGATGTTCATTCTCACAGATGCAGTGTTGGTGATGTACACCAAGATGGTGAACTGGACCACCAAAAACACAAACGACAAGACGGTGAAGACCACGTACCAACTAATGTAAAAGTGGCTACCCTTGTGGAACTTGAGCTCACTCCAGAACGACAACCATGTGTTGGTGAAGATGCGGCAGAAGGTACTCAAAATCATGGCAAACACAAAGACGGGCACGAGAGTAAACATGCCAGCCTTCCCAGCTCCAAGAAGTATGTATTTGGCATATACGTCCATGGAGATCTGGTTCACGGCCTTCTCCTCGTCGGCAATGAGTCTCCCGGACCCCTCTGTCTTTTCTTCCACCTCCTCCTTCTCCGCCACTTTGGCAGTCTCCTGTTTGTCAGGGTCACTTTCCATCTGGGTGACTTCCTTGACCAAGTTTCTAAACTGCTCGTTTGTGGCCCTCAAGTGCTCCATCAGGCCTGAATCAATGGTGCCGTCCTTATTCAAAAACACCACGAGGTCTGCTGCACCAATTAAAGAAAGCTGGTGCGTTGCAAGCACCCGCGTCTTGTGGCCCAAGAGACCAAGCAAACACTTGTTGACAATGTGCCTTCCGACCTTGGCATCCACCGCAGAAAGCACATCATCCAAGAGGATAATATCTTTGTTTGCATAGACCGCACGTGCAAGAGAGATACGGGCCTTTTGCCCACCAGAAAGCGTGATTCCACGCTCTCCCACCTCTGTTCGATCACCTGCGGCAAACATGGCAAGATCGCTCTCCAAGGAACACGCAGAGATAACTTCCTGGTACCTCTTCATATCGAGTGGGCTCCCAAACAAGATATTGTCACGGATTGTGGCATTCTGAATCCACGGCTGTCCACAGAGCACCATGGACCCGGAAATCGCCATCTGTCCAGCAGTACGAGGCATGAAACCGGCCAAGGCATTCAACAATGACGATTTCCCACTCCCAATGATTCCGGTAATCACGACAAAATCGCCCTTCTTCACAGTGAGATTAAGAGGAGGAAGCGAAAAGGCAGGCGCCTCTTCCACAGGCGGAGACTCAACCTTTTCTGGAGACACGATTCCCGACTTCTTTTCCTTCTTTCTTTGCTTCTTTTGCTTCTTTTCCTCCTTGAGCCTCTTTTTCTTTTCGTTAAAGTCCTCCTCTTCGCCCAAGTCGTAAGTTTCCCATGCAAATGCTGCATTCTTCAAGGCAATCGACGGGACCTCTATCTTGTCGTCGACCGCTTCGATGCTTTGGGATTCAACAAAGCTTTCATTATCACCACTCACAATCTCATCTGCAGACAAAACCTGGGCAACTCTACCCAAACCCAATAGACCATCACTTCCACTTGCCAACGACATGGGGAGAAAGATTGTTTGCTGGGACAACATCTGGAAGAGAGAGATGGAAGAGAAGAGTGCAGCGGGATTGCTCCTCTCCTTGTCCAAGCGATACAAGACAAGGAAGGCCGACATGGATGCAAACAAGGTCAAGCACATGGCCATGGCAATGACGATATTCCTCAAGACCTGCATGGTGAAGATGAGGTTCATTTCTTTTGTTCTTGCTTCGGCCAAGTTCTTTTCGTACGCAGCCTCCCACGAGTAAAACTTGATCATCTTGAGCGAATTCAACACCTCCTTGACCAAATTCACCCGCTTATCGGTATATGCATTTGTCTTGGCCCTATACTTGAAGAGTTGGCCCGTGACGGCACCAATAAAGACGATAAAGGCCAACATCACTCCAATACCCACCAAGGCCGAAACACCAATATTGTAGATCAACAAGGCGATGGAGATGACAAACGGAATGGGGAAAGCTAGCGCAAAGGGCTGGAACCCAAGCGCAAAGTCGATTCGTGCACAATCCGTGCCCATGATGGAGGTGATCTTGCCCACGGGAAACTTGTGCCGCAGCTCCGCATTCAACCTGAAACTTTTCCGGAGTAACACCATTGTCAACACGGACTTGGCCTGTGCTCCTGTCATCATGGAGTTGTAAAAGAACTGGTTAAAGATGAGCCCAATCACAAACGTCACAAGGGTGGTTCCAACAGCGTACCCAGCACCCTTGCCCACACCCTGTAAGCCCAAAGACGAGTACTCGACGGCCTTGATGAGCTCCTTAATCATGAGCGGAGACACCGCAGCACCTCCTTCGGCAATGGCGCAGCAGAAAACAGCATATGCGTACTGCCACTTGAATGTCAACATGAGTGCCTTGACACCCACCAAGGGGCCGACTTTGAAAGTGGCCATGATCTCTTCATCGGATGCATCGCGGGAAAGATATTCCGGCTCTTTTTTATCGTCTTCATTCGTTCTAATCTGCTTACCCTTCTTCAACGCAGCCCTGGCCTTTGCCAAAAACAGCTTCTTTGCTGCTGCCAATGTATTGTCAAAGTGTTTTTCAAACTCATCAGCTAAAGGCGCAACCTCGAGCGACGGAGGAATGCTATACAAGTCATCGGGATGGAGGGTCCGCTTGTACCCCCGTTTCAAGACAGGAAACACCCACCAGAAGGAGAGCTTGCTGAAAACACTCGCTGTGGGGGCAGGGTACGGCGTTCTTTCCTCGGGACTAGGAATATGGGGTATCTTCTTCAGCAACATCCACAGGAAAAGCCTCGATTGTCGCTGCAAGTCCCTCGACTCGAGCGACGGCGAGTCAAAAGACGTAGACGATGACATAGAGGTAGTAACTAGTGAAACTTTTGTAGTAGTAACTAGTGATACTTTTGTAGTAGTAACTTATTTAGTAGTACTTGTGCTAACTTTTTTGCAGTGTAGATAGTACAGTGTGCTGTCAGGGTCCTATATTTATATCGATGCGGACATTGAAATCTTTTGCCGTCTTATTTTATCAGAAAATGTGCTTAGTATGCAGAGTTTCTGCAACCAGCCGTACGGCACATTGATGGCAAACCTTTTTAGGCAAGAACCGTTCGTACGGCCCGTTTGCCACCGCCACAAGAGTATTACACCCCGCTGCACCCGATCATCAGGAACGTTACTGACATCGGCTAATGTGGCATCTTCTTGGCGCTACATAGCCCGCCAGGGCACTGGCCACTCATAAAAGGGGCAAACGTAAGATAAGATCGAGACTCTGTGCAGGGGTGATAGTCACGTGGGCAGAATTAGGGGCAAGGCATCAAGACCAGGAAAAAGACAGGAAGCGAGTAGGATAAGAATGACTCGACTAAAAATTGCACGGAATTGGACGGAATAAATTCAAGCAGCCTGAGGTAATACGTAATTGTAACGATAGGCTAAAGTCATCTCTACCATGTTGGCAGTCTCCAGGGTAGTCTCACAAGGGTATTCTCACCAGGCCAGTCTCCCGGGTAGTCTCACAAAAGGTAGTTTCCCAGGGTAGTCTCCCAGGCCAGTCTCCCAGGGTAGTCTCACCAGCTCCACCAAGGCTATTTTAAGGGCAATGTGCAATTTTTCCGATAGGCGGAGTTTCACAGATTCCTCATCTAAACTTGGGCAATGGGTTTATTGGAGTTTACACCTCACCATGACTTGGGCAATGGGTTTATCAGATTACCTCCCCATGAAACTTGGGCAATGGGTTTATTGGAGTTTACACCTCACCATGACTTGGCACGGTGTATTAGGGATGTATACTCTCAGATGTGACCTGCATCAACCCACGTGATAGATGACTCGCTTCATTTGAAAAGAAGGGTTTAAGAATCCTACAACAGCAATCGGCATATCTGATGAGATTCCGTGAAAAATCATAGAATTCCGATGGGCTCGAGTGAGAAGTGAGCATAGCGGTGAGTAAGTTAATGTGTATTCAGAGTAGATGAGAGTTTCAAGATAAGTAGAAATGAGGATTTCGATAAGGCTCATAGGAATTAATAACAGGCGGGGCAGGAACTTAGGCTCACATATGTCAAAGGAACTTGAGATAGACGGAAAGGCTGTCTGTATGTTTAGTGAAATAGAAACTGTTAGGGTCACACTTTAGTTGGGGAAATAGCTTAGATCTTATTTATTCACAGAAACATACGAAGTATTTATGCCAGCAGTAAACCTGAGCATAACCTGAGCATAACCTGAGCATAACCTGAGCATAACCTGAGCATAACCTGAGCATAAACCTTCGCTTCGCTCAGGTTTATGTGTTTAAGCTTAAATCACACATTCGCATAAACCCTCGCTTCGCTCAGGTTTATGCTCACCTTAGGGAATCGAAAAGGGTAACCTGATCACGTGGGGTTACATGTAGTACTAGTACTCCCAGTACCTAACAGAAACTGGTATGCTACTGGCCAGCTCTTTTTCTGTAATTATGAATGATCTCCCAACTAATGCTAACAAGGAACCATCATGGTGCAACTGAAATGCTTCTCTGTCCTTCTATGTACTGTCGTCTATGTATATTCCACTGTGTATTGTGCGTGTTCAGTATTCCATGTTAACCCTTCTGTTCACTATTACCACGTATATACTGTTCTGTGTATACTGGTGTATATTCGCACAGTACTATCCTGCACAGTATTCCGGAATACGGAGTAATCTAACATTCTGATGTTCGTATCTGTGTACCAATTTACATTACACTGTAGTGTGTATCTGTTCTTCTATCCATGTACATTATACTGTTCTGTGTATCACTTTATTCTATCCATGTATACTTTTCTATATACTACTACTCATGCATTTCACACCCTTCTCTTCTGTTTTATCCTATTCATAGAAGTATTTTGATCGAGATCATTGGAAGACTCACGAAGATCATGATAGAGATTGGAAGACTCAGAAGTTATAACAGAATTTTCATTTGTAGACTTTCTTACAACTTTATGGGGATTATCATTGGTAGATTCATCTTTACCTGGTAGAATCATGGTTGGTTCATGGGTAGGCATTGGTGACTTTAGTAGCATTCTATTATCCGATAATAGAATGCCTGCTCCTCTTACATAATCAGCGCTTCCGGGATGACTCACGCCGGTACCGGTCCCCCACACTAGTCAGATTTAGTACGATCAGATGGGTGAAGATATCTATGATCATGGGCGTGATACGATGAACATGAACGAATAGACCTAGATGGATGTTGTGTAGGTGTGTACAATATAGACATTCTATGGCATTATAATGTCACTCTATCTACTATGACTATGACTCTATTTATGACTCTTTGTTAATAACTCCATGTATAATAACTCTATGTATAATGAATCCATGTATAATAACTCTATGTATAATAACTCTATGTATAATAACTCCCTGTATGTCATTCCATGACTGACTCTTGTACTCTGTCTACTATATATTCAGCCTTTGGTTACTAATTTTTCACTTTTTATTGGATGCTTCGCTCAGTCAGAACCCTATCGACCACCCCCCCCCTCTTGAGGCTCAACAAGTACTCGTCGATTGTGACGCAGCCCAAGTCGCAAGGAGCGTCGCAAGCGATGCTCTATGCGACGGGTTTCACCGAAGAAGACATGAACAAGGCGCAAGTGGGCGTGGGATCGGTGTGGTGGTCTGGCAACCCGTGCAACATGCACCTTATGGACCTCAACCACCAGGTGACGGCTTCTGTGGACCGTGCTGGCCTCAAAGGCATGCAGTTCAACAGTATTGGTGTGAGTGACGGCATCACCAATGGTACAGATGGGATGCGGTACTCGCTCCAGCTGAGAGAGATCATTGCGGACTCGTTTGAAACGCTTGTCATGGCACAGATGTATGACGGTAACATTGCCATTCCGCTGTGTGACAAGAACATGCCGGGAGTTCTCATGGCCATGGGAAGACACAACCGGCCGCTGATTATGGTGTATGGAGGAACGATTTTGGCCGGCTCGTGTGCGTCGTCGAGTGAAACGCCCGCCATCAGCAAGGACATTGACATTATCCTGGCGTTCCAGCTGTATGGCCAGTATTTGCTGGATCAAATCACCGAGGAACAGAGAAAAGACGTGGTCAAGCACGCGTGTCCCGGTCCCGGGGCGTGTGGAGGCATGTACACGGCCAATACGATGGCCTCTGCGGCCGAGGTGCTCGGAATGACGCTTCCATACTCTTCATCGGCCCCTGCGGTGTCTGAGCAAAAGAAGCACGAGTGCGACAATGTGGGCACCACGATGCGCAAGTTGCTTGAGATGGACCTCAAGCCTCGCGATATCATGACCAAGCGTGCGTTTGAGAATGCAATCACATACATCATTGCTACTGGAGGGTCCACCAATGCCGTGCTCCACATCATTGCCGTGGCTGACGCCTGTGGAGTCAAACTCACCGTGGACGACTTCCAGCGCCTTTCTGACTCCACGCCGCTCCTCGCAGACTTCCGTCCAAGCGGAAAGTACGTCATGGCCGATCTCCAGCGCTTTGGGGGGACTCCTGCCGTCATGAAGTACCTCTTGGCCGAGGGCTTGATTACGGGTGATGAGATGACTGTTACGGGTAAGACAGTCAAGGAGAACCTCGAAAAGTTGCCGGGCCTCCCCAAGGGCCAGGACATTGTGATGAGCGTTTCTTCGCCGCTCAAGTCCAGTGGCCATCTCCAGATCCTCAAGGGCTCGCTAGCACCAGGCTCGGCCGTCGGAAAGATTACCGGTAAGGAGGGAACGTACTTTAAGGGAGATGCGCGTGTGTTTGACGACGAGGCAGCCTTCATCACGGCCCTCGAGAAGGGCGAGATCAAGAAGGGCCAGAAAACAGTCTGTGTCATCCGTTACGAGGGACCCGTGGGTGGTCCAGGTATGCCTGAAATGTTGAAGCCGTCCTCGGCCTTGATGGGCTACGGTTTGGGCAAGGACGTGGCTTTGTTGACCGACGGCCGTTTCTCGGGAGGTTCCCATGGGTTCTTGATTGGCCATATCGTACCAGAGGCAGCCAAGGGTGGACCTATTGCTTTGGTCAAGGATGGCGATGTCATTGTCATCGATGCAGAGAATAACAAGATTGATGTTTTGGTGGATGAGGAGGAGATGGAGAGAAGAAGGAAGGAGTGGAGGGCCCCAGAGCCGAGGTATAGGAGGGGGACGTTGGCAAAGTATGCGAGGTTGGTTAGTGATGCGTCGAGGGGGTGTGTGACTGACTAACGAGCACGAGCACGAGCAAAGAGCAACGAGCAACGAGCGAAGCGAGTTGCGAGTTGTGAGTTGCGAGTTGCGAGCTGGAAGAAATATCGAGTAACGAGCGAAGCGAGTTGCGAGTTGCGAGTTGGAAGAAGTACCAAGCACGAGCGAAGAGCAACGAGCGAAGCGAGTTGCTCTTTGCGAGATGCGAGATGCGAGTTGGGAAGAAATATCGAGTAACGAGCGAAGCGAGTTGCGAGTTACGTGTTGGAAGAAATATCGAGCACGAGCGAAGAGCAACTCGCTTCGCTCGTTGCTCTTAGCGAGTTGCGAGTTGGAAGAAAACCAAGCACGAGCGAGCACCACGAAGCGATCTGTGTTGGGAGTCGAGTACGAGTTATCATATACTGTGAGTTACAATCTTGATCAACTATCAACAGGATCTGCCCGCGGAATCCTGTATTCGGGCAGAACCAGCTTTGAGGCAGCTAGCTAGGCGTCCAAAAGATACAATATACGGAATGTCTCACGAGACATGTATGTTAATGGTAAAGCTAAACGTTTCTGCTGAAGGGAAGACAAGATTGATATTCGAATACATGGTGTGGTAATAATTGTAGGGTCATTAGGGTATACTTGAGTGTCTGGTAAATGAAGACACGATACTGTTCCACAACTAATAACATAACTCGTTACAACTTTACCTCATTATTACTCTATAATCATTAACTCGCTACACTTACTGTAGCTCACCACAACGAACGAATAACGAACGAAGTGAGTTATGAGTGAGTTTTTTGGTCTGTTGATCCATGCCAATTGAGATATCGGCTGAGGTATACTGGAAAGCCTCTATCGGCCAATTATCTAAATATGTCAACCGGTGACCGGCTGAAATTTAGAGTCTAACAGCTGAGATACATCCATTATGAGTGGACTGCTCTACCATTGAGCTATAATTCACTGGGTTTTCTTCAGTCTTGTTTCCCACCCTATATTCAGGTGAGCACTAGTTCTGCATGGAACTCCACGTGATCAAGCTTCCTTTAGCATAAACCTGAGCGAAGCGAAGGTTATGCGAATGTTTTCCCTAAGCATACCTTCGCTTCGCTCAGGTTTATGCGAATGTTTACCTAAGCATACCTCGAAACTACCTTAGAATAGCTGCCGGCATAAATCTGTGTATTTCCGATTATCCCAACTAGTGAGTCAATATTAATATAAACAGTTCGCTCACGGTTATGAAGTGTTCCGATTGAGATCATTACTCCATATCAATTTGAGAACAATGGCGAAGATTTCGGAATCCCTTCACCACTACCCATAATATGATAATGATAAAGAACAGTCAGTTTGGGGATATTCGGTATCTATTATGTAGAATGCGCCGTTAGAGGTCGGTCAAAGATTCACAGGTTGGACCTGTAGCCGTTATCGGCTGATCACGTAGCTTGGATATATACACCATCTCTCGTAACACTCCTCTACCTGTAGCTTAATGCCCTTCCTAACATATATCCCGAGTAATGCCCTTCTGATATGAGGGTCCACAGTACCCTATCACATGTTCCGAGCCGTTCAACCACCCAGCTCGTACCATTCGCTGATTTCCATCAATACGTCTTCCAGAACACGCACACCCAATCCCTCTAGCCTCCCCAAAGTTCTTTTCGCTATCTCCTCACACTCTCTATAAACACGCTCATCGAACTCATCGAGCTGCTGCTGTGCCGACTGCTCCATCTCGCTCATGCGGCTCTGCATCTCTTCCCTTTTCAGTGCGAGTTTCAGCGGATGGTACTTTTCCATCTGTAGAAGCATCTGGACCCGGTACTGCTCTATTTCTGTCTGCTGCGTGGCCACAAGCGACTCGCGTTCTGTTTGCCACTGGAACTGCCGTGCTCGCTGGTCTTGAACGTACAGCCCGATTTCCTTCTCTTTATTGGTATCTGCGAGAATCTGGGCAACATATACAGAAGACCCATGCTCCGTCAGCTGTGGTGGCTGTTCTTTCGTTTTCCCAGTTATTATATCTTTATCCAGCTCTTTTGTCTGTGTTCTCCCAGTTATATTCTCTTTATCCAGCTCTTTTGTCTCTGATCTCCCAGTTATATTCTCTTTATCCAGCTCTCTCATATCCCTTCTCTCTCTCATATCCCTTTTCTCCCTTTTTTCACCATGTCTCTCTTTCTCTAGTCGTCTCTTTCTCTCTGGCTCATCCTGTCCCAACTCATTCAAGTACTGGTACACCTTGTGCGTGTAGTAGTTGCGCTTGCGGATCAACTCTGCCAAATGGGTGTCGTCGCTTCTGATGGCTCTGGAGATCTGGTTCACTTTGGCAGAAACCACATTGGGGTACGCTTGGGAAGGCGCTTTTGCTTTTCGGTGAAGAAGATAGAGCGCGGTTTCCACAGTTTCGTTCATAAAAAAGACTACTGAATGAATACTTTAGTCACACAATAGGGTATACACCACTAGGATGACAATTCGGTCAATTACAATAGGATAACTAATTGTCCACTAGGATAACTAATTGGTCAACTACACCACTAGGATAACAAATTTAAATATATACGGTGTGTGTGTACACGTTGGGTCAGACAGCCTTTCATGATCTTTGGACTGAGGTACAAATTGAGGGTGATTATGAGGATAAGAAAAAGTGCACTTCTCACGCCAGTTATTTGGTAGAATTCAGAATGAATTCTAGTGATTTTTTTGGATCTATTAATGATCTATCTTCCTTTTCCTACCCGGGAAGAGTTGGAGAGTCTCCAACTCTTCCCCACTACGCTCGGAAGAGTTGAAAATCCTTCAATCCACTCTCCCAGCGTAGTATCGTATGCAAGTTTCAAGTTCCTCATCCTGACCACTAGTTACATTTCCGAAACACTCTTCATGAACTGATACTTGTGAATCTACTCTTATCAAATAGTCCTGACTCTACTCTTTTGGCTACTCCTCAGCATGTACATGTTCTATTACTCTGTAATTTGTCTAGCTGGGCCTACGGCCTGGTATCTAGGTTTCAGCACGTGGTGGCCGATTCCACTTTTGTATGCTACTTAACGGGTGACTAGTCCTGCTGTCAGTAAACAGTCGTTGACATGGATTGGCTCGTTGTTTGATGAAATATAGTTGATCCTGAGTCGTGATAGGGAGTCATAATCGCCAGTCCTGATGGTCTAATCGCCAGTCTGATGGTCTAATCGCCAGATGGTCTCACAATCGCATATAGTCTGATGTGTAGTCTCTTCGTGTCCCTTGAGTCTTCATACATCGTCTTGCCAGTATCTCAGTATGTTTCTAGTCTTCGTACATCGTCTTGCCAGTATCTTCTCATCACATTCATAGGTCACCCACATCACTCACATCACTCACATCTCACTTCGTTCGATGTTCGTTCGTATATTTCTAGTCTTGCCCACTCTCAGTCTCTATTCTTCAGTGAGTCTATCTAGCCCTCACCACGTAGTCCTCGCCACTCTGGGTGACATAGCGCACCCAGGGGTAACTCTGGTACTGTAACTTTGGCTCGTTAATGCGCAAATACCTGACCTGGATGCCGCTTGTGGTAAAGTAGGGGATGCTGAAGTTGACCTTGATGGGCTTTTTCAGCATCAAGTCGTCTGGGTCCGTGACGGCCGGCAAGCCCAACTCCGCACGCATGTGGAACTGCTTCCCACCCGGAAACGTCTTGAGTTTCCACACCACACAGGACTTTTCCGGGATCCATTTGACGGAACCGTACTCCGGGGCAAACTTGGGTGTGTCTGCATCCTCTGGGATGGGAATGACCACCTCCACGTTGTTTGCCGTGGACTTCTTCTTAATCTGCGCCTTGACCAGGCACAAGATCTCGATACGCGAGTGCTTGTGGACCTTTGTCTTGCAGTTGACGAGAATCAACGGCTTGACGAGGAACTGTGCTGACGAAAGACGGTAGCTCATCAAGGTGAACTCGCCATCCGGGGGGATGAAGGTGATGATACGCTCTGTTTCAAACTTGCTCAAGCGCACGCACTGGTGGAACTTGATGTCTTCCATTTCCACGCCCTTCCCCTCGCTCTGGCCAGAGAAAATGCCCTTATCGTTGAGACCAAGCCTGAGGTCAGGCATTCCCGAGAGATGCGACTTGATGCGCACTTCTCCGAGAATCTCACTATTGAGTACCTGGCCACTGGCGTTGATCAACATGTTGACGGACTCCACCACATCCAAAAACGCCTCATTCTTCTTGTACGTAATGCCCTCTTTGCGCCACGACACACTGTTGGTCAAGGCATTGGGGGGAGCCACCAAGTGGTTGGGCGCCTTCCTCACCAACTTGTAGTAGTCTTGTGTGATGTATTCCTTGAGGATCTTTGTGTCTGTTGTTTGTGCAACACCATAGTCCATCATCTCGTCGAGAAGCTCGTAGATCACCACAAAGTTATCGCGGATCAGCTCCTCCTCCAACAGCTTAAAGTACCCAGTGAACACCTCAATGATCTTGGCCAAAAACACCACAAGCGCCATTACATTCTCATTCTTGCGCGTGAGGGCACACACATAGAGATTGTTGTGGCTGATGTACACGTAGTTGACTCCCGCAGACTGGATGAACGGCCGATACTCCCCGTCGTCCGCCTCGTTTTCAAGAAGAAGGAGGGGGAACTGCTCGATCGTGTTGGGGGGGATGTCGCCTTTGTA
Source organism: Kodamaea anthophila (assembly GCA_015708815.1). NCBI lineage: Eukaryota > Fungi > Ascomycota > Pichiomycetes > Serinales > Debaryomycetaceae > Kodamaea > Kodamaea anthophila. The sequence continues at coordinate 183,846 of JACFYR010000022.1, forward strand.
GTCGCGCGAGAGGAGCGGTTTTCCTTTGATGTCGAGGAAGTGAAGTTGGGAGGCCATGAAAATAAAATTAATCACTAGCGTTTACTCGCGATAGCGAGTAGACGCTAGTTGGTAAATCAACGCCAATCAACGCCAATCAACCCCCAATCAACCCCCAATCAACCGCGATAGCGGTTGATTCAGACTGCACACAAATACAAGGCATAGCAACTCGAAATAGCGAGTTGATTGAAAAGAATATCGTATTGACAGTTCAGTAGACATTATTACATACTGAAGTCTACAGCACTCGCGATAGCAAAACACAAGTCAATGATATTAACAGTCCGTACTAATTCTTGAATAGTCCACAGCACTCGCGATAGCGATCGAAAATGGATAATTGGATATTAAAATCATCAGTCTATTCTGGAATAGCGATCCTCGTGATAACGAGTAACAGACTGTAGTACGATATTGCCTATCACAGTTCCGTAGGACTCTGGAATATGTTGAGTCACCCCCCATTTAGGTGATCTATGGTTCCACTTGCCTGCTCCTGGTCGCTTACCTAATGGAAGGTTAAGCCCGCAATAGCTCGTAATACTGAATGACTCAGAGATCGATATGTTGTATGGAGAAGGCAGATTTTGTATGTGAATACACTGAGATATTAATAGAATTTAGGGAAGATTTTCCAACTTTTCGGAATAATCGTGAAATATAATTGGGAAGCAGAGATGGTGATCAGAAAAGCAGTGTTAAGAGAGACAAAAGACCCAAATTAAACTGCCAAATAATCATCTTTTGGTAAGTATCAATAATGAATGAGTGGACATATACAGATTAAACAACACATCCTCGCTTCGCTCAGATGTGTTAAATAATCTGTGTAAGTTTTATGAGGGTGGTTGAAAATTTAGCAGCCAAGTAGTTTGTTTAACTGCCGAGGCAAGGCGGGGTATATTGATGGGTATGTTCATCGGACATTAGCAAGCACATCTGAGCACATCTGAGCACATCTGAGCACATCTGAGCGAAGCGAGGATGTGTATTCGGATGTTTCCAGATTGTCTTTTCAGTATGTTCAGATTGTCTTTTCAGTATGTTCGGATTGTCTTTCAAATATGTTTGCTCAGATGAGATTGTCTATTCAAATATGTTTGCAGTCTTTTTTCCCATCAAGGAATCACGCCCATATGGCCCGAACAGACCTACAGACTGGCAAGGAATGACAAACCACCCATGAGGGGTCCATTTAAAGTCCATTATAAATGATTTTGGGAAACTACGTGTTCGATATCTTATGGCAAGTGTACTCAAATGTATTTCTTCTAACTTAGTCACACAAGGTGCTCCATATAATTCATTTATGATTATCGAACAAGTGTGCTCAATGTCTTTATGACAGTGTACTCAACATGTTTATGAAAGTCGCACAAGGTGCTCCAAAAAGTCTGTTTTACGGAAAGTGCACACTACGTGTGCTCAAAAAGTCTGCTTTATGTTAGTCGCACAAGTGGCTCCAAAATCATTCTTTTTAAGGAAAGTCGCACCTTCGTGTGCTCCGAGCTAACGAACACATTCTGGATGTGTTCCCAATAAGTCCATGCATATCACTGAGTCCTTGCTAGCCAAAGCGTCTCACAACATGCATATGGCAGACGGCTCACCAGAAGGCTAACTCCTAGCTCCACTACAGATCTCATCGTTCTTCGCTTCGCGAGTTCCCCGCGGAGTTCGCTTGCCACGTTGTATCTATACGGCTGTGGCCAGCGCTCTCAACCCAAAAGCTTGACAGGCGACTTTGTGCGCGAAGGAAAAAGGTTACACTTTAGAATTGTAGTTAGAGTTACCTGAAATTCTTGGTATCACCGTCATGTTGCATTGTAGAATGTTGTCAGAAGGCACATAGCGAGAAGGCACATAGCGAGCGAAGCGAGATATGTGCCATGTGGTAGCAACTGTATCGGAATCATGAGACAAGGCAGACTTTGGGAGACTAGACGAGAACTTGGGGACTAGACATGACGAACTTGGGACAGAACTTCCATGACACAATACTGTCTAGGGACAAAACTTTGGACTTTCAGGACTTTCAGGACTGTCAGGTAACTGGACAGTGTAGCATCCTGAAGGCGTGTCTATAGTGTCTGGAATAAGGTTATCGACTGTCTCCTCTAGAACCTAAATGAATAATTTGGGACACCCTTCGGTAGTCTGTAGTACCTGAATGAATAATTTAGGGACACCCTTTGGTAGTCTGTAGTACCTGAATGAATAATTTAGGGCTGCCTTCGGCAGTCCTCCCTGAATGAATAAAATCGGACACCCTGCCTTCGGCAGTCTGTCCTCGGCAGTCTGTCCTCGTCTAACATTCTATTCTACCATTCTGAATGTTGCGCTCCCTGAACATTACATAAGCAGAACTACGACCTCCTCAGCATCAATAGTGGGTACTTTTGTAGACTACGCAAAGTGATTTTTTCTGCCATGCTATTTTTCTATGGTTTCCAAGACCACGCCAAGAGCCAAGCACTGACGACGTGAAAGTTAACCGTAGAGACCATCAAGAACGGGAGGACACACAGAGGACAGAGGAACACAGAGGACAAAGAGGAGACAGAGAAAAGAATCTATCGCTTGTATTTAGCACCTTTTTTGCTCTTCCAGGGTCCTTCAGCCGTTACTAGCCAACCCACAGATATTGCACAGCCACTGCCGCGAAAAATGGCCTTGTTTTGGGATTTTTTGCCCACTGATGATTTTTGCTTTTCGACTATTTCTTGGACAGACGATGATTTTGTGTCGTGTTCCAGAGTTGGCTGCAACAATAGTCGCAAAAATAATAATCTGCCCCAGCTTTTTATAAATAGCGTGGGTCCTGCCTTGGAGTACAACAATATGCTTATTCGGTCCTCCCTCCTTCTTTCGCTTATTACGGCTGCTCTGGCCATCGACACCATCCAGACCAAGGGCAACGCCTTTTTCGTCGGGGGAGACACCTCCAAGCGTTTCTATTTGCGTGGAGTCGACTACCAGCCTGGTGGATCCTCCAACTTGATTGACCCGTTGGCAGACAAGGCTACGTGTGAGCGTGACATCAAATATTTCAAGGACCTTGGCTTGAACACCATCCGTGTGTACTCTGTTGACAACACGGCCAACCACGACGACTGTATGAAGCTCTTGGCCGATGCAGGCATCTACGTCATTGTCGATACAAACATCCCGCATGCTTCGATCGCACGTGACAATGCCAAGTGCTCCTACAACACCATGTACCTCAACGAGGTTTTCGCCACCGTCAAAATGATGGCCCAGTACGATAACACCCTTGGCTTCTTTGCTGGTAACGAGGTCATCAACGACGAAAAGTCCACGGGAACCGCCACCTACGTCAAGGCCGTCATCCGTGACATGAAGAACTTTATGAAAAACACAGGCTTGCGCCAGGTGCCTGTTGGGTATTCTGCTGCTGATGTTCTGGAGAACCGGTTGGAAACCGCCCACTTTTTCAACTGTGGTGATGACGAGATGGCCCGCAGTGATATGTTTGGCTTTAACGACTACTCGTGGTGTGGAAAGCTGAGCTTCAAGACCTCTGGCTACGATAAAAAGGTCCAGGACTACTCCAACTACTCCATTCCTATCTTCCTCTCGGAATTTGGCTGCAACAAGGTCACCCCAAGACCCTTTGGCGAAATCGCCTCCATCTACTCCACAGACATGACCCACGTTTTCTCAGGCGGGTTGGTTTACGAATACTCCATGGAGAATAACGAGTATGGATTGGTCCAAATCTCTCTGGACAACACTACTGTAGAGACTTTGACCGATTACGACAATTTGAAAAAGGCATACTCTTCTCAAAAGGACCCTCTGGGCGACGGTGGCTACCAGGCCAACCTTGAGCACTCCAAGTGCCCCGAAATCGATTCGGCTTGGAACGCAACTGACACTCTCCCAGACACTCCCAAGGGCGCCTTGAAGTACCTCAATGGTGTCCAGGAGCCAGAGGGCAATGGGTTCGATGCCTCCACTCAATGGGCGTGTATTGCAAAGGGCAACGATGAGGACGATTCAGATGGAAAGAGTGCGTCCAAGACTGCTACAAAGTCAAGCTCCAAAACTGGGTCCAGCAGCACCGGCTCAAGCGAGGGGGGGAAGAGCAGTGGGGGAACTCAGCAAAAGGTCAGCTGGGCTAATTTCCTCGCTTTGGGGGGTGTTGTCGTGGGATTGGCTTTGATTTAACGCAAACAACGAACGAGCGTAGCGAGTGAGTTGTGACGAGTGACAACGAGCGTAGCGAGGAGTTTACACATAAATTACTACGAGCGCGAGAGTTATACACAAATGACTCATATAGCCAAAAATACATTAGTTCTAGACAATTTTGTAGACGATTCACTGATCAAAAAGATAAGAAATTCCGAACTAAGCCACAATTTGACAGAGTGCATGTTGGTATATTGGATATCTGCAGGCCTAAGGGTTCACTCACTGAACTCATAGCCCAACAGAATATATTGACCAGTGATTGTATATACCCACTCCCATTGACTGAATATATTGACCAGTGATTGTATATATCCACTCCCATTGACTGAATATAGACCAAGTGACTGCAAATCATTGATACACTTTAAATTTCTTTATTCAATTGAGGTGTAGCGCCCTATGGTTCATTCATTCTATTTTCTCCAATATAAATTCCTTCACTGCTCGGTCTATTCCTCTTTTATCCCAACCTTCCCCTTCTCTTCTGTCTATTCCCCTATTTTTCTAATAGGCGAGCTTGGGAATGCGGGACTGGCTCCATCAAAAGAGGCCTTTCTAGGAAGGGCGGCACTAGTTCTGCATATACCTACAATTGAAATTTCCCTTTCGGTCCCTTTTCTACAGCTCTTCTCGATCCAAGCTATGTCCCACAAAGTGTGATTCCCCAATCGAAGGTAGGAAAAGTGATGAAAAAGCATATTAGATTGATTTTCAAATCAGGCTCCGCGGTAGTATCATAATTGCTTTAAATGGGATGAGCTGGGATCTTCCCACCATCCTCATGACACAGTTGCATACCTCAGTTGTCTCATCTTCTATGTATCTACCATACTTCTTGCATCTCATCTTCCATTATCCATTTTCTACATTATATAATTAATTTGCTCTTAACCGAGTTCTCACCGAGCTCTTGCTCGCTTGTCCATACCAGCATTGAATATGTGTACCAGCTTTGAATATGTGTGATAGGGAGCGAAGCTATTCTAACAACACATAGCACAGGCGTCGGATTGCAACTTTAATGAGTATGCTCTGGCGAAGCCAGTAGCAGTATACGATGCCTAGTATTCTTGCATTATATTACTCTGTGTGCAAACAGCAGCATACCAGGCGGCAGCACTTCAACTCTAGCTTTTATGAGTATCGCTCTGGCGAGCCCGAGCAGTGAACCATGCCCAGTTTCATTCCCTTCTGTATGCGTCAGGCTACAGTTCAGACTGAACTTATAAGTGAGTAGGTTGGATCAATTGTACAGCTGGATCTATTATCATTCTTGTGTATTGCAGTCGCATTTTCCTACTGTCTGTCTCGACCTTCGACATCCATCCTATTCCCTATCCGTGTAATGTCATTGCATACCATGTCGAAATAACCTCATTAGCTCAAATACTGAGGGGAGGTCGGAGTGAATGATTGGTTCACCATTTTCTTTGTAGTCGACTTCACACGTTGTCCATAGTCATTCGCCATTAGGTAGTCAATAGGCATACCTTTGGGTCCATAGTCCATGGGGTGCACCTCCAGTGTATATCTCGGTAGGTCATAGTGGTACATAGTCATACAACTTTGGAAGTCGAACGAAGCGGACACCGTATTAATCGTTGGATAGTCGGTGTAGCCTTGATATTTGAAGTCGGTGACACTTCGTTTACAACACAGTCTCAATCTTGGATAGTTTGTGTGAACGAAGTGAACACCTCCATCATCATACATTTTTGGGTAGTCAGTGTATTCGTTCATCCTTCATAGTCAATCTTGGATATTCGGTGTCACTTCATTCGCACCTCCATTGTCATACATTGTTCGGTTGTTGTTCACACCATCAAGTCATTGATCGTATTAGTCGGTGACACTTCGTTCACACCATCAAGTCATTGATCTTCAAGTCAGTGTTCACTTCGTTCACACCATCAAGTCATTCATCTTTATAGTCAGTGTTCACTTCGTTCACACCTTCATTGTCATACATTTTCGGATAGTCGGTGTTCACTACGTTCACACCTCTATTCACCTATGTAGGCCCTCCCCACCCTCCTTGTAATCTCCTCCCTAACCCCCCTAACCAACTCCTCCACCCCCCCACTCTCCACATACCCATACAAAACCTCCCCATCCCTCCTCTCGTCATCCGTGCACTGCGCCTCGTACTCATTTAGCAACTCCACCATGAGAACCAAGTCTGGAATGGCAAACACCGCCTCACCCCGCAACAACGGAAGGACATGCGCAAGAAGCACCGGCACAAACTTGCGTGGAAGGTAGCGGAACCGCAAGAGATGTATGAGCCGCGACGGAGACTCCAGCGCACCCTTCTCCGTGTAAAACTGGTACAAGACCGCATATGGCGCAAGCACCTGGCGCACATAGGGATGCACTGGAAACGACTCGTCAACGTGGTTGCCCACCACATTATTGATCAAGTCATCTTCCGCCGGCCGGTGGTTGAGAAGTGCATCCGTAAAGAGGACGTCCCATACAAGTTTGTGAACCTGCTGGGTGGCCTCAGGACACGGGCCGTGGTCACATGCACGCGCCCACATGGTCAAGGCCTCCAAAAGCATGCCCTGGTCGCGCAGACGGCGGCCCTGGGCAAGGTACAAGTCACGTGAGGCGTCGGGCAACGATGCGGCCGCACAGACCGCAAGGGCCCATTCGAGGTCGTCGTTGGTCTCGTACTCGAGCTGGGGGAGCACAAGCGCAAGAATGTTGCGTGCCTCCTCCACGCTCTTATCGGACTTCACCACCGAACGGTCCATGAGGATTCCCGCGCCTACTGGGGCCAAACCGCGTGTGCGCAAGCACTCGTAGGCGTGTTTGGTGAGGAAGTACTGAGACACGGTGCGCTGGTAGGCAGGGGTGGTGGTGTAGTAGGAGACAAGGGAGCCGTTTGCTTCCAAAAGGCGGGCCACGGTGGCCGCGATCGGGGCATCGAGTGTATGGAGCGTCCCAAGAACCTCTAGAAGGTGGTTGGTGCAGATGGAAATGAAGGCCGACAGAGCAGGGTCATCTGGGGAAACCTCCTTCTTGTCTGTATTCTGAGGCCTTCCCCTCATTTCCATGGCCTTGTCAATAAACATGTCATACACCTCACCATCATCACGGACCAGAAACAAGGCAAAGGCCACGTACAAATCGTACCACTCCGTACAGTAGCCCGCGATGGCATTGGTCATGCCGCTGAGCACACGTGCAAGGTCCACGATCTGGCGCACGGCATCGCCGCTGCCCCGTGTGGAAAGCAGATCGCGGAACTCGCACGCCCGCAACTTCCACTCCCGGAACCGCCCCGTGAGCGCGAGCGGAGTATAGGCCGTTACGAGCGCGTGCAAGTCTGCGACAATGTCGCGCAACTCGGTATCTGCCTCCTGCTCGTAGCCGCTGGCCAGGAGCACCTCGTCAGCCTGCGCAAATAGGCCCCGCACGAGCAACTGCGCCATTAGCACGTTCCAGAAGTGCCTGTGTGTGTATGGCTTTGGCGTGCCCACCATGATGGCCTCCACAAAGTCTGTGCCGACCTTGGGGTCGTGAGTGTTGACCCACCTCACTAAAAGCTCTGGTCTGTGCTCGATCCGTCCGTAAAAGATGTTGGCGTGGAGACACTCCATGATGCTGAGAATGTGCTCGAAATCGACACTCTCGCTGGCTTCTGTTCGCGACTGGACCGCCGCTTTGGCCTGGAGAAACGCGGTTTGTGTGTCGCTGCCGTTGGAAATGGCTTCGTTCACTTTGTAGAGTGCATTGATGTAGCTGGTCGTGGAAGGAGGGGGTTTGGGAGAGTAGGTGCTGGGGGAAAAGTCGAATGGTAGGGTAGTACCTTGGAGGAAGTCGCGAAGGGACATGAAAAAAAATACACCATCAGATTGATAGATAGTGATAGTTACCATCCGAGCGATAGCGAGGATGGGAGGCTATGAACCCAACTGGCAGCAGGATGGGAGGCTATGAACCCAACTGGCAGCAGGATGGGAGGCTATAAACCCAACTGGGCGGCAGGGAAAGGCTATGGTAATATGAATTCCAGAGTAGCGAGGATGAGAAGTGGCAAATAGAATCGGAAGATGGAGAGAAATGGCTGTAAAACATTTGTATCAAGATTGTGAAAAATGGCTGTAAAACATTAGAATCAAGATGGCGAGAAATGGCTGTAAAAAAATCACCACAAATAGCTAGGATGGAGATGCAAAAATATTAACCATCAGAGTGATAGACAGGTGTGAGAAAATGGCTATAAAGACAATAATCCATCCTCGCTATCGCTCGGATGGTTATATGAGAATAGAATAGAATCCCATGGAAAGTTATACTAGATGGGTGTTCATAAACACTGGAATATGACTGATGTCAGACTAAGATGTGTTGGAGCTATCGATATAATTTAGACACGAGTGAAAGGTGGTGGAACATCTTGCCACTTTCATCATCAAATATTGTTGCATCTCTAATTTTCTTGAATAGCTTTGCTCTGCTTCTTCCACATTGGGACATTATGACATTGACTCTTAATCTACAAAGTTTTGACGTTTGCGTTCTTATAGCCATTGCTCTAATATAGCCTTTCCGTAAGATTTGTTTCTACCTGTTATTTCAGTAGCTGTACAGCACTGAAGCACGTTCTGCATGTACCTGAATAGGAAGAGAGTTGATCTGAGGTTGACTGATCTGAAGGAGAGTTGAGCTAGGAAAAGCTGAACTGAATCTAATTACTACTGATTTCACAGTGGCGAAACTGTCCACAAGGTTCCTGTTTTATTAAGTTTATGTGATTTAAGCATAATCAAGCATAAGCCTGAGCAAACCTCCTTGGTATAGCTGCCTGTATATAAATACTCTGTATTCCCGGTTATTGACTAAGATCCATGTTATTCCTGGTGTGATCACAATTATCTGTCGACAAACCGTGGCACTACACTATCGGTAGCTGGAAATTAAGTATCCTATTCACTCATGTCACATCTTCTATTCTACTCAAATCTACGTATATCATATTTCTTTATTCTATTCTGTTGATCCGTGTATGAGTGCTATGTAATCTATGATCCGGATTGAGTGTGCCACTCACACACTCATGGGGCTGAGTAGCTCTAGCCTCGTATGCATTGGGGGAGAAGAGACTAATATATAGGCACCTAAGGACCAGAAAGGGCGAGCAAACGAGAAGGCAGATAAACACTTCGCGAGCAATGAGACAAAGAGGCAAACACACGCGCAATGAGACGAAGAGGTAAGCACACGCGCAGAGACAAAGAGCTAAACTTCATGCTCTAGTTACGTTTCATACTCATTAACGGCGAAGTTCTTTCCGAAAATCTACCCGTGTCACGGTACTCGTACTTAAAAATAACCATCTCTGAACCTCCCTTATTTCATCCTCTTCTTCTCTCTTCTTCTTTCTCATCCTCATTCCCATCTTCAGTTTCTTCTTCCCTACCCATTGCCCTATTTTCTTCCCAATTCCCATATTTCTTCATCTCTTTTCTCTTCATCTCTTTTCTCTTCATCTCTTTTCTCTTCATCTCTTTTCTCTTCTTCTCTTCTTCTACTCTCATTATATTTTTCTCGTAACGCTCGTTCAGGTCGTTAAATGCTCATTTATGTCTCGTATCGCTCACAGTGGCTTCGCCACTGTGAGTCTCAAAACAGATGCTTCTCAAGCGCTCTTTCTCAACTCCCCTGCCTTTCACCACAAACTCGCGGATCAACCGCAAATCCACCACGCCCTCTGCATCCTCGTGAACCAACTGCAGCGAGCCGATCTGCGGGTACCTTGTCCTGATAGCGCGTGGCCCGTACTGCGGGCAAAACGAGGCCAATTCGTCCATGGTCTCCTCCAAAAAGCCATATGTAGATTCGTCCACACACAGTACCCGGTACACAGCCCCGTTGAGGGTCCCCACTAGCGCAGCACCGTTTGCAATCACAATACAGTTGACCTGGTCCCAGCCCACGTTGAAGTGGGCCGCCACAGGCCCCCGTATACGCACGTTTCCAAAAGCATCGCCTGTGGCCACCACTTGGTGGGGCCCAATTTGCCCAGCAGCGACAGTAGTGACGAGGGTTTGCGAGTGGCTTGCTTTGTGGACAGCAAAAAGACCCTCATCATCCATTCCTATTTCGATCTCCATCATGCCCTGTAGATGAGCCACGTACAACATGCCATTGGCAAATGCCTGGGCAAATCCAGTCGTTGGCATGCTCACATCATGGTCTACCCAGCCTGCACTCACGTGGTCACCCAACGAGTACTGGGCAACGAGAAGCAGGTCGCCAACAGCGCTCAAGGCCACGGGGTTCTCACCCACGAGGCAAATAGAATGGAGTGGGACATCTGCGGAAAGCGTGTGCACAAGCTGGAGACGCCGCTTCTTGAGCACAAAGAGCTGGAGCGAGGAAACCCCATTCAGGCAAACAAGTGCCATGATACTGGGAGGACCGGGCCTTGGAACAGTGCAAATGTCAACGTACTCTTCTTCGTCTCCCACAGAGTGCACCACTTTGCCAGAATCACACACCTCGAGACGCGATACACGTGCCACGGCTCCTCGGTCATCGAGCTTGGTCTCCTGGGCCACGGCAACAACCACACTGCCAACAGAAACACACTTGGTATACAAGTAGCGAGCATGCTGGCGGGAATGCAATCTGGACTCGTGATCTGGTGATATAATGCTCAATTGAGTTCCCTGAAGCACCCCTACGTGCTTGGGAACACCGCCAAGTGCTTGTGCTGCCACACCAGTCACTCCTGGGGCATCTAAGAGTATACACGGCCGATAGTAGCCGAGAGGGTCCTGGCGGAGGACATAGACGGTATTTGGCGAGCGTGCAATGCCATCGCGGAGCGCTAGGGGCGCTTTTGTACGTATTACGCTATGGCCAATCACCCTTTTTGCAAAACGCATCTGGACGAGGTTGGAGTCCAGGTCGGAGTAAATGAGAACACAGCCATCCGAGCTACCTGCTAGTACGTCTGCGCTGTATACCACGCCTTTGGTGGGTAGGGTACCTACCACAGGTTTGAGGGGGCGCTGTGAAAGGTCTATGACGGTGTAGGAACCATCCATCCATGTGATGAATACATGGTTGGCCGCTACAGAAAACCCCGAAAGAGAGGAGTTTGGAAGAGGGAGTCTATTCCTCAGGCGATCTTTAATATTCTCCTCCACCAACTCATTTCCACTCACATAATATGCTTGGTCTCCATAAAATCGTCCAGCTTCCGCGTTTGCGTTTCCCAAGCCTTTGCTAGTGAGAAGAAGGGGTCCAGTGGCTGCTTGGGGTCCAGTGGCTGCTTTGCAGTCAAAGACTGTGTCTGTCTCAAGCTCCCTCACATTGTAGGACGTGTCTGTGTCCCTCATATTATAGGACGTGTCTGTGTCTCTCAACGTACCCCGTTTACTCAAATAAAACACACCATCTGGTCCTGAAACCACAAAAGAAGGATCCTCTTTGTCGCTCTTTTCTATCACCACATCAACACTGTACCTTGTGGGTACTTTTTCAGTCTTTTTAATGCCTACTCGCTCCTCCAATCGGACCAATTCTCCGCTATCGTAGCCCCCTTGGCACATGTAAAGCTTGTCTCCCCATTCCATATCCACGACCGGCGTGGTGTTCTCTATAGACGCTAGAATACCCACGTGGGGGTGGTTGGAGTATACTGCAAATACCACCGACCGCGAGTACCGACTGCTGCAGTAGAAAACGTTATCGTGCAAGTGGTGGAGACCCCCGGGTATGGGAATTGTCGTCAGTCCAAGCAGTATGAAGGAGAAGGACGTCACAACAAGAGACCTTGATCGATTTCCCTTGAAATGAAGGAGATATGTGTTTCCTGTGGTGGACACAAGAAGGGTCCGTTCACGGTCTATTTGGGCTGCGCACTGGAACCGCTCCACACTGCGTTCTTTTTGCATGGTCTTGGTAACCACCCCATTGCACGATATAGACGGATCCAGTGTCTCCAAAGAGCATTTGACAGGCTCCATGGAATCTTCTTGGCTCCCAAACAAGTACACCCTCTCCTGGTCAACCACCATGGCTCCGGCCCATGTGGGCACCACCAAGCTCGGCAGTCCGGCAAAGGATTCGAACTGGTGGACCAACTCGAGATTTGTGTTGTACCATCTCATCAGATACTCGTGTTCGTGGTCTCTGTAGAGAATCGCCAAGCCATTTTCCATCGCAGCCATCAGTATGACCGTGATGTGGCCAATGTGAACGGAATGCGATGTCCACGATGACGCCTTCCTTTTGCGGCCATTGCTCAGAGTTGAGCAAACCTCCTCGGGCTGCCCTTCAAGCGTAAACACTTGGACAAACCCAATAAACCCGTGCACCACTATTTTGCGGCCCATCACCACTATAAAAGGCGTACTGTCCACCACCAACTGGTGTCCCTGTGTGTCTAGCGTGGCCAATGGGCACACTGCCACCTTGGACAGCTTGTAGACAATCAGGAGTGTGGACGAGGAGTCTAGAACAGCAATGGCGTTCTCGATGTGGGCCATCGCAACGACCGTGTGGTTGAGATGGATTGAGTGGAGAAGCGTCAAGGGATCGAGAACATCGAGCCGGTTCTGTTTGGCTTCGATGAGGGTCTGGGGGTAGGTGGAGAATGGACCGTAGAGGGAGAGGCTGGGGGAGTTGGGGGGTTGGAGGGAGGAGAGGAGGTACATAAAAAAACACCACACAGTGAGCGAAGCGAACTGTGTTGATGTAATGAGTGACACAGTAAACACAGTGAGCGGAGCGAACTGTGTTGATGTAATGAGTGACACACTAAGCACAGTGAGCTCCGCTCACTGTGTTGATTTAATGAATTTAAGATGATGTGAACAAAGTGAGCGAAGTCTGTGATATAATGAATTAATAAGTGAACAAGTGAGCGTGATTCAATAATTAATAAGTGAACAAGTGAGCGTGTCTGATGAAATCAATTTAATGAGTGAACAAGTGAGCGTGTGTGATATAATGAATTTAATGAGTGAACAAAGTGAGCGTGTCTGATGGAAATTTAATGAGTGAACAAGTGAGCGTGTGTGATGAAATCAATTTAATGAGTGAACAAAGTGAGTGTGTCTGATGGAAATTTAATGAGTGAACAAGTGAGCATGTGATGAAATCAATTTAATGAGTGAACAAGTGTCTGTGATTCAATGAATTAATAAGTGAACAAGTGAGCGTGTGATGTAATCAATTCAATAAAACCACTACTCACTGTGTTTGTGATAATGATTAAGAAATGAACAAACACTCGCTCTACTCTGTGTATTGTGATTGAGATGAGGTGATGAGCATACTTCGCTTCGCTCAGTATGCGATATCCCGAGATGCGATATCCCGAGTTTTTCGTACTTTGCTTCGCTCAGTACACGATGAATCTAACATCGAACATGGTGGGACATGGCATAAAATTAATCGTATGCGATCAATTAGATATGAACATCGATGTTCGAACTGACCGCAGAAATTGGAGTATAGAGCTTTTAATATTCGAAGGGCTAAGATGCAAGTAATGAATTACTTAGTTATTCATAAACTTGCTTACTCAGTTACTCATATCACATATTCGTAAACTCGCTTACTCAGTTACTCATATCACATATTCGTAAACTCGCTTACTCAGTACTCAGTTCACTCTCTGATCACTGTGTGTGAAGCCTTTGTCACTTGCTCTATTTGAATGCTCTAGTCTCGAACAAGGCCATTCTCGAGGGCCTGTAGGTACTCGTCTTCTCTATCGATTGTTGGTTGATACAGACCAACCGATTAGCGTACCTAAGTGAGGTGAATTGTGAACGAGGTGAATTCGTGAACGAAGTGAACGAATGAGCGAACGAATAAACGAACTGAGTGAAGTGAATTGTGAACGTAGTGAACAATAAACGAAATTAATGAATAAGTGAATCGTGAATTGTGAGTGAATGGAACGATGAACAATTCACCTAATGAGTGAATAGTGAATGATTGAGCAGCTTAAAGTTAAGAGCAGATCAACTTTTAATGCTCATTAAAGCTAAGTGGCTCTAAATCAGTTAGCTGACTCGCTCATAACTCGTTCATGTTGACTTCTTGACTCCTGTAGTGCTTTTTGCGTTGCTCTTCACTTACAACACTCACTCGCCAACACTCACTTCGTTCGTGTTGTCTTGCTCGTCTGATTTCGCTTACTGATTTAATGAGTTCACACGAATTGAGTAGTGAGGATGATTAGTAAATTCGCTTTGCCAACGTACTACAATGAAAATACAGACCTGGTACCTACAGACACATGAGCAGTCTGAAAAGCATGATAATAGTCGACCAGGAGCGACCCAATGATAGTGATACTCAGTAATGCTCAATATAACAGTCGTACAGTGAGCGAAGCGAACTGTTCGAAAAGTGTTTGCAAATACGCTCGCTGAACGCTACTGAACGCTACTGCACTCCAATGTTCGCTTACTGTCTATACATAAATGTTCTCATTCATATTTTTGGCTGTTGTCAGCTTGACAGTGACTCTTAATCTACAATTAGCGTAGTGAAACCCGTTGACCTAGACTACATACTGAGCATGCCTGAATCATGTCGGCGTACCTGCTTTCACTCGCCCTCACGGTTTGAAGAAGTCGCCCTTTTATATTCTAGAGACTTTCCAGTATACCCCCCTTTAAAATACTCAAGGTATATCTGAGTCTCCTCACTCACCTTGTTCGATAGCTTTCATTTACTGACTCGCATCTCTCCGTGAGATGCTTCCATCCTACATTAATTAGAGAGACCTTTATTCAACTAGATATCTCCTAGGATAGTCTTTTTTTTCATCCCACTGAGTAGCTTTCAGTGGGGTATTTAAAACATGGAGCTTAAGCCACACAGCCACTGGCTCTGTTGCTCAAGCACTGGTTAAGGATTGCACCGCCCAAGTAGACGTCAAACGCTTTACAGCTGACGCCGGCCAAGGAGCAAGACTCCAAGCAAAGATTTGCAGCCGTGTACAAAGAAGAGTACTGAAGCTGAACATTGGCACTCCAAGAAATGAAGCAGTCGCCGTACTGGGTCGAGGTGGAGATCCCCGAGTTCCAAGACGAATCGTCCTTGACAGCGGCCACCAAAATCCTGCAAGCGTTTGTGGAAGCCTGGTTCACCAACGAGCACTCGACCTTGGTCCATCTCTTCTCCAAGGTTTTGACATCGGTCTCGGATGCTTTCTGGTACACATCCTTGATAACGTCACTGGAGGAGGAGGCGGTCAACAACTCGAGAAGGGAAGCACCGTCACGCTTCTCGTTGTCGGACTTCAACAATTTGGCAATGTCCAAAACCATGTCAGAAGTTCTGTCAAGGGCAGTGGAATTGTGCTGACCACCATAAAGGAACTTGTAGAGCAACAAGACAATGTCCCCGTGGTATCCCTTGTTGGCAGCAACAGAGGCCAACTTACTAACCGACTTCAAGTAGTTGTAAGAAGAATAGGTTCTAACAGCATAGTCCTCCAAATCCTTCAAGCCATATTCTTCGAGGCCATAGTTTGTTGCGTTGAACCAGACCTCACCCTTACTACCGTCATTGGGGTCAATTTCGTTCTGGAGAACGGCCTTGAGGGAGTCTTCGTAGTTGAAAGAACAAAGTCCAAAGCTTGCAAAAGTAGCGATAACGAGGTTAGAGAGTCTCATTGATGATGATTGAAAAGACTCCATCCCACCCCTATTTATACTTTTGGATTTGAGAGCCACACGAATACCCTGGCTGGAAGAAGGTATTCCACCTCAATCCCAAAAAGGCATTGCTGCAAAAAGTTACATGAGCATTGCCGTAAAATAAGTTGTGTTCCGAAAAGGGAAACTATTGCCTGGATCGAAGACAAGGAACATTCAGCACAGACAAATAAACGTTCACTACATTGTCACTACATCATTACTACATTGTGACTACATTGCCACTACACACACTACATTGACAGTTCTATAACCCATCTGATCGATTTACTTGAAGCCACCCAACCGAGCTTCATAGTCGTCCCTGTGGAATCAGTAAGACGAAACGGGGGGTAACTCCTCCCGTGGTGGCTCTGCAGGGTGACATTGCTCCCGCATTGGTGTGGCTAGTGCAACATCAATGCTCGTATCGCATTAGTTGTTGCAGCCATCTGACGTAAGCATAAGCGAATAGTGAGAAAAAGGTGAGGTACATAGGTGAATACATAGAATACATAGAATGCATAGAATGCATTGGGTGAATACATAGAATACATTAGGTGATAGGTGAGAATGCATGGTAAGCATACCGCTGTCTGTTCTTTGTGGCTTAGTTGATGATGCGCATCCTGCATATAGACAGTTGTACAAAAATGGTTGATGCCCATCTGCCCGCCCACATTATCGGTTCGCCTACAGGATGTGGCTAGAAAGCCTAGTGAAGCTATTAGTGGACAGAACGAGTCATATCCCCTATCAATGGTTTGCCTCGCTTGAAGTCGCGTATATTATAAAAATATGCACACACAATGATATCATCGCTGTCAATGGTCCCAGTATCGTACCATTTTTGGCTCAGATGAGAATTGGCAGTAACAGCCGCAGAGCCCATCAAGAGCAATTGTTTTGCAATCACAAGCAATCCTCGACAATGTCTGAGACGGTAATTTTCCGAGGATCTCGTTTAGCTAAAGCAACTATATACGATAGCCTCTGCAAGCAATCATGTTAGTCCGTGCAGCATCTATTCCACGGACTTGGCTAAGCAGAAATGTAAACACCATCCCTTAGCTGTCTCAGACATGCCAGATACAATACGAAAAGTGAAATCCGCGGAACCTTAATTCCCAGAATGGATGCGCAATCCCATAGACAGAATGACAACATTGGTCTAAAGGCGAGTGGTCTGCTAGAAGCGGGGAATGACAAAGATGTATGATGCACCTTCGAGCGGAGCGAGAAGGTATGGAGAATATCGAGCGGAGCGAGAAGGTATGGAGAATAGGGAGCGAGAAGGTATGGAGAATAAGGCTCGAGGGAGCGAGCTATCAACGCGAGCATGTACGACAGACATATACAATGGCTGCAATAACCAATAAAACGCGTTCCAAGCACAAGGTATCCAAAAATAAAATGTATCCCCACAACTATCCAAACAAGGTATCCAAAGTATAAGGTATCCCACAAGGTAAATATCTACACCTGTAGCGCAAGTGAAAATAGTGAAAACTACTCGTAATAGCAAAGGTAAAACTACTCGTAATAGCAAGGTGAAAACTACTCAGCAAAGGTGAAACTACCCGTTTAATCAGATACTTTATGGGTATTTTTAGTACAGGTGAAATACTACCCGTAAAATAGCACAAGGCGAAACAAAGTAGCACAAGGAAAATAGGGATATGGCACAAAAGATAAAAGAGCAAGTAGGCAGGCATAAACGATACCGCCCGTGAAGCTCGTTTCGACCTACGGCTTATTCTCCAGCAGTGAAATACGACAATTGCTCTGATCGCATCTTGGCTGAAAAGTCTCTCTGAATTCTTGAATGCTGGAAGGTCTCTATGAATTCTTGAATGCTGGAAAGTCTGAATTCTCGAATGCTGGAAAGTCTCTATGAATTCTCGAATGCTGGAAAGTCTCTATGAATTCTTGAATGCTGGAAAGTCTCTATGAATTCTTGAATGCTGAAAGTCGTCTATGATTTCTTGAATGCTGGAAAGTCTCTATGAATTCTTGAATGCTGGAAATGGGTGGTCCATGAATTCTGTAATTGCTGGAAATGGGTCGTCTAGTTTATTGAATTTTCTTTCTGGAAATTAGGTGCTGGGCGTTCATCTATTCATTATATTCTTTAGCGATCATCAAACCAGTGACTTCCGGTACATCACCCTTCAAGTGCTAATGTCAACTTTCTCAGCATTTTATGGCTCTTATTGATGTTGCATGCCTTGTTGTTCAATTGATGTTGCATGCCTTGTTGTTCGATTGGTCCCGTTGCAATGCATATCTGATTAGAGTTAAGTTTACTGGCTTAACTGCCTCCTGGTCTTGGCCCTGCGTCTATCCCCCGATACAAAGTCGTGTACAGAGCAATCAAGTATCTATCACCTACCTTAGAATAATAGGATAAGGTATCAAGTAGTTCGATAGTGGATAAAATGGATCATCACATAGATAATGTTCTATCGGTTCACAGATCATTTATCAGTTCACACAGATAATGTTCTATCGGTTCACATAGATTATCAGCCACACAGATAATTCTCTGTTCACAGAGAGTTTCTATCTGTATGATGGTGCATCGTATGCGTAATATCCAACATTTTAGACTCTTTCACTCATTCACATACAACTCATTTATCTTCATTTTTATACACTTCAACAGTTCCCTGAGTCTCAGGGATTAAAAATAGAGCATACACTCTAGAACACTCACTCAACGTTCATTCAAAAGCAGCTATTTTTAGTCGGCTGCGCCACTAACCCCTAAAGAGCGCATACTCACTGCTCTTCATCTTACCGTATTAAGTCACTAGATGAGCTGCTTATCAGACGGTGTTCAGGATCTGTCAAGTGTATTGATCTTGCAATTGGTCTGTCAAGTGTATCACATTTCCGATAGTCTCACAAAATCAGCCCACACAAAATCAAACGCTACCAAATTTCTAGCGCCAGTACATTGCACTATCACAAACGATAAGCCAAACTCAACATTTGTCATTTCCAGTGCCTATAAGACAAGAGGGTCATAATATACATAAACTACCTACAACACAACCCTCACAAATACAAATCAACCTCACAAATACATACAACTACCTACACTACTACACTACTACACTCCTACACTCCTACACTATCCACAACCTACAAATCTACACCTAATGTCTAGCTGGCGGTTGTTTCGGTCGTCGACTGTGAAGGCCAAGGCGGTGGAGGCGGAGTCGTCGCAGAGGCCGCATTTTTGTGCCATGCGGTGTTTTTGTTGCGGGACTCTTGTCACGTACCCCGAGGACAGCCCCAAGTTCCGGTGCTCGGTGTGTGACACGACAATGGTGATGGGGGAGGACCAAAGCAAAGAGGGTGAGCCGATTTCGTACGACGTGGTGAGGAACATGGTGGAGGTGTGTTTGAGGAGGGAAAATGAAGAGAAAGGGCAAAAAGAAAAAGGAAGAGTTGAGGGAAAAAATGGTGAGGGAACAAATGGTGAGGGAACAAATGGTGGGACAAATGGTGAGGGAAAAAATGGAGGAACAAATGGTGAGGGAACAAATGGAGGAACAAATGTTGATTTTGGAACATGGGATTTTGGTGGCGACAAAAAAAATGGGAAGGCAAGAGTTGCAAGTGATTACGGGCTGAATGAAGCCCTAAAAGAGAATGGACACGGGACTGAGAGCCCGATTAAGAGGGAAGATGATAAGGATGCGAGAGATGATAAGGATGCTAAGGATGCTAAGGATGCGAGAAATGATAATGATGCTAAGGATGCGATAGATGATAATGATGCTAAGGATGCTAAGGGAGATGCTAACGATGCTAAGGGAGATGCTAAGGACGCTAAAGGAGATTCTAAGAAAGGGGATACTGAGGAAAGTGGTACAGAGGTGAATGCTAGTACTGAAGACAGGGTGGAGGTTCATAAAGACACTGAAATTGATAAGTGTTTTGTCCCCTCTCCCCAGTCCATCTTCTTTCCCCTCTCTTCCCTCCTCTACCGCTCGTTTCGATCCTACTCGGCCCTCAACCGCCTGTTCTCCGTGCACCCCCACAGCAAAGCACACTACCACACGCTGAACACGGACTACGCAGCGGTGCGTGCGACGTTCATGCTCCTTTCGCGGTTGCCCACACGGCGCCCCCTCTACAGCGCGCTCCGCGGGGCGCTCCACCTCGCTCGGCGCGTGCACGTTTCACGGGTGAGCGACGACCCACGGCTGCTAGTGTGGTTGCTCATTCTCCTCGAGGTGCCGTTTCTCGGGCGCAGCGAGGCCGGGAAGCCTGCGGCAGGCATGGGCGACGACCCTGCGATCCGCGACATGTGCAGCGAGCTTCTCGCGCGGTGCACCGCGCTCTTGGTGCACATGGTGACGCCACGGAGCGCGGACTACGTGGCAAGCTGGTTCGCGGCGATGCTGGAGACAGCATTCATCCACAAGGTGGACATGATGAACTTGCAAATCACACACCGGTTGCGGGGGTGTGTGCGCACAGAGGACGAGAAGGAGGAGCCCATGGCGCGTGTAAGGCCGGTCCAGTACGCCAACGACTGGCGCATGCGTGCGCTGGCGGCGTTCTTGGCCGTCTTGTGGCGTGCAAACGGTGTGCGCAGGAAGAAGGTGCCCCCGGGTGTGTTCTACAATAGCATGGTGGATTATGTGGATGTGCGGGGGGATTTCATCCGGTGGGAGAAGGCGACAGCAACTTCTGGTAGTGGTACCACCAGCACTGGTGCTGGTGCTGGTATGTCTACTGGCACTGGTACTGGTAATGGTACCAGCACTGGTGCTGGTGCTGGTATGCCTACTGGCATTGGTACTGGTAATGGTAATGGTACTAGTACTGGTAATGGTACTGCTACTGATGCTGGTACGTCTACTTCTGGTATTAGTCCTGGGTCTTTCTCTGGTATTGGTCCTGGTCCTGTTTGTTCTCCCCTCCTCTTTTGTCTGTATCCCTTTCTTTTGTCGCTTGGGTGCAAGATCCGGATTCTCGAGTACGAGGCGCGGCGGCAGATGGAACGCAAGGCCGAGGAGGCGTTTGTGACGTCTCTCGACCGGCGCGTGGCCCTCGACGTGTACTTTCGTGTGCGTGTGCGGCGCACGCACATTGTGGAGGACTCGCTCCGGGCGGTCCGTGCGGCGCTGCCGGACGTGTTGAAGAAGTCTCTACGCGTGCAGTTTGAGGGCGAGCCGGGCATAGACGCGGGGGGGTTGAAGAAGGAGTGGTTTTTGTTGGTGACAAAGGAGATGGGGGGGTTGTGGGAGGGGGATGTTATGTGGCCAAAGGCAAGCATTGCGAGCGAAGCGAGCAATGCGAGTATTATGGCGAGCACGAACAAATCGAACAGAGCGAGTATCATTGCGAGCGAAGCAAGCAATGCGAGTATTATGGCGAGCACGAACAAATCAAGCAGAGCGAGTATCATTGGGAGCGAAGCGAGCAAGGGAAACAAATCTAGCAAATCTAGCAAATCGAATGCTTCAAAGCCTACGCCCACCGAATCAAGTTCCTTTGGCAACCCGATCGCCCGCTTTGCTCGTGCTAGGACGAGGAAAGGCGCAGTCGCAAACGAATCAAACGACACTTTTTTCTCCTCTGGCTTTGGCGACTCTGTGTACTACCTCTTTGGGTCGCTCCTTGGTTTGGCCATCTACAACCTGACGGTTCTTGATCTCCAGTTTCCCCTCGCCATGTACAAGATCCTCACGCACCACAGCGTGGGCATTGACGACTACGCGGAGCTCTTTCCCGAGGCCCACGCGAGCCTCATGAAGCTCTATGGGCTCAGTAACACAGAGCTTGCCTCTCTCGACCTCACGTTCGAGGCCACGCACCGCGATGCAAACGGCGTCCTCCAGACGGTGGAGTTGGTCCCGCGCGGCTCGCAAACGGCCGTGTGCGTGGCCAACCTCGACCACTACATTGAACTGTACTGGCGCTTTTTCCTCGTGGACCGTGTGCGGCCCCATTTGGACGCCATGGTGAGCGGCTTCACGCGCGTAGCGGGCGGGAACGCGCTTCTGTTGTTCTCGCCCCCAGAGCTCCGTCTTTTGGTGTGCGGGACCGACGAGGGCGCCGTGGACATGGGCGTGTTGCGTTCCGTCACGACGTACGCGGGTTTTGCGGCGTCAGACCCGGTGGTGGCTTGGTTTTGGGCAGTAGCGCAGCTGTTGCCGCAGAGCCAGCGCCGCAAGTTGCTTCGCTTTGTCACGGGCTCAGACAGGTTGCCGGCCACAGGCATCCATAACTTGAAGTTCAGGGTGGTGATGTTGGGGGGGGACTCGGAGCGGTTGCCGGTGGCACACACGTGTTTTAATGAGTTGGGGTTGTGGGGGTACGAGCTGCGGGAGAAGTTGGAGGGGAAGTTGATAATGGCGGTGAATGAGAGTGAGGGGTTTGGAATTAGGTGAGCACCACATTGAGCGCCACATTGAGCGAAGCGAAATGTGGTGCAAGGCCCACTTTGGCCATACTGAGCGAAGCGAAGTATGGCCGTTCGGTATGGTCATACTAAGTGAAACCTAGGCCATACTGAGTGAAGCCTGTCATACTGAGCGAAGCGAAGAATGGCCTCGGTATGGTCATACTAATGAAGCCTTGGCCATACCAATGAAGCCTGCCATACTGAGCAAAGCGAAGTATGGCTGTTCGGTATGGTCATACTAAGTGAAACCTAGGCCATACTGAGTGAAGCCTGCCATACTGAGCGACGCGAAGAATGGCCCCGGTATGGTCATACTAATGACGTCTATGCCATACTGAGCAAAGCGAGTAGGCCTGCAGATACAGAGCATTTGAAACGTACAATGTGTGTGATGTCAATGTGGTTCGAGAAATGGCCCCGGTATATTAATCCTTGGCCATACTTAGCACAATTGAGCCGGCGATGCGTCGCTTCGCTCAGTAGGGCGCAGATACAGAGCATGTAAACGTAGGTGTGTGATGTCAGCATGTGATGTGTGAGAGATTGATATGCCGAGGTGAGTCGTGCGACTCGACAGTAACCGCGAACAAAGGAATTAATCCAGTCATCTGAGTACTCGTGGATATACATACAAAATTGGCATTGCTCCAATTAGAGCCAGAGAAGGGGGTAAGTCGAGAGATGATGGGAGGGCAAAATCAGAAACGAGGCAGCGATATGTCTTGAAGTTATCGTCTGGATCTCTGGGGCCATCAGGTGATGTCCACAGTTGAGTATTCCCTTGAGCAGCTTCATCGACTCCGTGGCGGTCTGTACATCGTTGAGGGTGGATTGTAGCAACTGGTTGCTGAAGTATATCCACTCTGCAAATTTATTCACAGTGAGCAGGCTCATTGTGAATGAGGCTACGTTAAATCTTGCAGCTTTAGCGAAGAGGGTCCAAATGAGCTCTATGCTAGTGAGGGTAAATAATTCTAACGAAGTTGGAAATGAATTCATAATGCTCTATGCCATCGGTTACTGCAGGAGCCACTGAGTGAGACAGTCAAGCGTCACGTCGTCGCTGTACTGATTGAAGAGTACGTCACATTCAGAGGCAAATGATTCAGTACTCTGTGGAACGTCACTCGTGCAAGACAGCAGCATAGGTGAGGTAGATTATCAGGAATGGTTGGAAGGTGTTGGGACTGAGCTGTATGAATCATAGCCATGAGTTACGCATTGACTCGGTTCAGGAAAGCAGAGATCGGGGTAGTAATGGGTAGCAAGAGGGTAGCTATGGAATAGAATAGAGTAGAAAAGAGGTAGAGGCTGCTAGTAAGAATAGAAAAGAGGTAGAGGTTGCTAGTAAGAATAGAAAAGAGGTAGAGGCTGCTACTAGGAATAGAACAGAGGTAGTAGTTAGTGCGGAGTAGCATTAGAGTAAAACCAGTCAGACTTTGGGACTGGCGATCACGGCCAAACAGGCCGCTTATCAACGATCAAGTTGAGTATTTCAGTCACCATTTGGGATTCCGATCTGGTAACCAAATCATCGATATGTTACGGTAGGTTTTAGGCTGAAGTTGAAACATATTTAGCATGAGAAAATTGATGAGCGCCGTTCTGGCGATCCTATAGGACGCTTTGACTTATTGATCCCTTAGGGTGTTTTACAAACTCACTCGACTCAACATACACTTTCATGAAGTCATACACAAGGCCAGTGAGAGTTTGCGTCAGTTGTGATTTGCCAAAATAGTCTTCAATGGGGTTTTTCAGAATGATGAACCAATGAAGGTATAGAGAATAGTATAAAACAGCAAGTATCACTGGGCAGAACCTAGGTCACCTGACAACAATAACCCAAGTATTGATGGTTTAAAAGTATACAGAATGAGTATTGATGGTTTATGAATAGAGAATGTCTAGCATTGATGGTTTAATGGGATAGAGAATGAGTATTGATGGTTTAATGGGATAGAGAATGTTAGTATTGATCGTTTAATGGGATAGAGATTTTACCATTTGAGCAGGATGATGACAGCCAGAACTGGCTAGGCTTAACTTTCAACTCAAACCCACACACCAATTCGTTCGTTGTTGCTTCTATTTTTCATAGGCTCCTGTAAGGATCGCAGAAGCCTTTTGACAGATACCAGTGAAGATACAAATCCAGGGTGTGAAACAATTGGAGCAATGAATGCATTCAGTGAGTGAAGATGCATTCACTGAGTGAAGATGCATTCAGTGAGAAGTTGCATTCAGTGAGTGAAGATGCACTCAGTGAGTGAAGATGCATTCAGTGAGTGAAGATGCATTCAGTGAGCGAAGCGAACTGAATGCTGTAAGCTCGTATTGCCTTAGCAATTGGCATATTTGTAGAGGAATGTTTTTTATGCGTCCCCACTCTATCTGGACCACAGTTGGAAGGGTCTTGTAATCTCCCTGATTGTCGCTTATTCACTCTTTCACGTGTGCACGTGATTTTCAAAACAGTAACATATCAAGACATGCACTCCAGTCAGACTCTGTGTATGCTATCCATGAGATTACTCTATACATGTGATAAACTACACGCTTATATCATTTGTACATAGTTTTTTGTTGCTATAGGTGAGTGTAGTATTTTGGCTACTCACGGCCAATCATATTTATCCAATATTTCTTACTTGAGTGTAAAAAAAATTTCAACTATCATGTCCCTTGCATTCAGATCATTGAGAAGCGGTCTCGGCTTGAACACTGCTAGAGCCCTTTCGACCAGCACCTCGGCCTTGTCGAGCTACCAGCAGCCCGACTTCTCGTCGTACCTCAACGGCAAGAGCGATGTCAAGAACAGAAACTTCACCTACTTTATGGTGGGCTCCATGGGGTTGCTTTCCGCTGCCGGAGCCAAGAGCACTGTTGAGTCTTTCCTTTCGTCCATGGCTGCTTCCGCCGATGTCTTGGCCATGGCCAAGGTCGAGGTCAAATTGGCCGCCATTCCTGAGGGAAAGAACGTGGTGGTCAAGTGGCAGGGTAAGCCCATTTTCATCAGACACAGAACGCCCGACGAGATCGACGAGGCCAACAAGGTCGACGTGTCCAAGTTGAGGGATCCACAGACCGACGCCGACCGTGTGACGAAGCCAGAGTGGTTGGTCATGATTGGTATTTGCACCCACTTGGGTTGTGTGCCCATCGGTGAGGCTGGTGACTTTGGTGGCTGGTTCTGCCCGTGCCACGGATCCCACTACGATATCTCTGGAAGAATTAGAAGAGGACCGGCTCCATTGAACTTGGAGATCCCCACCTATGACTTCAGCGACCCAGAGACTTTGCTCATCGGTTAAATGCTACATTAATTACAAGTTGAAGAACGGAGACGTGGTATAAATAGAACGAATGTAGGTATGAACAGGACGAACAATGACAGAAATAACATGAGTGTACTGTTAAACCTGAATGTTAACCTGATTGTTAAGACCTGATTGTGACATTAACAATTGCGTTGAAATGGTTGCCCCACGACAATCGTATTGAAATGTTTAGACAACAGTATGATAATTGTTATATTTCTGACAAATTGTAATCGAATTAATTTAATTAGCTGATTTAGCCCGAATGTTTTTCCAGGGTCTACGTTGAGGCATTTAAACGCGATAGAAATGGGTAGATTGGTGATAGATGAGAAATGCCATATGAAGAAGAGATCACAGAAGATATAAGAAGATATAAGAAGATATTTACTTTCACTGCTTTATTACAATTTGTACATAGTTGACGAAATTTGATAAAAATCATATCTGAGTTTGAGACTCAGTAAACACCTTTATTTTTAGACCTCTTGGTAAAGCGAAAGAATACATTCGGTAAAATAACGCCCCAACCCCCACCCCTCTTCAATAGCAGGGAAACCATTTGATCTGTAGCATCCCACTTGTTTACTCATCACGTGATACGCGTACCTTTCTATTTAGACTTCACATGTCACGTGATACACTACCACCTTAGTCTCTATTATTTACTCCCGAGGTATCCCCTACTATGCCAATCAAACTGATTTTTACTGGACACTAAGGTCACCTCAGACGTCTATCGGGGTTATCAACAGCCGTTACCTTCCGATAATCATGATGGATATTCACAATCTGACAGAAACACATTTACCGTCTATACCATTACACCTTCAATCGACGATTTCCCTATTCCATTCTCTCTCATTATTCAAACTATTCAAACTATTCTATATTCAGTAGTATCAATTGCTTCGATTTGTTCTGCAAAGTAGATGACAAGGAGTACAAAAGAGTACTATGTAGTAACTACAGAGTAACTACAGAGTAAGTACAGAGTACTACGGGGTAACTACAGAGTAACTACAGAGTAACTACAGAGTACTATTGAGGCAATAATATTCATTCATGGTTGAATATGATTCATCTTTATATTCATCAGTGGCGAACAAACCCAAGTGAAGAAAAACAAGATCAAGCTTGCGACACGAAGTGAAGATCCTGTTGCCGGAACGTCACAGCGATCGAGCCAGTCTTCGCTTCGCTCAGACTGGCTCGTATTTGGTCTAATGATTTACCCCCAAAACACTCTGTTCATTCTGCCACGACTTTTCCTTTGTTTTGACCCCCCTCACCTCTTCTGTCACCTCGTCGAGGTCCACGCCCATCAAAGCCTCCATGAACTTGCCAATATCAGTATTCTCGTGGTTCCCAAACAACCCGTCTCTGGAAAACAAGACCTTCCTCACCTTTTCGCTGTTTGTGTGGGCGTAGATGTTGACATCGACGGCGGAGTGGCCGTGGGTGGACCAGCCGGTCTGCGAGCGGACCGAAACCAAGTTGTTGAGGGTGTACAAGAGCTTTTCCGGGCTGGCCACGGCCTGGACCACGGCCTGCACATCCTCTGGGGTGTAGTCCGTGATACCGAGGTCATGGCGAATGGCGTTTTCACAGACCTTTACCACGTCCTGGGTCTTGATGTTGCTCAAGATCTTTCTTGTAGTGTACTCACCCGAGTGCGAAGCATTCTTCAACACCTCTGGGTACCACAAGTAGTCTGGGTACCCTTCAGTAACCTGTCTTGCGGTGACCAAGCCGCCCGTTTCGTGGTCGGAGGTGGAGATAGCGGTTGTCTCGACGTCTGTGGCGTCGATAAAGTCGACCACGGCCTGGAACGCCTCGTCATACGCAAGGACCTCTCTGACCTGGGCTGCCGGGTCATTGTGGTGGCCTGCGTGGTCGATTCTACTGCCCTCGATGAGCAAGAAGAAGCCCTTGTCCGAGTGCTTGGTGGCCTTTTCCAATGCTGTCAACGCCACCCGCACCTGCTCGGCCAAACTGGGGTACTCTGCGGGGTCTCTGTCGATATCGTAGGGGATGTCTGTCTCTGCCAACAAACCAAGCAAGGGAAGAGAAACATTGTGGCCATTGTCCAACAGATCAAAGGCTTTGCGGTCGCCTACATAAGACCAGCCCTTTTGCACGGCCTCGGACACCAAGTCACGGCCGTCCTTTCTGCCGCCCCTGAAATGGACCCTTCCGCCACCGAGAATCAAGTCTACTTGCCTTCCCAACGCATACTCGCCCAACTGGTGCTGGGCAATGAGATCTTCGAGCCAGCGAAAGTCTGCGTGGGCCGAGAAGGCCGCTGGGGTGGCGTCCGTGATACGGGTCGTCACCACAAGGCCCGTGTGGTACCCCTGTGCCTTGAGTGCTTCGAGAATGGTCCCACATGGCTCGTGGTTGGCATCCACGCCAATGGCCCCGTTGTAGGACTTGAGGGCACACGAAAAGGCCGTGGCGCCTGCCGCAGAGTCGGTGACGAGCGAGTCGTTGGAACGTGTGCGCGAGGTCCCAATGAGGTGCTTGTCGAGGGCAAGAACGTCGTCGATTGGAAGATGGTGGATGTGCTGGCGGAAAGAGCGGGCGAGGGAGACACTGGCGGGGCCCATTCCATCAGTGACCATGAAGATGAGGTTCTTCTTGGGGGGGTGGTTGGGGTAGAAGTTGGCCCAGAGGAGGATGGAGAGGGTGAGGAGGGTGAGGGCGATGAGCCCGGAGCGTTTGGAATTGGACATCTAATCAACAATTGAGCGAAGCGAAATTGTTGCCAAAATAACCCAACAATTCAGCAATTGAGCGTAGCGAAATTGTTAATCCTACTGAATCTTAATCAACATTTTCGCTCCGCTCATTTGCTATCCCACTGATTAATCTACATTCTCGCTTCGTTCATTTGTTAATCCCACTGAATCTAATCAACAATGAGCGAAGAAATCCTTATGAGTCTAGTGAACCCATCAACAATTTCGCTTCGCTCAACTGTAATCCTACTGAACCTGTTTCTTCTTCTTGGACCTTTTCCAGCTTTGAATATTTTTGATTCTGTCCCTGTCCCTCATTGGTTGATAAAAATAGGAGTAACACTGATGAATCTCTTTCTGAGTCATAAACTGACTGAGTATGCCAAAACAATGTTGACAACTGGAATATCATTCAATGCTCGGTTCCACCGAACGGTGGCGGAAAAGATGGCATCTTAGCTACACTACTTGTATATTGAAGCCTGTCATCCGGTATATTGGGATCCTGGGTCATCATAGTAGGAAGATATATTGACTGAAATGACTCGAAAACACTTTTCATAGCATGATGATAAGTTCTCTCGCAACAGTGAGCGAAGCGCACTGTTGCTCACTCTATCTCTTCACCCACGTAGGCATCTTTCTCGCCTTCACCTGCCAGACGAGGCAAGTCCCCTCAAGTTAGCAATGACTACCTTACTTGGAATTGAGTTCGCACCAACCAAATGCCTTGGTATCCTCCGGACTTTTTCAGTCAACAATCGAGCCCGCGCACCTGATTATTTCAGCCAATTCAGGATCTCGATTTAGATATATTTCCTACATTTAACATGTATTTGGATCTGTAAACCACATTGGCATTGGCGATTTTGTGAGACTAGCCAGGCTGCGTGATAGTATGCAGAAGCGTGTGAATCCTGAAATACTTATAGCAAGCTGAGGTCTATCCTGAAACATTTATAGTCAAGCTGAGGTCTATCTGATAAAGATTGGATAATGGCAGTAGTTGGTCCGGTGATTAGAGTTTCGAGCTTGGTGAATTGGCTCATGTGGATCGTTTCATGCTCGATTCCCTGGCAGATATACCCTTTAGAGATGTATGAATGAAAATCCCGAGGTTTCAATAAGGGTAAAATACTCCCATTAGAGATCTTTCAATACAACTTCCGTTAGAGATCTTTCAATAAAAATTCCCGTAAGAGATCTTTCAATACAACTTCCGTTAGAGATGTTTGAATAGGTAGGCGTTTTATTAGAGTGTCCCAATTAGGAAATTTGCAACCATCTGAAGCATGAAGCCAATTAATTTGATACCACCTCAAGCAGGCCTTTCTATAAAAGGCCTCGAATAACCTATACATTATCAACATACAATGGCCGCTCAACAAACTACTTCCGCTAACAAGTCCAAGGACGCTAACAAGGACAACAAGAGAGTCAACCCCTGGGGTGACATTCCCTACACCTGCACCATTGTCTAATGGCCAAAACTAGGAAGCAGGCTGTGCTATAATGTTTCATGGTATGTTGTTAGGTGAAATTTAATACACATTCTATTCCACAATTGTAGTGAAAATATGGGGACTTCACAAGAGGAAGTGAAAAGAATATGGGACTTTACAAGGACGTGAAAAGAATATGGGGCTTCACAAGGACGTGAAAAGAATATGGGACTTCTCAAGAGGAGGGGACGTGTGCGGCTTCCTAAAATTCCACATGTAGTTAAGGTGAAGGATACTAGGAATAGGTCCGGGTACCCAGGATTTCCGAAGAAGATGTTCTCAAAATATTTCTGAGATTCTATTGAGGATAGTGGGAGTAGCTACTTTGTTAGTCCCAAACGTCCTCGCTAAATTCTATTTCCTGAGAAGTTGAGGTTCACAGAATTGCTTAGATTTTAATTATAACAACGAAAACACACAGTATATGCAAGCAAACCTTCGCTCACTCAAGTTTATGCTTTATGCTTT
Organism: Kodamaea anthophila; assembly: GCA_015708815.1. Classification (NCBI taxonomy): domain Eukaryota; kingdom Fungi; phylum Ascomycota; class Pichiomycetes; order Serinales; family Debaryomycetaceae; genus Kodamaea; species Kodamaea anthophila. Next base: position 214,242 of record JACFYR010000022.1, read on the forward strand.
AATCAGTCGTTCGCATAACCTTCGCTACGCACAGGCTTATGCTCAACCTTAAAGAAAAACCTGGATCACGTGCAATTACATGAGCACTTGTCCTACAGTACCTGACAGAAGGGTAATGAATTTACTTGATTAATGCAAGGTCGTACAAACAAGTCATGATTGTTCATTTTGAGTGAGCAGAGATAGGGGACCTTATCCAAGGTACTCACTATCAGACCTTTCAATATTTTTAATCCCATTAGGATGATATGCTTTGGTCTGGTGTTCTTTGGGAAAATTTCAGCTCTTTTCGGAATTCTAAATGTCTATTGTTCACATGCCGGAATGTGCGATTGTCAATGTAAAATGCCAGAATGTAAAATTTCAGAAGAAAAATTTAGATTACTAGGTTTCTCATCTCACATGCTCTTGCTCCCAGTTTCACTGCGCAATTGTGTACCCTTTTGAGGCTCTTCGTCAATATCCAGTATCAGGTTGTCAGTCCAGAAATGGAAGAACATGTCTTTTTTTCTTGTCTTCTCTCAATGTTCTTCACGCTTCACTTGCATTTTTTGCATCACTTGCATGTCACTCACTTCTTTTTCATTTTACCGCTTCTTTCATTTCACCACTTCTTTTTCAATTCACCACTTCTTTTTCATTTCATCACTTCTTTTTCATTTCACCATATTCTACATTAGTCTTCATAGTACATATAATACATCTAACCAATCCTATCTAAATATCAAAGACCTCAATCTTGGCCTTTGCGTTGTTTTTGGCAGTCACCACACAGTACGACGCACCCAACAGGCTGTCCTTGGAGGAACCACTAATTCCGTTGTAGCCTGTTTTGGAAGGGTCGATTTCACAGTCGAGACCGACACAGTCACCTTCATTGTCGCAGGTGACACGCACTCCAAAGTTTGGTTTCTGGCCGTTAAAGTCGTCAATGTGCTTGGGGTTCCAGCCAATCTTGATGAAGGTGTTACCGCTGGAGTCGGTATTGGCTCCAGCAACATAAGGAGCCCAGTTACCGACGTCTTTGGCGGTGCTTCCCCAAACACACCCATCGCTGGTGGAAACGCCTGGCGCATTGATGTAGTAGTGGGCAGCGGTCTCGGCCCAGTAATTGGGGCCTGGGACAGCGAGGTCCTGGGTGGAACCACCACTAACAGAGGTGGGGATCAACATGGCCTCGTTTCCAGGCAAAACAGTTTGGCAAAAGGCAACCTCGTTGTTGGCCTTGTTGTCGACCTGGAGAGTGCCTTCGCCATCCACACAGTAGGCCTTGTCGCTGAAGGGTTTGGAAACGGTACCGTCGTCGTTACAGTATAAACCACCATGTTCTGATTGAGGGTATGTGTAGGCGGTGGCCTTGGGGTCCCACTGGACGGCAACCTTTCCTGGCGGACAGGCATAGGGACAGTAGTTTCCTGGTGTACACTTCTGGTCTGGAGACATGGCCCATCCACCGTTATCAGAATCGGGGGTGATGGCAACCAACCCAGCATCGGTGGGAAAAGAGCAAGTGTTTTCTCTCTTGACAGGCAAAGCAACGGCCATAGAGAGACTGAGAGCAGCAGTAAGAAACAACATTTAATGAGTGTAGTAGTACAGTTAATGAGTGTAGTTAATGAGTGTAGTAGTGTGTAGTACAGTTAATGAGTGTATGAGTGTAGTAATGAACGTAGTAGTGTAGTAATGAACGTAGTACTGTAAGGAGTGAATGTAGTTGAATGTACTGGGGATAGGGAGATTTGGCCCGTCTTTTATAATCGATTTGCAACCGATTTGCATCCATCTAGCGAAAAAATATCGGGAAAAATATTTCCCGTTCTCAGACACAAAGCAACACTGCTAGAGTTGATTTCATGCGTCGGCCCCGGTCTAAGAGAGCCAAACCAAACTAAATCCCTCTATTTGCTGCAATTAACTCCCCATGCTTCAAGGCAACCCTGTTCCCTAACCAATCAATCTTGTTGTACTTCTGCACTTTGACGCGGAATAAAAACCCAAAACGGTACGAACGACCGTTGGAGATCAATTCAATTTGGGCTACAAATGCCCCGCCTTTCCCAATCGGACCTTGACATCTTTTCTTTTGGTGAAAAAAAAAGAAATCGCCATCATGGCTTGGGGCATCGTATGAACCGAATCATTCGTATCATCATCATGGATCATGGCAGTCACACACAGGGAGATGCGCCATTGATAACATGTATCGTTGCGCCAGAAGCACGGGTGCTAATAGTAAATCAATATTGGTTCCCACTGTACTATGTGCAGGCCACACTTTCTCCTATGTACAGGCAAACACACTACACTATCTGCAGGCCAACTTTCTCCTATCTGCAGTACGCACTGCACATAGGGATCCTGCATACAGCGACCGTTGACAATGCCTTCCTACATTGATAGCAACTACACAGCCCAGTGGCAAATGCACATGGGTCCAGACTCTCAGTACATATACACCGACCTGACACCTGTTCGGTTTTCGGTGGCACAAAGTACAGATGAGGTTCGTAAAATGCCTATATCTTTTCCGCATTGGGTAAAGTGCCTAGGTGGTATTATTTAGGCGACACCCAAACCCTGTCATTGGCTAACACAAGAGGCGCAGTCTGCACACGACAAACCCGAGTACTCCAAAGCAGCATCATCTGGTTAGTCATCACCAAATTCTCTCTAAAGACTTCCTACTATCCTAGAGTATCCTAGAGTATCCTAGAGTATCCTAAACTCCCAAGACTATCCTAAACTCCCAAGACTATCCCTAAACTCCCTAGACTTTGGGGCTTCTCGATATCAGGGCGTACAAAACCAAATCGGAAATTCCCCATAGGGAATTTTGATTCATGTAACATGGTGTCGATACTCTCTCATTAATTAGCTCGGCCGACCTTTTGAAATTGCATTCATCATGTGCGTCTCATGTGTATTATACACCCTCATCAATCATCCACTAATTATGACACTTTTGACGACATACAGAAACGGCCGCCCGCTGAGCTGTGCCTAGAATTAGTCGGTACCACGCATGAGGAGTCCTATTGCATTTACGTCAGGTAGATAGGTGTATAGATAGAGGTGTATAGAGATGAGTGTAGGTGAGAGATGAGTGTAGGTGAGAGATGAGTGTAGGTGAGAGATGAGTGTAGGTGAGAGATGAGTGTAGGTGAGAGATGAGTGTAGGTGTATAGGACATGGTGAAGAAGGTGTAGGTGAAACGTGTTACAGCTAATGCGATGCTGCTGATTCACATGACATAATGGTCTCAAACTTTAATTAAACTTCGTGATGCTCTGCGCATACTTTGTGACGCTAGTGTTTGTGTTAACTCATCGCACGTGATACAAATTAGAAAAACGCACACTAGGACCTGATCGAAGCAATCAAAACCTGGTTCAGAGCCCAGGACACGGAATTGAATCACCATAAAGGTATGAGACAGAATAAGAGGCATGAGGTAGAATAGAGGTATGAGGCAGAATTAAAGACAGTATAATTGGTGTTTAACAGTCCAAGTATTTCCAAAGTATTCCGTCCCAACGTATTCATATTTCGTCCAGTATCATCCATTTGGGTGGTGCTAGACAGATGGTACCTCTAGCCGCTATACATAAGGTGAAGACTTGCAAAGCCGAGGCACAAATGACCATACAGAACCCTGCAGAGACACATATTATCAAGGTGAAGACTTGCTTTGACGTAAAATAACAACCGTAGCGACTGCCTTTGTTCTTGGGCGTTTGTTCTTGGGCACTTAGATGGGTAAGATGGAGGATGCGAGGAAAAATCTTCCCCTATTGTTCAAGCTCTGGCTATGTACAGGATATAGATTGTACAAAGATACCCAATAAAGTATATCTGATAAAAATCAATATTGGAGCCATGCATGGAAACTTGGCATGTAGCATTGCAAAAGCAGTTTAGTGATGAGAAACGATCCAACAGTGCGGCGCCAAAGATTCAGGTTGATCTGTATGATCTAATAATGATCCCAATAATGTTCTGGAGACCACTGGCAAACCACTGGTGCTTTACAATTGATCCTATCAGGATTCATACACTTGAAGTTATCATCTCTGGTGTCAAATACTTTTGTCAACTGTATCCTACTGTAGGGTAGTATTATGCAGTACAGATGACTCGATCGTCCTTCACTAAAACTAGCGATTACAACCTTGATGGAACCATTTGAAAATGGACACCGAGAGAATCTTCTGCTCTGTGTATTACATTGCCTTCACTGACACCTGTAATCAGTTTCCCTTACGTACCACTAAGGGCACTACGACATCTGGTTATCCATAACTATCAGTCTTTCGCTGCACCAACCAAATGAAAGCCTCTATTCAACTTCTCTACTCTCTGTTATCCCCCTCCACCACATCCACCACCACCACCTCCTCCACAGCCACCTCCACAGCCGCCCCCTCCCCCACCATCACCACAGCCACCTCCTCCACCGCTATCACCACCTCCACCGCTATCACCACCTCCACAGTTCCCCCCTCCACATCCGCCTCCGCTTCCTCCCCCACAGACACCGCCAGCCCCCCCACAAGAACCCAGATGCTTTACATCCACGCCTGTGCAATTCCCACTGTTGGCCAAAGTACAACAAAGCGAGTCGCCGTAAAAACCACCATGCATTGGCTCTATGGGGATGTAAGGCGGAACCACAAAGAAAAACGGGTACGACACTACAGCCCCACTCCGATCTCTGTTCCACGGCAATTCGCCGTAATCTTTCCCGTGGACCCGCGCGTACTTTCCCGAGTTCAGGCTTCGGGTCAAAAGGGCACTCAGAGTCCAGAGGTCAATTGCGTTGTGGGTGCTGATATGTGAAAAGCCTCGGGGATAGAATGACTTTGTGGGTTCCTCCTTTCCCTTCCTGAACAACTTTCTAATCTTGCTCACGGAGTTGGATCGGACAAGAACACAGTACCAGCAGTGGCAGATGGAGTACGGCTGCCTATACTTGCGCTGGTAGAGCTTTGAAGTCTCGAGAAAACACATGTCGAGTCTGCTCAGCTCCACCTTGTCATCGTGGTCAATCACTGTGCGGTTATAGGAGGCCCTACAGGCTTCAACATAATAGTACGCCGAGAGCTGGTGTGTGTGCCAGACGAGATCGATATCTAGGGTAGGCACAAGCATTTCGTCTTCGTAGGTCATGAGAAGACGCAAAAAGCGTTCGTACCGGACCAGGCTCTCTTGGAGACTTTCCAAAATGACCGGAGAGTGTAGCCAGTCGTGCTTGTTCATTTTGGCGGTGAATGTGGTTTGGCGAATGACACAGCCAACAAGGTCATCGTGGAGTTCAAAAATATCCTCTCTATAACCTTTATAACCTTCGCCTGCTGCCCTTCTCGGCACAGTTAGATGGATGAGATTTGCATTGAGGTACCCCCGAAGCACATACAACACCCTTGGCAGGACACGCTCGCAGATTCTTATTGATTCAAGGAACTTTACGAGCGGGAGCGAATTGTCCGTCTTGGCAATCAATTGGGCCACACGCAGGTTCAAGACGGTCCATTTTCTGTTTGCCTGGGCTTTGTTGGGGAGAATGCCCGAAAACACACGCAAGACACCGGGCATGGGCACGCTTCGCGCGGAATCCGCCAACATCTGTCTTTTGCGCAACTCGTTGTGCGTGATGGTCGTGCGTCCACAAAAACACCCCGGGGCATTCTGGCGAGCATAGAACGTATCGTCTGCAAAGCCAGTGTGTGCGTCGTTTGTGAAGGGAACATCCTCCACGACTATTTGCCCACATATGGGACAGTAAACATTCACCAAGTATGAGTTTCGAGAAAAGTTGGTGTGGAGGTGGTAGGCTGAGAGACAGTACTCCTTCTCAATGGAAACTATCAGATAGTACCCATTCACCAACTTGTCGCTGGGATCATAGACAAATGTAGTGTTATCGATAGCCTTATCGATGGCCTCGAACGGGAACGGAAACGCGGCAAACTTGTAGAAACGCATCCGCATAAAGGCGTCATAACACATCCGTGGGTTGAGCAATATCGCATGCCACACCATAAGCACGTCCAATGGGGGAAGAAAGCTGGAAAAGAGGGAAATGGCCTGCGCATTGTGTTCAATGCTGTACCCATACTCCTCTTTTTCGTCAAAGGAATACGTGATGCTCTCAATATACTGTCGAATATCACCTCTGGGGACCCGATCGTCCCTTTTTCTGACGCTTTGCTTGCGGTCGATCTCTCGTAGGGCACTAACCATCATCACAAACCGGCGAACGGCATTGGTGACGAAAACCTGCCAGCTCTTTGCGTTATACTCGGGGTCATTGGACGCCTCTACAGTGTCCTTCATGACCTGAAATGCCCGGAGGAGCTTTAAGTGCACCACAGTCTCTGGGACATTGGGGATATGGGTCTCCTCGTACTTTACAGGGACATTTCTCGCGTATTTCGAGGACGAAAAGGCTTTGTGGGTGGCGTTTCGCAAAATCCGCACAAAATCCGGCTCCGTCTCGCTCTTACTGGGACTTGGTTTCAGTGAGCGGAACTGCGAAAGGTGCTCTGAAATAGAGAACGCAGGAACCTCTGGCACATCCCAATAGTCAGACATAGAAGGTAGTTGATAAAGCAGTGGTTAGTGTTGAGGTGAGGGTAGTGTTGAGGTGAACTGGAGGTGTAATGCTTTCGTTATCTGGGATTGATCATCATATATATCCGCAACGACTAATGAATGACCATAGATACGAATCAATGGCAAATACGAAAATAGTTACGAAATCGACAAGGAGACTGTCCACGTGTGTTCTGCTATATAGAAATACTGTATGATTGGGAAGAGCAGTGAGCGGAGAACTGCGACAACCAAAGACAGAGAGCGTAGAGCAGAGCGAGCACTGAGCAGTAGTGAGACTGACCAGAGCGAGCGAGAAAGACAGTAGCACTGAGCAGTAGTGAAGAGTTAAGAAACGTAGCGAACGAGAACCAGACAGTACCACTCAGCAGTAGTGAGTCAGAAAAACGTAGCGAACTAATTTACGAGATTAGTTCTTCATGTGACTTGGTCTATGATTTTGTGTACATACTAGAAACAGTCATGCATAAGCGTGACATTCATAGCACATTCATAACACGTTCAGTGACATTCATAAAGTTATTGTCTCAATTGGGATTCTATATCCGCGACCCTATTGTCTAACATGCCCTGCTATTTAATTCGGTAGTCACATTCCCTCACCGTTCGTATTGGTTTTCTATTGTCCTGCCATGTGTTCAACAAACCTGTACCGCCTCTGTTCAATAAGTACCACAGACTCTGACCAAGACTCACAAAACCCTAGACTCAACCTAGACCTCAACATAGACCTCAACATAGACCTAACCTAGACCTCAACATAGACCTCAAGATAGACTTAAGAACACTTACATTCAGGTGAGACTAGCATCATTCTTACGATGTCTTCAAGAGTATTGGCTAGTAGTCAGATTTACCAGTTGGATTGTACCAACATATTTCCAGAACATTAAATCTGAGGTACTTGCTACCCAGACACACTGCTGAAAATCCTACTCAGAGTTGAAGAAGGTTAGTCAGACTGCCACAAGACCAAAAATAGCTTGGACATAAGGAGTATAGTAAAGGCTTTCCTCCCATTCTTTTACTGGTTGTAAGGACGGTCCATCGGTGACTTTGTTCTAGTACTGCATATAAGATTACCCTTTTGTAGTTACCTATTCCCCTTTGGTTACCCATTGTAGGTGTTCCTGAGATATAAGTACGTCTGAAAGTGTATGCATGGTTATAACGTTGGCTTCACATTTTTGAAATATAATTGAGGTTGGCACACTAACTTATATTCCTCGAAGAACTCATTCAGTTGACACTCAGTAACTTTCTGGCGAATAGTAGGTAGAGAATAACAGAAAACAACAAGATCACCTGTATCGATAACATCCGATACTACCTATGGGCATTCCCACAAGGGTGCTCGAACGGCCCGTATATTACGGGGAGTATTTATAACCGGTTCCTTGGGGTGCAGGCAAAAATGCCAAGCTCATCGCGGCTCTCGAGTTTATACTGACTCGGATGGTCAAATGGAGAAGCATAAATATAAATATCCAATATAACATATAACATACTGGGTGGAAATGGCGGTGGTATTCTGTAAGTGAACTACTAGATCACGTGACCTCCAGTGGATCTACAACTCAACAGTAGATTCTCGGAGACAGTTATCATAGGCTCAAAACTCTTTATGATACTGGAGCCAATCCTTGTTACCATCGCTTCCACGCTCACGACAGTATGAAGCACTCCGTAATAGTTCATACTTCTGATACACTTTTGGTGGACTACAAAACTCGCTCGCTTCCCGAGTTTACTCACTCACTTCACTGATTAAGAAATCATAATACTGTTCCGAGTTTGTTTTCTAGTCTTCACTATGGTAGACACTCACTTGCTTCCTCGTCTCCTTAAGATGTTTAAACTCGCTCGCGAGTTCGTCACTTCATTCATTCTAATAATCACCTACTTGGTAGACCAAAAATGCTCACTCGAGAAGCAGTTGTACTCTATCACTAAAAAATCATATACTCACTTCACTTTCATGTAATCCTCACTTAACGAGATCGTGGAGATACCCAAAGTAGTTAGGGTTATTTCGGTATTACCTATGGAGAAGTATAGAATGAAGCAAAACATGACGAGTGTTGTCCTTTGCTGCTGTATGGATTCAACAACGCTAACGGAGTGAGGAGTATCTATAGAAGTAAACCAATGAATAACGTAGCGAGAGTTGACCATTGATTTAAACGGACATAGTGGGGAAGACCACACCACGAAGTATCCTCCTTGTAAGGTATCCTATACACAATGTGTAGGAACGACGAACGAGAGGAGTGAGCTATATTTACTACTCACGAAGAAGATGTGTTCTTTGATGCTATATGAATAAATACCCGACGAATGATTGATGAAAATGAGTGTTGTTCTATATGAATCTTTGCGTCCTGCATATATGCTAATTAGCAACCAGAGTTAGCGTCCTGCATCTAATACTGGGACTACGAGGTGCGGAATGAATTGGACGAGTGTTGTTTCATTTTCCTATCTCGCACGAGTTCGGTGTTGTGAAGTTTCAAAAGTGCAAGAGATGGACCTGCGTGAACGAATGAAATGAACCTAGCAACACCTCGCTTCGCTCAGGTGTTGCGAAAGTATCATTTCATCGTATACATAAACCAAGAAATCTCCACAGACGCCGTAGCTAAGAGTTGTCGATGACATCTTATAAAATTTCAGTCAAATACGGGGAGGAAAGCCCTACATCTGCCTCCACACTGCCTATTCAATAGAGTAGTTAAGAAATATTGTAACATGTTATTTCTAGTATTAGCCACTATTAAGTAGTCCACAGAAAACCAGCGAGCGGAGCGTCTGTTATGCGAACTGTGAAGGAAAATCAACAGTGAGGGTAATCTTCTGTCTGTACTATTTATGCTATGAAGAAAACCTATTTTGGTCTGGTGACTAGAGAAACAGGTATACAGGTACCCTGAGAAAATGTCAATTCAAGTGTTGGTGGATTAACAGTTGCGTCAGTCAAATCTAAAAGGCCTCGTTACTCGATGGTCTAACAAATTTTGTACTACGAATGGTAGACAAAAAACCTCACTCGCGCAGCGAGTGAGTAAAACAGTTCATTTCTGTAATACTCATTCGCTTGCGAGTTATTACAGACACTTACTACTCAATCACTTCACTAATTGAAGAAATCATAATACTAACTCTTCGCTTGGTCCTTCATTCTAATACTCACAAACAAATTGGTAGACATACAAAACCTCAATCGCCTCGCGAATTCGTAATACAGTCCATTCCCCTAATACTCACTCGCTTGCGAGTTAGTAGAAACATTCTAGTACTTCTCACCTCGAATTGAAAAATCATACCAACTCTTCGCGAGTTCCTTCATTAATACTCACTTAACAAATTGGTGGACTTAATACCCACTGGTTTCGCGAGTATTTTCCTTCTCCTCACAGCACTAATTGAGAATTCATAATGCTGCGAGTTAGTGATGAGATGTCCTAAAGAATAAAAGTAATGAAACATCAAATACTCAATCTTTCGAGTTCGTAATACACTCATTCCCTCTAATACTCACTTGCGAAGCAACATTCTATTACTGCTAGCTTATTGGCAGCATAGAACTACCCCCTCGCTTCGAGCTCGTTCAAATTAATAGACAAACTCAATCACTCTATTTAGAAATTGGAAGGTATCCTAACTAAATGCTGCCATTGCATGTATGTTGCTCAAAGGCGTAAGAATCCTGACCCGGATTCGCACCCCCTTATTGCACTACACATATCGACAGATGTGTAGGTCAAGCACACTTTTGCTGCAAAAAAACCCTCCACATACGACGCCTCCACACAACAATGCTACATGTGGTGCACCTACTACGCCAGCCAGCGGGTGTGCTTATAGCTAGCTATCCCTCGAATAAAGGAGTCGAGTCCCTACTCAAGATTTAACAGAAATCATTATACTTCGAGTCGTTCATCTATACTTACTTGGGCAAGTGAGTTCATTCTATTACTGCTAGCTTACTAATTGGCAGCCACAGAAATACTCCTCGCGAAGCAAGTGAGTTCAATTCATAGCATTCAAACCCACACATTCGGAGTTCGTTCATCCAATACTCACTGCTCGCAAGTGAGTTCAATTCGTCAAAGCGTTCATACTCACTCGCGAAGCGAGTGAGTAAGCCCATTAATATACTCACTCGCTTCGCGAGTTCGTCATATTGGTGGCATTCAAACCCACTCGTTCGGAGTTCGTTCATCTAATACTCACTTGCTCGCAAGTGAGTTCAATTCGTCAAAGCATTCATACTCACTCGCTTCACGAGTTCGTCCACTCTGATACTCACTTGCGAAGGAAGTGAGTTCAATTCATAGCATTCAAACTCACTCGCTTCGCGAGTTCGTAATATTGGTGGGCTTGCGAGTTCGTAAAAAAACATGTTATGGTCCAACGATCTCCACACCACTTACCACTCCATACAAACCCCCCCCCCCCGACACATCACCCCCACCCTCCGGTCGCTCCTTTCCCTCCCCCCCCGCAATGAGAGCTCCCGATCCAAACTCACAGCCCCCCAATCCGATGGCTTCGTTCTAGTCACCATCGACGACACAGAGTACGGCTTCTCGCCCGAATTTCTCCAGGAGGTTCTGGATCTTTCGCAGGAGTTTGATCTCGACGAGTTGGCCACCGCGCAGATGTTGTACCACGCCAGGGAAACGCAATACGAAAAAGGCACATCGTTGGGCGATGCCGGCCGCATCGCCTTCTACACACGGCTCCAGTACATTGTGAACATTGTAGGGCACTTGGTGGAGCACCATAGACTAGGCGAGATTGGCCTGACTCCCCAGGAGATGTTGGAGGCGGTCGTGGAGGGTTTTTTGCGGTGCTACACTCTCCTCAGCAATCTTGGTGCCAAAGAGGAAAAACAGGCCGTTACTGGCGACCGCAACGAAGAGGTCTTTGTCCAGTCCATGAGGTATGCCAGAGAGCAGGTGGGAATACTCCATGGGGCGTTGGGAGAGCTCTTGTATGGGTTGGTGAGGGAAACCAGGTCCATTGACAACTACAAAAAGATTAGTGCACACATAAAAAAACATGTGAGGGAGAACGATATCTTTATAATCCACTACCTTCCTGCGCTCTTTGAGCTAGTCCAGACCGCTGACCCCGGGAAGGTCCACGAGTTCTTTTCCAAGACCCGCGAAAGGCATTCTTTTGAGGTGGTGGTGGAGGCCACCTTTTATGCTCACTTCATTGGGTGGTGCAAGGCGGACCCAGCGCGAACCGCACGCTACGACTACAAAAAAGACATTCTCGGCCCGCTCGAGAGGCTAATTGACGAGGATCTCATGGACAAGCTCCTCTGTGTGGCTGCGGAGATCAAAAGGGACGAAAACTACTTGTACGACTTTCGGGGATTGCTCCAGCGCACGAGTCCTGCTCTTGAGGGGGCCAAGCCCAGCGAGACGTTTTGCGATGATCTCGTCGCGCCATACCTCCACAGGTTCTTTGTGGAGATTGTCAGCGACGCAGCAGTGGTACTAATTGCGCTCAGAGACTCCGAAGAGGATTTTCTTCTTTCCGAGGGCAAGCACGAAGAGCCCCTGCGGAGTCTTGAGGAGTTGGCTGTGCGCCTGGACCTCGAGCGCTTCTACCTAGCGTGCGCATACACCTATGGCGGGAGGGCTGCGCTCTGCAACCTCTTTTGGGAAACCGAGCGCCTGCTGCCTGAATTGGTGGGCTTTTTCCAGTGGAGTTTGGGCAACAACACCTCTCCTCTCATTACGGCCACCTTTTGCCTTGTCTTGGGGGCATTGGCCCAGGGATCCGCAGCATGTGAGCGTATTTGGGACATGCTAGTGCACACCGAGCAGCGGGCGGACCGGCTGCGTATTCTGGTCGATACAATCGCCTCAGCCCTCCAGTACTACCTCGATGCCTTGATGGAGGGCCTCGAGGACGATGTGGCGCGGCAGATGCGGTCGCACCAGAAACGCCAGGAGCTCATGTTTAGCCAGGAAACCACCGAGGCCGAGGAACGCGTGGTCATGGAGCTTGCTGAGGACTCGCTCGTGTTTGTGCTGGGCTTTGTGCAGCTCATGCTGGCGCTTGTGAAGCACCTGGACTCGCCAACGTTGAGAAACGCCGCATTTGCTCGTTTCCAGCCACTAATCACGGGGTTCCTCCGCTTCGATACCTTGGTTTCAGGCCCCATTTGCGTCGATGTGGGGGCTACCCAGACAAAGGCCCAGACTGTCGAGCTTCCGGGAGTTTTGGTAGAGCCCGAGCACCGTGTGATGCTTGTGAACCTCATGATGGTGCTTCTCGCTGCGTTTGCAGAGGCCCCGGGGTTGCGTGCGCAGGTCTGGCGTCTTGTGGATCGCTGGGTCTATCTGAGCTTGCCTCTGGGGCAGTCGAGAGACGACAAGGACGTGTTGGCGCCGCACTCCAGCCGCCCGCGCTACACCCCAAAGCGCACATACGGGGGGTTTGACGCCAAAATCACAGACCTCCGTCTGGTGAGTGTTTTTACAATCCTCCTAAAAGCTCTATTAAGGGAGGAAAAGAAGGAACGGATTGGAAAGGAGGTACTGAAAGTACTGAAAGAACTGGTTGGAGAGGTACTGAAAGAACTGAAAGAACTGGTTGGAGAGGTACTGAAGGAACTGGTTGGAAAGGAGGAACTGGAAACAAATTATGTCACACCCTCTGATCTTGGACTGGGATACCGCCCGGTGGGGCTTGGTCCATACATCGAGTACCTCATGGTGGGAGTGTTTGGAAAAACACACATGATGAGCAACGGTGAGGAACGCGCGGCTCTCCAGACCCAGATCATCGAGATTGTGCGAGATGCATTGGAGACAGAAGAGAAAGTTGGAGAATCGTCTGTGTTGTGCTCTTTTCTCTCGTACCTCTTTGACGACCGCACGCACAAGTCGCTCTTTTCCATGGCTGTTTCTGTCCCCCGCGAAACGAGGCTTGTCCAAGCCACGCTCGATGTGATTGCGGCTGTTTTCCGGCTCGAAAAGAACACCAAGGTGTCTACACACGGTTTTGCCGACTGGGGCGAGGTGCTTCTATTCCACCTCGCGGTGGTCCCACGGCTTGCGTTGGACGTTGGGGGAAAGGCCGCGATAGCCGTTCGTGCCCTCGAGATTCTTGTTTCCCTTGTGGGCTCTCGGTACTTTTCAGGGGACGGGCTTGGGAGAAACCGGTTGTTGACGGCGTTGGAGAGCTCGCCAGATGCCAGGGCTATCCAGTACGCGTTTATTGAGCCGTTTAGCACCGATGACTCCCCCGTACCTCTCTCTGTGCTTGAGTTTCTCCACGCAGACCTCCGTGGAGCCCGTGGTCCCCGTGCTGCCCACTTTCTCCTTGGATACGAGGTTAGGGGCGGCCACCTCCACATTGCCACGCCCAGCGACGAGAACCTGCTTCTCAAAACTCTCTTGCACACCTTGGCCGCGGCATTGGATGCCCTAGCAGCCGTGGACTATGCCCACGGCAACGTTCTGCGTGTGGGCAACGCTCCAGCCACGCTCGCGGCCCGTATTCTCGACATATTGGTGTGTTTGTGCAGTTCTCCACTCACGCTGGCCGTCACCCTTGGCCTCTTGCGCGACTGGGACGGCTTGTTTGAGCGTTTGATTGAGAAACAGCCCCAGGTCGATGAGAATACCATTTGGCACAACCATAGGTTTGACGGGAACTTGGAGGAGGCATACGCCAACCCGTTTCTCGAGGAGGACACCTCGCTGGCCTTCTTTTCGTTTCTCTCGCAGAGAACCCTCATTCTCCAGTACCTCTCGCTCGAGCTCCATGCGATCCCGTCGCGGGCACGCCGCCAGCACTACGTGCAGCTTCTCCTCAACTCCGCAGGGTTCCTTGACGGGCTGCCGAAGATTGTGGGTTTCCTCGATGTGCTCACTTTCCACATGCACGACTTGGATCTCATTAGGTGTGAATCATTACACGACATTGGTGGTCTCGTTGCAGAGGTGAAGGCCAAAGGTCCTGGTGTTTTGGGGCATATGAATTGTGATGACCGTGGGAGCGTTATACGTCTTGTGGCTGCCGCACGGCTCCGCGAGGCCCAGTTTGCGTGTCTCCACTCGTGGTGCCAGCTCGTGGAGATTCTCGTCGCCGATACAGACACAGATCTCCGGCTCTTTATTCTCCAGGTGCTCCAGGTCATTCTTCCACGCATCAACGACTACCTCGACCAGGACGTGTCGTTCTGCGAGGAGCTCGTGTCGTTGGCGGTCCTCTTGCTAGAGTGGTACGAGCAGAGCGAGAAGGGCGAGGAGTCGGACGACCGCTTGTTGCCGTTGTTCAAAACAGCTTTGGCAGGAATACTCAGCGCAAACTCCACCCCATCGTTGCGCTCGGACTTGTATGTCATAGCAACAGGTTTCCTAAGAAGAGTGAGAGAAAAGAGAGAAAAGAAGAACGAAGAGAAGAAGGAAGAGAAGAAGGAAGAGAAGAAAGAAGATAATGGTACTTTGTCTGTCTCTTTTGGCCTTGAGTCTATGCTCTCGCTACTCCCTCCAAAACTCTTTGATACAGTGTCTACAGACAGCATCTACTCTGAAGGGGCGTCCCGCGTGACGTCGCTCATTTTCTTGGAGTCTCTTGTGCACCTCACTCCCCGGGCGCTCGATTCCATGGTCCGCAACAACTACCTTCTTCTTCTTGTGGGCTCGATTAAACGGACCGACGAGATGCTCCTGTTGTGTGCTGAGGCCACGGCGGCGGTTTCGCTCGAGCAGTTCCTCTACGAGTTGACTGCCTTCAAGAGCACGCTCTACCTCCTCATCCGCGTGGCCCAGCAAAAGGCAGGCGCGCTCCAGCTCATCCAGTGCGAGATCTTTTCGGTCTTGCGCAACCTGTGGCTTCTTCGCGTGGACCCAGACCTTGGAATGTCCTTGAGGATCGACTCAGATAACAAGGCCCTCAAAATCAACCTCGTGTTGGACACCCCGCGGGCCTTGACTGAAATCGCCCATCCAAAGGACGACACAGACGTCTCGTACTATGAGTTCTTGGTCCCGGTGTTCCAGTTGGTCGCCTCGGTGGTCTTGGCCATGGGGCCTAGCTACAAGCCGAGCATTTTGCAGGCCAGGGAGTTGTTGAGGGCAGTGAATCCGTTGGTGGTGGGGGTTGTCAAGAGAGATGTTTTGGTCGAGAGGGATATGGGGGGGGAGGTGTATAAGGAGAATGCGGTGGGGGAGGGGTTGGGGGGGTTGGCGAGGTTGTTTGTTTTGTTGGATTCGCTAACGAGATTGTAATCGAGCATTGTAATCGAGCATTGTAATCGAGCGAAGCGAGATTACAATCGCGAGATTACATTGCGAGGTTACAATCGCGAGATACAATCGTAAACTAGATCACAAGTTTTAATCGAGCATTCTTATCGAGCGAAGCGAGATAGCCATTGCGAGATACAATCGTCCAACTGGATCACAAGTTTTAAATGTAATCGAGCATTGTAATCGAGCGAAGCGAGATAACAATTGCGAGATAAACATCGCATTATTTAACAAGTTTGTAATAGAGGGAGAATATATTTGTAATTGAGCGAATTGTAATTGATTAATCGAGTGAAGCGAGATACAAACGCGAGATACAAACGCATTATTTCACAAGTTTGAGGGAGCGTTAATCTGTAATTGCAAGCGAGATACAAATCTCACCATAAGTAGGGAGCAGTAGAATTGTAATCGAGCGAAGATACAAATCTTGAGACAATGAGGAAGAAATATATTCGTAATTGCGAAGCGAGATTCCAAATTTTGACAAAAGTAAGGGAGATATAATTGTAGTTGAGCGAAGTAATTGAGCGGAGCGAGATCACAATCGCGAGATACAAACGCGAGATACAATCGCATTATTTATCAAGTTTGAGGGAGCGATAATTTGTACTTGCAAGCGAGATACAAATCATAACATAGATAAGGTAGCAATATATTATAATTGAGCGAACCGCGAAACAAATCTTAACATAATAAGAGCAATTGGAAGGTAATCCTACCGTACTGCATATATGCCGTTCCTATATATAAGAAATACTGTTCAAAAGCTTTCATGGTTGTTCAGAAAGCTTTACGAGCTGCACTAATAAACCGCTACGGCGTTTATTAGCTTGCAAAGCTGTTTATGTCACAAGTGTATTGCGGCACTTGTCCCGCGTCTGCTCATCGAGCAGAGCTGTTTTCGCATAAATACGTACCTATCCCAATAAAAGTAAATCAGTTTGTTCCTAAATTCCAACTCAAGAGTATATTCCCTAACATCAATATATTTTAATTGCAAAGCGAGATTGTAAACCTTATCATAAGTAGGAGAGAAGTATGATTGTAATCGAGCGAAGCGAGATTACAAATATTGATTAATAAAGAGCGTTTTCAATCAAACGAGCGATATTAATCATACGAGCGAATTTGTAATTTCGCTTCGCTCAATTACAAATGCTCAATTACAAATTTTGATTGGTACAATCCCGATTATTGAGAATCCATTTGATTGGGCACGCTTAATGTAGTCTAGTGGGGAGAATTTTTATAGTAGCACCGATCGATCACAGTTGATACGCTTGATTAACTAGCGTACTACACGATTACTGAGGCAATACTTATCGGACACTACTACAATCGCTCGATAACAATTGATAATGCTAATGTAATGTTTTTGTAATCTGCTCGATTATTCCTGGTTTGAAAGCAACCAAGAGCCAGAGATTATCGACCGAATTAGGGAGAATGAGGGATGGGTGATTGTTGAACAGCGAATGTTATTACAATTATTCTTGAGCATAGCGAACGCTAATGATTTCTGTTAGGTGATGAATGACTGCTACTGCATGTAACCCACGTAATTGCGCTTTCCCGTTTGATTTCTATGTTGCGCTTGACTCTCCCTTTTCGTGGCGGCGTCTTGAGTTGATAAGCAGATAACTAGGCCTGATCCTGCTGTGTTTAAATACCTGTGTATGTTTCTGTGAATAAATAAGATCTAAGTTAAATTCCCAACTTAAGTCTTGATAACCTAACAATTACAATGTATTCTTGGGATAGCGATCGCTATGAGCCCCCACTTGATTATTTGATCAAATGATTACAATATGAGTGCTTAGGGATAGCGATCGCTAATGAGCCCCACTTGATTATTTGATCAACTGATTACAATATGAGTGCTTAGAGATCGCGATAGATAAAGTGCAGCTCGCTCGAGCAGTGCAGTCTGGCGAGGACTGGATATATGATCTGACGACATACCCAGGAGAATCATAATTACTCGATATCGGAAATACTGATTGAGCGAAGCGAAATTCATCTTGAAACCTCTTCACCACTATATGAGAGTCCAGTCAAACATTACTCCATGATTATGGGTATGAGGTGGGTTATAGATTCTTGGGCTGATAAAATGAGGCATACAAGGTGGCTGGTGGGAAGGCGGTTTAAACTGTGCCTTCTGCGAGGCTAATGAGATGCTCATCAGATCTCATGGATCGTTACACATCAGCGTATATCGATGAACGCTCATGTAAACTAGATACATAAGTATAGACGTACACATGTAGAGAATCATTGTAGAACAGAGCATGGTTGTGAGAATCATTGTAGAACAGAGCATGGTTGTGAGAATCAATGGCACAGAGCATGGTTTGGAGAATCAAAATGCCTGAGCAAAGGGTACCTACTTAGTTTTCATTTCGACGGATACTGCTAAATAGTTCAGGAACTACATAACATCTAGGCGAGGCCTGCAACAGCAAGGTGATCTAGGTTCCAGATGTCTACGATAACCTATCACTATTGGAATGAGGACGAAGCAAATAGCTCTCTTTGGTCTTTGGTGACCTTGTTAATGCTTAACAGTTACGAACATGAGTAACAGCTTGTACTTTGGTTGCTGATTCTGAAGTGCCGATCGAACTGAGCGAAGCGAAATCTGAACTTTGAGCGAAGCGAAAAGTGCAGCTGGGTAACAGTAAATATACTTGAACGGTAAAATTTCTGCACTTCGCTCAAAGAGCAGCTGGGTAACAGTAACTATAGTGGAACGGTAAAAATTCTGCAGAACAGCCCTCACTTCAACACCACTACGAGAAGGCGTTTTGATTTGTATTTGTCAGTAATGCGGTACCAATCCTAGTGAATGCTCCAGTACTAATTGTCTTTGAGGTACTGCTCTAGGGCCTTAGCCCCATACCTACCTAATCGGCATTCTCAGTGTACTTTGTGTACTCGTGTTCTATGTGGTGTACACGCTCAGTTTTCTCAAGCTTTTTAGACATTTGCAACCATTCCAAAAAGGGTATGTACTGCAGATAAGCAGTAAGTAAACATCGGTCGAAATAGAAGTACACTGAGCGAACGAGAACAGTACGAGAATAAGAATTTGAACTTATTTGTGGTTGCATTCGCTATAGACCACCTTTACTGGGGAAATCAGAATGTACGAAAAGTGAGAATCAAGCATTTGAGGCAATTGAATAAGATTAGGCAGCACCTTTTTGACAAGAAACGAAGAGACCGAGAGAACTAGGTTATCGACGTGATGAAGCATATGATGACGAAGTGATGTTCTCATAGATAGAGTAGTATATGAACATCGAACGAAGAGATGTTCTCTCAATAGAGTAGTATATGAACAACGAATGAGGTGAGATGCTCTCTCAATAGAGTAGTATATGAACAACGAATGAGGTGAGATGTTCTGGTAATAGAGAAGTATATGAATTTCACTTCGTTCGAGTTCTGGTATAGAGTAGTATATGAATTCACCTTGTTCGATGATCTGGTTACAGATCCAAAAGATCTCTCTTTGCTCTGAAATGCAGATGAACATCACACTTCGTTCGATGTTCTGATATAGAGTAGCATATGAAAAACGAACGAAGTGAGATGTTCTCTAATAGAGTAGCAGATGAACATCGAACGAAGTGAGATGTTCTCTTAATAGAGTAGCATATGAACATCTCACTTCGTTCGATGTTCTGGTAATAGAGTAGCAGATGAAATCTCACTTCGTTCTGAGATCCAAAGATCTCTTCAATGTTAGACAGAGCTAGAAACATCACTTCTTTTTTCTGGGGGTTTGACTAATGTAGTAAATGAAATGTAGATAAGACTGGACATGTACCCCAGTCTACTCAAGTCTGTTCAGCGAAGCAGTAATAGTGTATCACTTCCTATTCACCAAAGGATAAATAGGACACCATCTAGAGTTCGTCTAAGCACTTTCACACCCATTGAAGTAGAGGGAGCTAGCTCGCTGTATGAAGCTGAGCTAGACAAGCCATAGACTTAACGTAATCATGCAACTTACAGAGACAAGGTTCATCCAAGGACTGAGGAAGAGAAACAGTACTACGCATTTCTAGACTAGACGAATTTTTATCATTCCTGAGAATGCAAGTAATGTTCCTTCGCTTCTCAGGATGAACTGAGTATGTCTATTTACTACCTCACTGTGCCGAGGATGGTTCTGATATTTGGTGGTCGTATTGGTAGTGTATTTGGTGGTCGTATTGGTAGTGTATTTGGTAGGTATTTGTAGTGTATTTGGTAGGTATTTGTAGTCGTATCTAGGTAATCGTGATTTAGGGAATTTTCTGGTCTAGTGGCTATGTTGATCTATATAGTGTTCTAATCCTACTGTTGGTATTGTTCTTTATCACTTCAATGTCACATCCTGTGAACGATCATTTGGTTCAGCTCTTTGGTTCAGCTAGCGCTTCTTTTTGTTCGTAATATATATTCTGTTTAACTGTGATTCTGAACTTAGAGTTCGCACAGTTGGCTTCTCAGTGTGTTCAATAAATGTCTGTGTGAGATTAGAGTTCACACAGTTCGCTTCTCACTGTGCTCAAAAGTATTTTGCTTATTAAGTTCACACAGTTCGCTTCTCACTGTGTTCAATTAATGTCTGAGCTTATTTAGTACACAGTTCGCTTCTCACTGTGCTCAAATGTCTGTGATTTGCTTAATTCGCACAGTTCGCTTCGCTCCCTGTGCTCAAATGTAGTTCACTTCTCACTGTATATGTCTGTGATTTACTTAATTCGCACAGTTCGCTTCGCTCACTGTGCTCAATATTTTGCCTTTTTTTTATCATCATGTCACAGAACAACAAGACGGACCCCTCCAACTTCCTCAGCAACATGATAGGAAGCAGTGTCTTTGTCAAGTTGCACACCGGGCTCAGCTACTCGGGCAACTTGCAAAGCATCGACGGTTTCATGAACATCGTCTTGGGTGAGGGCAAGGAGTTGGTTGGTGACAAAATCAGCAGAGCCTACGGTGATGTCTTCATCAGAGGCAACAATGGTACGTAAGAGAGATCGACAGGATAGAAGAAGGCAGAAGAAGAGATACAGACAGATATACGATCTACGACAGACATACAGACACACAGATATACAATCTACAGACATACAGATATACAATCTACAGAGTACACAAGCATACAGAGCTACTACATACGGACAGATACAGATATACGATCTACAACATACAGAGCTACGACAGACATCCTACTCACATTACCTACACTCAGACATGTCTAGACAGAGACGATATTGCGACATTACGACGACATTACAACATTACGACGACATGATGAACATTCAACATTACAACATTACAACATTACAACATTACAACATTACAACATTACACATTACAACATTACAACATTCCTACAGGACTCCGGACCTCTCAAGTCCTTCTATGTCCTAGTATGCAGCTATTTAAACGCTTTGCTCAAACGCTTCGCTTATGTTATAGCTGCACTTCAATTCGCTCTGCAAAAGCAATCAATCCTTTCAGTTTGTCTCATAGACGCATACTAACAGCAGTATTATATATTAGCGAGGCTTAATGACACGATAGTAGTTGGATGTATTTGGATGTAGATTCGTAGTGTAATCACGTGACGTGGTTTTCAGCGAATCAGAGAAGGGACCGGTCGGACCGGTCGTGCGCCCACCGCTTTTTCAGTCAATAGGAAGGCCAAAAAAAATTGGAAAAACAACTATCGTCATGTCGTTCGTCATCAGAAGACAATTGTCCACCTTGATTCCACCCAAGATCGCTTCTGCTAAGGTATGTATAACCAGATATGTGAGATTGAGAGAGATTGAGATCAACGATGATACACGTGCATTCACCATGCACACGTACCATACACTAGTACCATACACTAGTACCATACACTAGTATGATACACTAGTATGATACACTAGTATGATACACTAGTATGATACACTAGTATGATACACCCTACCATACACCCTACCATACACAATACCATACACAATACCATACACAATACCATACACCAGTACCATGTTCAGGATAACTAAACCAGTTCAGACCCAGATTGAGTGTTAGAGTTGAACATCTACCTGAGCAATAGATAGACTGCTAACTACACATTACTGGCTACACTCTGCCTCAGTTAGTAACGTTATATGCTACCACATTAGTGAGCTACCGACTACTGACTACTGACTACTGACTACTGAGAGTATTGATGATGAGAGACTACTGACTACTGACTACGACTACTGACTACTGACTACTGACTACTGACTACGACTACTGACTCTGACTACTGACTACTGACTACTGTACTGAAATATTAACTATTCTTGAAACACTACATCCTGAAACTCACATCTGTCTTCTATCGATACTAACCATAGAACATCGGATCGAACCCCAACGCCAAGAGAATGGCCGAGGTGGTGTCCTTCTACAAGAAGTTGCCTACCGGCCCAGCTCCAGCGGCCAAGAAGCCCACCACCCCATGGGGCAAGTACAAGGCCGCGTACTTTGACGGCGACAATGCCTCTGGCAAGCCATTGCTCCACTTGGCCGCCCTCATCATTGTGTTTGGCTACACCTGGGAGTACCAGTCGCACTTGAAGCACCACAAGGCGCACTAGGAGATATGACAATATGAACTAGACAGAATAGTGTAGGAAGTAGGACGACTCTTAATGTACCGGAGGTATGGCGTACAGTATTGCTGGTAAACGTACCAGATCCGAGCGATGTCTCAAAGCTGAGCTAGGACTAGTAGGAACGAGTGTGAAGAATTATGAAGAATGAGCAAATGGTGAGTGGTGTGAAGAACTCACGTAACTATTACTTGATAACGCTTGAATTTTGGGCAGTCCAGTATTCGATGTAGTACAATGGCACCTGATAGACCAGCCTTACAGAAAGTCATTAATGAGTGTGAGAGTGAAAGGTGGTGGAGCACTGCTACTGCATGTACCCCACGTAATTGCGCTAACCGTTTGATTTCTGCGCTTTGATTTCGTCTTGCGTCGCTAGCAGCTAGGCCTCGGCCTAGCTGCCTATTTTATTCTGCTTGTATGTTACGATTAATAAATAAGATCCAAGCTATTCCCAACTAAAGTCTTGACTTGAATGAATATTTGAAGCGACAAAATTAGCTTGAATGAGTTCACCAGATAGAGTTCATCAGATAGAGTTCATCAGATAGAGTTCATCAGATAGAGTTCATCAGATAGAGTTCACCTCTAGAGTTCACCTCTAGAGTTCACCTCCAGATCAGTAGGTACCCTGTTCTTCAACTTTCTGGAACGCCCTTGGACGTACCAAATGAAGTAGCTATCTACATGGTCAGGTGGCGTCTGTAAGTCGAAATAAGGCAAAGAAGGTAGAAATGGTTGGGATTTAATGATGAGTTGCGACTGAGAAAAAATGTGTAAGGATTAGGAATACCACACTATAGGGGGGGGGGGGGGGGGGTTGCTTATAACTG
>JACFYR010000022.1:237819-305900 GCA_015708815.1 Kodamaea anthophila
GACATGCAAACCTCCGGACATCAGTCCCTTACAGTAAGGATTAGCTAGGTGTGAAAATGATGTATTGGTTTTAAGAATTGGTTGGGTATTTTGTAAGAGCTAGTTAAGTATTGGTGTGTAAGAATTGATTGGGTTTTTAAGTTGGGTATGCTTATAAGAGCTTATTGAGTATTTTGTAGAATTTATTGAGTATTTGTAGATTGACTGATGGGTGAGGATTGTTTCATGGTGAAGGGGTTTTGTATAGGTGTAAGACTTTGCAGGTTATTTATGAGCTACGTCAATGCCTTGATCCATACTTTAAAGAAGTTGCATCAGTTCAGAAGGAACGTCTTGTATCGGTTCATATCAGTGATTAATCAGGTAATCGTTCGTTATCAGTCAGTCATTTCATATCACAGAGCCATAGTCGTTCATTGCTCATAATCAGTGAGCCATAATCGTTCATGCTCATAATTACTGAGCCATAATCGTTCATAATGCCATAATTACTGAGCCATAATTGAGTTCTTCATCGCTCATAATTACTGAGTCATAGTCATTCATAATTACTGAGCATAGTCATTCATAATTACTGAGTCATAGTCATTTATAATTACTGAGCATAATCGCCATACTGAATCCATAATCACTTTCATAGAGCCATAATTGTTAATCATTCCCAGTCCGCTTCACTGCAAGCATCCCTTGCCAACTTGAGTCTAGAGTATTTGGAACAACGGTGAATTACGCGTACGGCTAGAGGTAATGTGACAGCAAAATGCGTGCCAGCAAAATGTGTAAAACAGCAATGATATAGAGACGTAGTTGCTTGGGGATTCATCTAAGCCATGTCGGAACACAATCAAGTATTCAGAATAAAGGTCCCAATAACCAATGTCCATAAACTACAGGTAATAAACTACAAGGCCAATACAGCTACAGGTCCCATACAGGTCCAAACTATAAAGGTCCCACAAATAGGAAATCTCTAATAAGCCACTCAAATAAGCTATCCAGCTATGCTGAACGAATTAACTACAGTGACATAATTCCTAAGCCCATTAACCCACATAATCACATAATTACCATCACCTATACACATTACCATAAAGTACCACATAATATGCCATAATATACCATAAAGTATACCACATAATATACCATAAGTACCAAATAAAGTTTACCACATAATATACCATAAGGATACCAAATAAAGTATACCACATAATATACCATAAGT
This sequence comes from Kodamaea anthophila, assembly GCA_015708815.1. Classification (NCBI taxonomy): domain Eukaryota; kingdom Fungi; phylum Ascomycota; class Pichiomycetes; order Serinales; family Debaryomycetaceae; genus Kodamaea; species Kodamaea anthophila. The sequence continues at coordinate 239,042 of JACFYR010000022.1, forward strand.
ACCAAATAGAGTTTACCACATAATTATATCAGAGTATACATATAACTACCCTTCTGTGTAACTACCCTAATTCGTAACTGCTATCCTGTACATCCTGTCATCCTGTGTCATCCTGTATAACCTCCGGGTCATGTTGGCTCTGATGACAGCTGTCTCACCTTGTCATACACTTACATCTCTATTGATCGACGAATACCATATTCATCTTTACCTATAGGTGATCCGATGCTCTGGTTTGTTGCCATTTAGGTTTTCGTGTCCTCGGCACTGCCCCTTTTCGCTCGGCTTCGCCGTCTTCGGTTCGTTAAATCTCTGCAAAACATTAAGGTGATGCGAACTTTGCGCAGGATGCAGCTAGACGAGAATGTAAGTGCGGGTAGGTAGGGGTGGTAGGGTGAGAGGTACTATAATCTGTACTATCGTACTCTCTGTACTATCGTACTCTCTGACTCTCTGACTCTCTGTACTATCGTACTCTCTGCTATCTGTACTATCGTACTCTCTGTACTCTGTACTCTCTGCTATCTGTACTCTCTGCTATCTGTTTGCTAGGCGATAGGCGATAGCTACTTTGAGTTCTTATGCAGTTATCAGCCGATCACGATCGATAATGCTGGTAGACGATCGCAGCGCATTTTCTCAGTCTAAAACGCCGTTCCCCTTGGAATCGTGTAGTTAGCACCGCAGTTGGCAACTACAGTTGCCAAGGGTAAGGCCGCTCTCTGCACCAAAGAATACACAAGAATACACAAGAATACACAAGAATACACCCAAGACACCAAAGAATACACCCAAGAATACAGCCCACAAAGGCAGGCAATGCATTCACCTCAAATAAGAATAGACTTTTCGTTAATCTTTGATGTGTGAACATCTTCTTTTGTGTAAGTCTTTAACTATCGTCTTTGTGTGTGCATCAGGTGATTCTAATAGACGGTTCATTAGCAGTGAGCGAAGCGAACTGCGAATGAACCTGAACTCAGCATTATGAATGAACTAATTATGAACTGGACAGAATAACTGAGATGCTGATAAGATACTAGATACCCATACATACAAGATACTACATACAAATACTAGATCTATACTAGATCCATACATACTAGATCCATACCTACTAGACATACCTACTAGCCATACCCACTAGACATACCCACTAGATATACCCACTAGATCCATACCACCATACCTCAGAGCTGGCTGTTATGCAGGAGTAGCGTCCAATGTTGCCAGCCACACCTCGATACTATTAAGGGTCTTCAATTATTTGACGTCAAAATATCTCCTCTATCACCTGTCTTTCTATCCATTTGTAAAGTTCTATTCCCCTTTGTAGCATTACAAGACAGGTGGGTTCAGATTGATCTACAGATCCTATGTGTAGAGTACGCCTCTTCCATATATCTCTATCGTATGTCTATCTATCTCTATGTATCTATATCTATATCTATCTATATCTATCTATCTCTCTATCTATATCTATCTATATACACATATATCCATCCATCCATCCATCCATCCATCTATCTATCTATCTCTCTATCGTGTCGTCAAAAAGGAGTGGACGAAAAATTGGCAACAAAAATTCCCAACAGCAATGGATAACACGGGGAAACGGGTCAGCGGCCAGTACGCTGCGCCCAAAGCGGTTCCAGGCGAACCAGCCACGCCCCGCATGCTCCGCAGCGTAAGCGGGACCCTTCGAAGTTCCCGTGAGACCGTCGACAAGGGTTACACGTATAGAAGAGACACACAGAACACAAGCACGAACACAAACACCAACCAAAGCACTGGAACAAGCGGGAGCACAAACAACACTAATGCCACCCCCAATTCCACCGCCAATCCACCCGCTGCTGGCCCCGGCCATGGGAATCATGGCAATTCTGGTGGCAGGAGAAAAGAGTTGCTTCCACCTGCTGCGATATCACCGCCGCCCAAAAAACGCGAGGAGGCCCAGCAGTTCCACCGCAACTCGCTCGGGGACTGGACGTTCCTCAAGACCATTGGCGCAGGGTCCATGGGCAAGGTCAAGCTCGCAGAACACAATAGCACCCACGAGGTGTGTGCCGTCAAAATCATCATCATGGCCCTGAAGGTGTACCAGAGAAACCATGCACACGACGCGGCGCCCAAATCCCGCGAGGAGGCCAAGCAGCGCGAGGAGGAGTACCAGAAGGAGCTCGAGCGCGACCGGCGCACGGTGCGTGAGGCCGCGCTTGGCAGGCTTCTCTTCCACCCATTCATCTGCCGCTTATACGAGATGGTGCCCATGACCAGCCACTACTACATGTTGTTTGAGCACGTGGAGGGCTCGCAGATGTTGGACTATATCGTGTCGCATGGCTTGTTGAAGGAGCGCGCGGCGCGCAAGTTTGCCCGGGGCATTTGCTCGGCCCTCGAGTACTGCCACCGCAACAATGTTGTGCACCGTGACCTCAAGATTGAAAACATCATGATTAACCAGAAGGGCGACGTCAAGTTGATTGACTTTGGCCTCTCCAACTTGTATGCCCCCAACAAGTTGTTGGACACGTACTGTGGCCTGTTGTACTTTGCGGCCCCGGAGTTGTTGTGTGCCACCCCCTACGTGGGGCCCGAGGTCGACGTGTGGTCCTTTGGCGTGGTGATGTATGTGTTGGTGTGCGGCAAGGTGCCGTTTGACGACGCGCTGATCAAGAACCTCCACGAGAAGATCAAGCAGGGTGCGGTCGAGTACCCAGACTTTTTGTCCAAGGAACTCACCAACTTGCTATCGCGCATGCTCGTGGTTCTGCCCCGCGACCGTGCCTCGCTCTACGAGGTGAGCACCCACCCTTGGATGAATAAGGGCTACGAGTCCCGCGCAAGCAGCTACTTGCCCAAGCGCGTGCCGCTCCTGCTCCCGCTCAACCCGGAGATTGTCAAGACCATTGCCCTGTTTGATTTCGGCTCCGTCTCGGACGTTACAGAGCAGTTGACCCAGATCTTGCTGAGCGTCGAGTACCAGCACGCAGTGGAGAACTGGTACCGTGTGGTGGAGCTGGGGCGCGAGTACGCGGCAGAAAAGACCCGTGTTCCTGACCCAACAGGCGGCTTCCACCCCTTGATCTCCTTGTACCATTTGGTTGACGAGATGCGCCGCCGCAAAAAGGCAAAGGCAGAGGCCATCCGCCAGCGCCAGAGAGAGCGCAACGAAGCTGTGGAAAAGGAAGACAAGAGAATAGACGAAAAGAGGGACCCCCCGGACGAGCTCCCGTTGGTCCAACGGAGAATCGTCCATGCCCGCAACCCGTCGGCCCCAGTCTCCATGCGACAAAGAAAGGAGGGCAGCCCAAATGTCCTGTACAAGCCCCAGGTCCGGCGCGAGCGCTCCCAGTCATCAGCAAAGCCAGAGAGGCAGCAGCAAAAGCCACAGGGCCAACCAGACCACCAGCCCAGCCACTCAGTGCCTTCTGCATCTTTACCACAGCCCACACACACACCGGGAACACCCACTTTGCCGGCCAAATCGCCGCAGGACCTCCCGCTTCTTTCCATTCCTCAGCAAGCACACACCTCGGCCCGCAACTACGTGCCGTCAGAGCCGCCTGAGCTTCCCACCCCGATGCCAGAGCAACAGACCCTGCCAAGGGAGTCGCCCGTGGAGACATTGGACCCCAAGGCATCGGGCATCAACAGTTTGTTACGCAAGTTGCTGGGCAAAAAGAAGAGCCCAAGCCCGGTAAGAAGTCCTATACCGCGTGTACTGAAGGAAAGGGAGAGAACAGAAAGAACAGAAAGAACGGAGAGAGAACGGTCAGAAAGGACGGAGAGAGTACCCGACATTAGAACACCTGCCAAGGACAAGGAGATTTCTACCAAGGAGGCTTCTAACGAACCTCCCGTCAGAACACCCACCAAGGATTACTACAACTACCGCGAGGATGTGTTTTCATCGCCCATTCGCCGCGGTGAGAGCATGAAGGTGACGGCACGCGAGCGCAACACATCATCGCCTCGCGTGGACTCGGACGAGACACGTGAGGAAACCTCGCACCACCGTTCCGCCAGCTCGAGTGGAGGAAAGGTGGGCTTCATCCCCGTGGAGTACCTCCCCCCGTTGCCGAATCTTGACGGCCAGACAGTGAAGCCTGCGGAGCGCCAGGACCACTTGAAGCCGCGCAAGATGCACCCCACGGCGCGCGCCAAGTCCGTGGGCGGAAATGTGCGGTACATCAAGAAGGAGACGGCCAAGGAGCCGCGCGAGACGCGCGAGAAGCTCCCCAACGCCATGGCGGCGCAGAATAGCGACGAGGTGATTCCGTTCGTGCCGCAGCTTCTGGAGGACGAGATTCTCGAGCAGTACAAGCACGCCAAACCCAACAGCATGCCGCTGATTGAACACTGCAAGACATGGTTCCTCAAGGGCTTCTTTTCGGTACAGACCACCTCCAGCAAGCCGCTTCCTGTGATTCGCTACAACATCATCAATGTCTTGACGCGCTTGGGCGTGGCCTTTGTGGAGGTCAAGGGCGGTTTCGTGTGCTCGCACCTGCCGCTGTTGCAAGCCGAGTCGCAGCTCACCCTCAGGGAGGAGGTCTTGAGTGAGTACGACCAGCGCAAGGACAAGAAGGACGACCGTAGCGACGATGAGCGCCGTTTGTATGGAAATGCATTCAAGAGCACCTCGTCCCTGATTGACAACGACTTCCGCACAAGCACCCCGGAGCTGGGCGACAAGGCTGGCGACAAGACGCCGTCGCGGCAGCCGCTGATCTCGTTCAATGCTCAGTTGCTCTCGCCAAAGACCCACCGCCTGAGCAACCTGGTGGGCTCGCACCGCCGCAAGTTCCTGATCCGCAAGCGCAACGAGAGCGGAAGTATCCTGATGCCTCCCAACACGCCGGCCACCGCCAAGGTGCTCAAGCTGTACGACGACGACGACGACTACGACGACGCCTACGACTCTGTGGACCTGTTGAGCGGCTTGGGCGTGGGCGGAGGCAGCGACATGTTGGTCTCCCACAAGATCAAACAGCGTGCCCGCCACCAGCACTCTGCCAGTTCGGACGAGCGCAGCAGCAGGCTGCCGTTGAAGTTTGAGATTTACATTGTGAAGGTGCCGTTCATTGGGTTGTATGGTGTGCAGTTTAAGAAGTTGTTGGGGAATACGTGGAATTATAAGACGTTGGCGGGGCAGATATTGACAGAGATGAATTTGTAGCGAGCGCGCCGAGCGAAGCGAGGCAAGCATGCTGAGCGAAGCGAAGCAAGCGACGCGAGTAAGGCTAGCGAAGAAAGATGAGAAAAGATGATCAAGGCAAGCGAAGCAAAACGAGAAAAGATGATCAAGGCAAGCGAAGCATAACGAAAAAAGATGATCAAGGCAAAACCACTGTGAACCCCGTGTGCCATCTGGCCAATCTGTGATCATGTTTGCCGAATAATCTGTGTCATGTTTAGTGGATCGGGGTTCTTGCACTGCTGATACTTGCCGGGCGAACAACACTGTGAGCGTATACAGACCATCAAATCAGCATGTATGGCGAAGGTTCAGTGCGGGCAGTGTCGGAATGCATCACTTCATTCACTAGTCACATGACGCTATAATCACTCTCTACTCACACACTACGCTGTTTGTTCCCGCTAGATACGCTATGATTCAGAGTTGGCCGGTTGTATGCGCAGTTATAGAGGAATGCTCTATGTTTATTATAGACCGATAATCGTTGTAGAGAAGTAGAAGAAGTCTAGATATTTGGGTATCGGGCGTTCTATCACAAAGGTCTGTACTTATCATTCTTGTTACAGAGACAAGCTGTTAGGGATAGAATTAGCTTAACTGGCTTAATTTAGAATATTTATAGCTTGTACGCTCGAGGCGGATTACAATTGGCGTCCAATGTTGCGTGTGAAATCCAGTAGAATATGAGAACATAGTGGAACTCATTTTTCACTCGGAAGACTTTATTGAATCCACTATTGAGCAACCTTTTGAGCAGAGAAATCATATGAATCGTAATATTGGAATTGGATACAGCTGTGATTGGAAATGAAGTGTCAAGGTGAACGAACCCAGTGGGGATATGTTGAGAATATGTGGCTGAATGTTTGTAAGAAATATTTGAGTGAATGTTCTGAGGAATGTGTGAGTGAAAATGTGAGAAATAATGTAGACGCGTGAGCATTATATCTGTAAAATATCTGTATCTGTCATCACTAAACCAATCAATGGTGAATAGATTAGTCCCTTGAATAATTCTGTGAACAATTTAGAAATTCTGCAAAATACCCAAGCGATTTTTATTGATCTCTTCTTTAATCTCCATCTACACATGAGCTCACATTAATAAGTGGTAAAACATAAAGTGGGTTAAGCAATAGTATCAAAGATATAAGAGTATTACATGTGAATGATTTATAAGTTATTTCGCTCGCTCAATTGTTGATTATAGTTAATCTCGCTCGCTCAATTGATTCAAAGTTAATTAGTTCCAATTGTTGATTCAAAGTTAATTCAGTTCTATTGTGATTTATAGTTAATTTCACTTCCCTCAATTGTATTCAGTTAATTTCGCTTGCCATAGATTAGAGTCAACCTAATTCTCTTCGCCAATTGATACTATTTGTCCTCAATTTACTTCCCTTTCATAATCCCTTCACCAGTTCGCAACCTCCCAGAACCCCTATACGACCCCTATTACAACAGTTGAAAAGTCAACGGCACCCCTACGAATTAACTTTACTATTCAACGACTAGAATGGCTAGTTTAGCACTGTTGCTTGGTACTGCATGCAGTCTGCCACAGTATTAGCCGATTCGGTAGAACCTACCGTAGGTACTCGTGGACTTGATTCATGTGCTTTATTGATTATCTTCTCTGTTGATCCATCTTGTACTTATCCATCTTGTACTATAAATGATCCATCTTCTCTGTTGATCCATCTTCTTAATCCATCTTTTGTTGATCCCTTCACTTTTGTATCCCTTTCAAGTTGATCCCTTTCAATTTTGTGTCGATCATCGTTTCTTTGTTGATCATCGTTTCTTTGCTGATCATCTTTGATCTACATCCCTTCTCATTCTCTTAATCAATCGTTACCTTGCCAGATATAGTCAGAGAGCAACGCCAATAGAGCTCCTTCCATGATCGGACCAATTAGGTGGTACTGCCCTTTGGAATGCACCATAGGCGCGCGGCTGAACGGCGCACTCAATAGGGGATAAAATAGGCTCGTATGAAGTTAGAATACGTGGGATCAGCTTCCAAGATGTCCAGCACGCCTAGCAATCATGAATTAGCCCATTCAGTTTGAGGGCATGTTCAGTACTGAGGGGGCCAAGCCATGGCTGATTCTAGACCAATTTAATGGTTCTCAATGACCTCTTTTACTAGTCATGAGTATCTGATGTATTGGCATTCTCAAGGACTCCCTATTAATGGTTCTCAATGACCTTTTTTACTAGTCATGAGTATCTGATGTATTGAACAATTACCAAGTCGAGTAACCAGACTATTACGACTCACCGGCCAGCCCAGTATATTACAAATATGAAGTAGCCAGGTTCTCGACAAGAAAAATGATAGTATCATAGCATGAAGGACATCTAAGGACGGATGAACCCGTGAAGAGATGAGGAGAATGATGAAACGGTTCAGCAACATTATCGAAGGTCTGGCAGCTCTAGATTTTTATGATTTGCAAAGCTCAATTGATATAGATTTTATGATTTGCATGTTAAGCTCAATTGATATAGATTTATGATTTGCATGTTAAAGCTCAATTGATATAGAGTTTTAGATTCGCTTCTCAAAAGCTCATAGATTTTTATGATTCGCATCTCAAAAGCTCAATTGATGTAGAATTTTAGATTCGCACCTCATAATGCTCAATCGATATAGAATTTTAGATTCGCACCTCATAATGCTCAATTGATATCGATTCTTATGATTCGCATCTCACTTTGTTCGATGCTCAAATCTTGTATAGGTATTTCATAATGTCATTATCACAGCTTCAACAGGGATTCGCTGGATGCTCACATTGTACCTGAGAATAGTGCCACTTTAGCGTCATCAGGAACTACATAGCATGATAGGTATTGAAAAGAGCTTACTTCGTAGAAAAGTAACGACTCTACCTGCCAGAACAAGAATACGGCTGCAGTTCAGTATTCGCGCTGCTGAAGGGCAGCATCCTGTAATTTCAGATCTGTGGCACATACTGAATCTGCATTTTTCGCATCATCTTTGTTTGATCTTGTACATCTCCAAGTTTCATCTCTTCGCAGATACTGAACTTTGTAGCCATATCCATATCGCATTTCAGTGCTTTACTGAATCTGTCCCAGTATCTAGACTTTCGCCATATCCTATTTCGCAGCAGCTCTGAGATGCTGCTCCTCTCCTATTTAAATGCCACCTCAATCTCACTCCTTGTCAATCCAAGTCATTATGTGTCTTGTAAAGCATTTCATAATGTGGACTGTCAAGCACATCTACCTTTGGCAGATGCTGAATCTTGCACCATCTTTATTCACCTCAGTATCCGCTTTACTGAATCTAGTCTCTGAGTTCCTCAGCAGCTGCTAGATGCTGAATCTTTGCGCTATCTTCTCTGCTTCGCGATACTGAGACTTTCCCATACTTGTCCCACAATGCTACTATTCATGTGTACATCATGTCTATTATACTGCTTCCATTCTTTAGTACCTACGTCATGTTTTGTAGACATTTCATAATAGATCCACCTGCACCATTTTTGTCATTCAGCATCTAGATGCTTACCATTTTAACATTTCAGCATCTGCGAACAGATGAAGTACACCCCATGTAATATCTCAGATCTGCGAACAGATGAACTACACACTCTGTAATATCTCAGATCTGCGAACAGATAAATTACACCTATGTAATATCTCAGATCTGGATAGCGGATGAATTACACCCTCTGTAATATCTCAGATATGCGAACAGATGAATTATACCCTCTTGTTATGTAATATTTCAGCATCTGCTTCGCAGATGCTGAAGCTTTCGCCCTATCACGGTTGCACCACCTGCTTCGCACTGAAACTTCCGCCGTATCCCTGTCGGCACCTGCTTCGCAGATGCTATCTCCTTGGTTTACTTGTTTGCCTGACCATTCAGCGACCCTTCACTGCAAAGCGGAATTCGGTTATTCAGGACGTGCTCAACGACTGGCCAGTTTCGATGTTGAAGCATGAGAGTGATGACTTCCAACTAAAGATTGATCATATTTTGGTTATCACCATCATGAGCGAATGTTCAGCATGATTTCATGCTGCCTGCTAGCCTTCGCGAAGATATTCAGAGTGGACTGGAGAGCTCACGATGGACGGGGACAGCCAGAAAGGAGGAAAAATTGGTCCCTCCTTTGTTGAACATCAAGTGGACCAATATGATGGGAATCAGCATCTGCGAACAGGTGCTGATAGCACCCTATTTTATGTAACATCAGCATTGCAAGAATTTTAGCACCCACGTCTTTTGTAACGCTTCGACAGTTGTATTCAACACCCTCGTCTTATGTAACATTTTAGGATTTGAATTCAACACCCTCGTCTTATAACATTTTAGGATTTGAACTCAACACCCTCGTCTTATAACATTTTAGGATTTGAATTCAACACCCTCGTCTTATGTAACATTTTAGGATTGAATTCAACACCCTCGACTTTTGTAACATTTTAGGATTTGAATTCAACACCCTCGTCTTTTGTAACATTTTAGGATTTGAATTCAACCCTCGACTTTTGTAACTTTCAGCACCTGCTTCGCAGATGCTGAGTCTTCCCATTTTTTTGCTGAATCTGCCCCAGTACCATCAGTTTTATCTCAGCATCTGCGAGAGATGCAACACCATCTTTTTTGAATTTCAGCATCTGCTTTGCAGATGCAACATCATATTCTTTGTAAATTTCAGCATCTGCGAGAGATGCAACATCATCTTCTTTTATAAAATTTCTGCTTTACAGATGCTGACCTGTCCCTGACGCAGATGATGATTTCAACACCCTCTTATGTAACACTTCGCATATCACTGTCGCAGCATCTGCGAAGCAGATGCTGAATCTTGTACCATCTAGCTCCTCAGCATCGCTGCGCAGATGCTGAATCTTATACCATCTTTTTCCGCAGCATCGCTTCGCGATACTGCAACTATACTTTTCCGCAGCATCGCTTCGCGATACTGCTTTAATGAACCCTCCTCAACCTCAACCTCTCCTCCCTAGTCAACTCCCCCCCCAACCTCTCCATACTCCTGGTCCCCCTCCCACTGACCTCTCTCCTCCTCTCCAATCTCCTCATCTCCTCCATGCGCAACTCCTCCTCGCGCTCCTCCTGCAATCTCTGCTCGTACTCCAACCTCTCGTGCTGCCTCTTTTCGATCCTGCTACTTCTCTTTCTCGTGGCAAGCAAGTTCTCGAGCTGGACCTCCTTCTTCCTGTTCTGGAGGTACCTTCTAGCCTTTGCCTCTGCCGCTGCTGCTCTCTCGACGAAGCGCTTGTTTGTGAGGGCATTCCTGACTGGCCCCTTGCCCAAAGTCAGGACATATGCCTCCAACTCGGCCATATTCTTGTAGATGAGCTCAAACTTGACCTCGACATCGTACAGGTGCTCTGGCTCCTCGTCGATTCTGCGCTTGGGGACTGCCATCGACGGGTACTTGATGGTTCTGCGGTACATTCGGGTGCCCTCGCCAAGCACAAAGTAGTCAATGTCCTCATTGCCATGGGACTCGTGGGAAATGGGACTCACACGGAGATCCTGCATGCTCAACCCCTGCTTGTCGACATAGTCGCGGAACTTGACGCTGCGTGTGACGTGGCAAATGAGGTGGTAGAGGACCTGTAGTTTACTCGACACGTCGAGCGTGAGATACGACTCGTCCTCGGAAAGAAGCCGGAAACGCGTCCGGACAAACTCGTCAAAGTGGAGAATCGACGCGAGCTTGGTGTTTTGGATCTGGTACGCAAGCTGCATCCGGAGTTTGTCGGTGAAGGGCGCGGTTTCCCCAAAGAACCCAACGAGCTCGAGCTCAAAGAGGTCCACATCAAAGTACTCGCTCGCCAATCGTATGTAGCCGCGGAAATGGTGGAGCCAGTTTACGATGTAGAGGTACTGGTACTCTGTGCGTGCTTGGATGAGGGGGGGGGTTTCGTAGGTGGTTTGGTTGGGGAGGGGGGGGAGTTTGTCGAGCATGAAATAAATAGTAGTCGATAAATAGTAGTCGCGAAGCGGCTACTATTTATCTACTACGCTAATAAATAGTCCATAAATAGTAGTAGTCGTGAAGCGACTACTACGCTAATAGTTGAGTAGTAGTATTAGATAGATAGCGTAGTCGCGTAGCGACTACGCGTTATTATTAGATAGTAGTATTAGATAGATGAGTAGTAGTCGCTACGCGACTACTACGCGTAAATTATCAGATAGATTAGTATTCGCGGCTACCACGAGTAATAAATGAGTAGTTCGCTTCGCGAATTACTACGAATAGATAGATAAATAGAAGTCGCGTAGCGACTACTACGCGTAAATAAGGATTAGAGAGATGAATAGTAGCTCGCGAAGCGAGCTACTACGCGTAGATAGATAGTAGTATAGTAGTAGTCGCTACGCGACTACTACGATTACTTGTATAAATAATGAGTAGTAGAAGCGACCTACTTTGAGTAGAGATAAAAGGTTACCGTAGTAGCTCGTAGATAGATAAATAGGTGAGAGTAGTTCGCTTCGCGGACTACTACGAGTAGATAGATAAATATGTGAGTGTAGATGAATGAATAGTGGCTCGCGAAGTGAGCTACTACGCGTAGATAGATAGTAGTATAGTAGTAGTCGCTACGCGACTACTACGATTACTTGTATAAATAGTTGAGTAGTAGTTCGCTTCACGAACTACCTCGAGTAGATGGATAAATATGTGAGTAGTAGATGAATAGTAGCTAGCTTCGCGAGCTACCACAAGTTGATATATAGTTGTGGTCGCGTAGCGTAAATAGTATTAGATAGATAGTAGTAGTTCGCGAGCTACTACGGTAGATAGTAGTATAGTAGTAGTTGCTTCTACTACGACTATTTAGATAGTGAGTAGTAGTCGCTACTACTACGGTAGATAGTAGTATAGTAGTCGCTACTAGATAAACCGAGTGTATAAGCTCACGAGCTACTCGACAAGCCCCACATTAGAGCATTGCCAGCCATTGGGGAGAGAACCACCGATCCGACCCCAAGTGTTAGAAACCATTATCAATTGGGACACATGAATATCGCTGAGGATCTGGGATCTGCTAATAGATGAATGGACTAAGATTTAAGAGCATCAGAGGAGAATTCCATGTCCCACTTTGAATGGGTGTAGAAGAGAATGGTCTGATAGTAGAAGAAATGGTCTGATAGTAGAAGAAATGGTCTGAGAGTGTAAGAGAACAAGGTGGCCTGGACTGTAGTAGTATGAGTATTACAGAGTGAGTTGTATGAAGTTACAGCGGTCTGATAGTAGTTACAGTGACTGTAGTATGATATTCCTATTCATGCATTCTACTTCAGATTAATACACTTATCAAAATGTATCTACTGTGTATGGCTACTGTGCTAATGTATCTACTGTGTATGGCCACTGTGCCTAGCAATAAGATCAACCGTTAACTATTTGCCTTCGAATATCGCCATGAGACATTGAACATAGTGACCAGTGAGTACGCTTAGGTTTACCTAAGTTCTTTCGCATAACCTGAGCAAAGCGAAGGTTTATGATTAGAAACCTAAGCAAAGCCAATTTGCTCAGGTTGATTAGAAACTTAGGAAAAGTCGATTGCTCAGGTTGATTAGAAACCTAAGCAAAGCCGATTTGCTCGGGTTGATTGGAATCCTAGGAATAAGTCGATTGCTCAGGTTGATTACATATTAAGAGGAGTGATAGGGTCAAGTCGATTTCAGCAGAAGCCATAAAAGCTATGATGGTGTAGATTACTGGTTTCGGATTTGCAGGCCAGTAGGCGCATGATTAATAGATATCGTGGGAAAGGGATGCTCAGAACCAAGCGAGCGAAGCGAGCTTGGTGAGAAAAGTTTAACGCTCTCCGCTACTGTGAGGGACCAAATGCTCAATAGAATCGACAGTTTCTGAGCACCGTAATACACTAATGGATGATAGACGTCCTGAAGTGAGGGTAGTTAAATAGTCAGTTTATATGGAGGGTCGTGAGTGAAGGATCGTTAGTCAGTTTACAATAGAAGATCTTTCGCCTGCTTAAATCTTGGATAGTCAGCATGATAGACCATCCTTACTTCTTTCAGGATCGCTAAATAGTCAGTTTATAGACGATCCTTCGCTCAGATATAGTCAGGATATGATAGACGATCCTGAACGCTCACAGTAGGAGCGATAAAAATCACAGTGAAAGCACCTTAAAGATTATCATGACGGCAGATAAAGACTACCATTAGAAAATAGAGTTTCGCTAGGTGCATTCGCTCAAGACTACCTGAATAGACATCCACACTTCATGCTTATCGGAACAGTTGACAAGATGGTATCGACTACGACCAGTTGAGTGGGTATACTTGACTCTTAATCTGTTGAATGATTGCGTGATGTGGCCGTGATAAGGATTTGCTCATTCACTGTGCTAATATTCCGAGGCACAGTTCGCCACAAACCTGCATGTCTAAAAATGGAAGTTCTTAGCTAGAACTCAGCATAGTTCGCTCACAATGCCTCGAACCACTCACTGCTCATTTGAAACAGATCCATATGTGCAGGTAATGTTTCAGCATGCCTTTGAATTCCTAATAAGGAAATCCAATGACACAACGCCTAGTTATATCACCGCCACAGCGAGGAGCGAGCTGTGAGGTGCGAATCCTCGTATGATGAAAAAGACATAGCTAGCGAAGGTCTTATAAAATTCTTCAGTTTTAAGACCCTACTCTCAGGTCTTATGAAATTCTTCAGTCTTAAGACCCTACTCTCAGGTCTTGTGAAATTCTTCAGTTTTTAAGTCCTCGCTACCGAAGGTCTTATGAATTTCGTTCAGTTTTTACCCTACGCTCAGGTCTTATGAATTTCTTTCCGTTTTTACCCTACGCTAAGGTCTTACGATATTTCTCTCATTTTTTACCCTACGCTCAGGTCTTGTGAATTTCTTTCAGTTTTGAAGCCTTCGCTCAGATCTTATGAAATTCTTCAGTTTGAAGACCCTACTCTCAGGTCTTGGATTAATAGCAACATACCTTAAGTATGTATATTCCGCTTCGCAAACCGATTTCTCGATTACTTCTTTGTTTCTCGATAATATTAAAGGTTATCCCTAAAGACCTAGCGTGGGTCTAAAAAAGCCGAAATGCAGATTCGAGAGGGTGTTCCGTTTCATGATGGGTATAATAGTGCACCGGAAGCAACTGAGAATGGCTGTGATGATTATCAATAAGGTTAAGTGGTCTATGCTACTAGACAAGTTAATCGATGAACATCTGATCACGTGACGTCCTGCATGAGGTTACAACATCTGAATTCGCACAGTTCGCTTCTCACTGTGCTCAATTAATGTCTGTGTGAGCTTATTGAGTTCACACAGTTCGCTTCGCTCGCTGTGTTCAAATGTCTGTGATTTGCTTAGTGAATTCGCACAGTTCGCTTCGCTCACTGTGCTCATGGCCGAATCATGAATACACAGTAGATGAGGAGGAGCGTAGCGGTGAGTAATCAAGTATTCAGACTAATGTATAAGGAACAGCGTAGCGGTGAGTATTAGTAGTCCTCTAATGTATAAGGAACAGCGTAGAGTAATTCCGTAGGGTAATGATGAATAATCGACAAGATAGGGTAGAGCTCGGTATTTGGTGTTGCTTATTCACATATTGAAGCCACTGAGCCAATACCAGGAATACGAGCGTTCTCGGTATTTTGGGTACTTATACCATCTTCATATATTGAGGCATACCAGCAATTCGAGCGTTTCTCGGTATTTTGGTATTGCTTACTATCTTTATATTGAGACACACCAGCAATACGAGGGTTTCTCGGTTGCTTGTTCATTAGTTATACCCTGCCAACGCGTTTCCTACTCAAATGAGCCTAGAGGATAGCGACACAACGAAATGGTCTGGATGGAAAGCAATGAGTTAACTTTTACCTACTATGACACCACAAAAGAAAAGAAATGTGGACAGGGTATAGTTACAGAACTGGCTCTGATGACCTCATTTATGGGAAAAGGCTTGCCCCACCTTCTGGAAGAAATGTCTGTTAATGCGTGTGTTGAGAATAATAGGAATGAGCAGAACAGATATGAAAAAGAAAAGATATGAACAGATATGATACAGAACAGATATGAAACAGAAAAGATGTTATACAGAGCGTCATAGAGTCTTAGATACAGTCAGATACTAATCACATAGTAGAGTCCGTCATTTACGCTTCCAGAACTTTCGTAAATGCAGGTCGCTACAATGTATTATGTCATCATGAAACAATCAAAGCACCCTGCTGAGGACTGCTGAGGGTACACATTTGTGATAGAAGTTGTTAGAAGAATATAGATACTTTAAGATACATTAGATACTTTAAGATACTTAAAGATACTTTAAGACATTTAGATACTTAGAACGCTGTAGATACATTATGTTCAGACGTATGTTCAGACGAGCATCATGATGTCACTTCCCCGCTCCTTTGTGCCTAATCCCCGGGTTCTGCAGATCAAGCGACGTTTCGTAGCGTTTGCACCCCATCAGACTTTTCGTGGAAATCCACTTTGCTTATGCAGGATGAGCATGAAGTCATAAGAACTCCAGAGGAAGAATAGATAGTAGAGAATAAGAATAGATAGTAGAGAATAAGAATAGATTAGTAGAGAATAAGAATAGATTAGTTGAGAATAAGAATAGATTAGTAGAGAATAAGAATAGGTTAGTAGAGAATAAGAATAGATAGTAGAGAATAAGAATAGATTAGTAGAGAATAAGAATAGATTAGTAGAGAATAAGAATAGATAAGTAGAGAATAAGAATAGAAGCAGAGATAAGTAGAGAATAATAAGAATAGATTAGTAGAGAATGCTTAGAGAATAAGAATAGATTAGTAGAGAATAAGAATAGATTAGTAGAGAGACTTAAGAATAGATTAGTAGAGAATAAGAATAGATAAGTAGAGAGACTTAAGAATAGATTAGTAGAGAATAAGAATAGATTAGTAGAGAATAGGAATAGATTAGTAGAGAATAAGAATAGATTAGTAGAGAATAAGAATAGATTAATATGATACTTTTGAATACTTGTACCATCTAGATTGAAGACTCTCTAGGTCTTTTCAAAGCGGGTGGAGCTTATAATCAGTAGCTTATAGTACTATGAATTATACTGTCCAAATGACACTGGACGATACTGTCAGCATATGGACTGACAGTAGAGTAGTAAAAGATTGACGAGAAATGGTAATGAATAACTAGGAGCGAGTATGTGCTTCTTATAAGGGTGACGTGGTCGTTCACGTGGTAAACTGAGTCACGACTGAGCAGAGTCAGTAGCGAGCTGTAACAGTACGAGTTGTTTAGTGTAGGGGCGCTATTCCAGGATGGATTGAAAATATTCAGATAAGAGAAGTCAAGCGAAGTGTGAGTTCATTAGATAACTCCAGAGTGAGTATCATTAGATAACTCCAGAGTGAGGTATCATTAGATTGACTCCATCGCTATAGTCTATATCATCATTAAATTGACTCATCGCTTCGCTCTGAGTCTATCCACTGATCAGTTTAAAACTCCATCGCTTCGCTCTGGAGTTATACATGAAATTGTTTGTGGCTGATTCAACCAATAATGTGATGTCAGTCAAAACTGAACAATAAGGACATATAGATACTAGTGACTCAAATTGGATACAGGTATGCCATAAAGTGCAAATTCGTGAAAGAGGTATCCTCAGATCAGAGAGCTGCGACAGAAGGTTGAGTCTCTCATAATAACGAGGGACGAGATTGACCAAACCTTTCTACAAATTTTAATATCCACTTTATTTAATAGTAGCTAGGCTTATCTACTTCATCTAGGGAGAGCGCCAGTAGCGAACGAAGTGAGCTACTAGGGAAGTAGGGCCAGTAGCGAACGAAGTGAGCTACTGGTTGAAAAAATCCTTTATGGTAGTAGTACCGAGGGGCGAGATTGGAGTCTACTCATAAATATTGGTATCATGTCTTCCCATAATACTCAATCTCTTCGCTCGATTGGTATTTAGGCAACTCGTATAATTGGTAGTCCACTCATAACTCTCACCAATCGAGGACGAGATTGGAGTCTACTCATAGCTTTTACCAACCTGGCTCGATTGGATCGTATTGACTCTTAATCTGTAGCAATTCGTAAATGCCGATGCGCTATTCTTCGTATGGTAACCAAGCTGTGGATGTGTTATCAGGTCAGTGCCGTCGTGGTGCCTACCAATCGGGCAAAGAGATGTTCATCTTACAATCTACCAATCGAGCAGCGAGATTGGTAGTTACATAAAGATTGGTTTGTCACAATCTAGCTCGATCAGTCTTCTCATACCAACTCCGCTCGATTGGTAGTTACATAAAGATTTGTATCACGTCTTCTAATAAAATTTTAATCTGATTCTCGATTGTTCATTTCTCCTCAATATGCTAGCAATCTGCTCGACTGGTAGTACATCAAGATTTGTATCAGTCTCATAATAGTTTTACTCATCTTACCAATCCTCCATTGGTATGATAGGCCCTTTATCTGATAATTTGTCGCTCTCCTACATTATATTTAGTCTGTTTTCCTAATGGTCTCCCGATTATCTTGACAATCATTTCTACTGTCTGCTCGAGGCAACGACGAGCGAAGCGAGTCGTTGCGAGTTACAATAAGAGCTAGAAGAATGTTAGAGCGCAGGCTATCAAAGCTAGAAGTATTAGAGCGACAGGCTATCAAAGCTAGAAGTATTAGAGTGACAGGCTATCAAAGCTTGGAGAATGTTAGAGCACAGGATCAAAGGAGTTCACGCTTCGCTCAGTCGTGGAAGCTTTACGGTTAGGATAGGGTAACGATGCGAGTGGGAAAGGAAAGTACTTCCCATATGTCTCGGATCCTTCTTATGTGCAGGATTTGCAGCCACATGAACTGCCTTTATCTACATCTGCGAAAGCACATAATACGCTCCATATGCTCGCTCAATAAGAAACGTGCGCTTCGAGTGACTTAGATGCCTGTCGATGATTTCCAAATAACCACGAGTCCATGATGAATAGATTGTATCCATTCTATTTATCCATTCTATTATTTGCGTTCATAGATAGTTGGGGATCGTCTTAGTATCGCTCGATTGGCAGGCAGCCCTCATGATTTGAATGGAGTTATTCTTCTCATAATCTCCTAGTTTTGACGGTCAGTGATGATTTCAGGTGTATTCTCC
The DNA here is from genome assembly GCA_015708815.1 of Kodamaea anthophila. Taxonomy (NCBI): domain Eukaryota; kingdom Fungi; phylum Ascomycota; class Pichiomycetes; order Serinales; family Debaryomycetaceae; genus Kodamaea; species Kodamaea anthophila. The sequence goes on from JACFYR010000022.1 coordinate 257,449, forward strand.
ATATCTAATGATAGCTCCACAGTTGCCTCTCGATGGTATTCTCTACTCATAATTTACCAATCGAGCGAAGCTTGGTTATACTCAATAGCTGCCGATACACACTATTGTATACCCAATTAGGATAATATAAGCTCGGATAGAATTCGATGTAGTTCTCTTATTTGATTGTAGTAGCTCAGCTATGAGTGACGCTCGATTGGTAGTTATTCTCATAATCCTCATAATCCTCAGGGCGTAACAGCCCATATTTTACCAATCACGTTCCCCTCGATTGGACTTGATGGTATTTGTCTACCAATCGAGCGAAGCGAGATTGGTAGTACTCTCATAATACTACAATCCCCATTGAATAGGGTCTCAGTGACAAAGAAACGTTATAAAGTGTCAATCTGTCTGTGAGGTTGTATTTCCCAGTGGATATTAAGATAGGAAGATTATTCTTTATTCATCCAAGTAGAGCACAAACCCAATTGAACACTATTCATCGATGACAATCAATTCTGAGGTAGCGAAGAATTGAAGACTTCTATCGCTCAGAATTGAATACTTCTATCGCTCAGAATTGAATACTATTTATCCCAGACCATCAATTCTGAGCGTAGCGAAGAATTGAATAAAGCTCATCTCCGTTCGATTGAATAGAAATAATTGCAATTAGATCTCACTTCGTTCTATATAATTGAGATCAGATGGGCAATTCAATCTCACCTCGTTCGATTGAATTAAGAAAGACTGATTCAACTTTTCCGTTTTATTGAATTCACATCAACACTCCCTTGTTCCATTCCAGTTCATTTTTGGCCCTTTGTTAGTTTCATTTTCTAAAGATGTTCACTTCGCTCAGTCAAACGCTTTCAAGATGCTCATAAAACCATGGATATCTCAAGCCAACCTGCTCGCTCATGCTGCTCTCTATTCTCATTAACCTCTCATTCAGTAGCCTTTATATTCTCATTACTTCTCATTCACAGCTCTCTATATTCTCATTAACCTCATGCTGCTCTCTATATTCTCATTAACCTCATGCTCGCTCTCTATTCTCATTAACCTCCCTCATTAGTCTTTCTTACGACAATCGTAGTTATATCTTTATTGGACAGAAGATGGTACCAGGCAATGCTAGGGTACACTCTTGAGTTGATGATATAACGAACTGACTTATCTTATTGAGGGAATACTTAGGGTTATTTAAGTTATTCATGGACCTACGGACACGGAACAATAACGAATTCGTTCACTTCGTTCACTAAAGAGCGAGGATAACGAGTCTGGTGAAGTGAATTTGTGAACTACCTTCACAAATGAGCGAAAATGAATAAGTGAATCGTGAATAACTCACGAATAACTCACGAATAACTCACTTCTGGTGAAGTGAATTTGTGAACTACGTTCACAAATGAGCGAAGGGACATCTAAACACCCGTAGCCGTATAATAGATTAAGTACGAACTGAGCGAGTGAGTAGTTGTTATAATAGATTAATTCACAGTTGTAGCCTAAAACAAGGAAAGCCTTGAGTCTCCATCCATCTTGGAGATTAAGAGATGAAATTAAGTTAAACAACATAGAGCTGAACTTGACTGAGACTGTTGAAATTTCGTTCGTTATTCGTTCGTTATTCGTTCGTTATTCGTTTGTCATGATCGGTTGGTTCTTATGAGGCTGATACACTGATAAGGAATCACGCACAGGCTTCACCCGAGTGGCCGCTGAATGTGAGGGTGAATAGTCTTCATGTAACATTTGTAGCACGTAGCATCCGGCATATGGATCGGGGGTATGCAAATTCATTTACTCAAAATATCGGGTCTATCTGGTCGGTCAATTCCTTTCTCTATCAGCCCACACTTCCAATCGAGGAAGTTCTACCAATTGAGGGAGCTCTACCAATTGAGGAAGTTCTACCAATTGAGCGAAGCGAGATTGGTAATTATTCTCATAATACTACAATCCTCAATTGGTACCCAATGGAATTATTTGTCTACCAATCTCGCTTCGCTCGATTGGTAGTTATTCTAATAATACAATGCTCAATTGGTATCAGCTCATACTTTACAAATCTCGCTTCGCTCGAATGGTACTCAATGTAATTATTTGTCTACCAATCGAGCGAAGCGGGATTGGTAGTTATTCTCATAATACAATGCTCAAATGGTATCCCCATACTTTACCAATCGAGCGAAGCGAGATTGGTCTCAATGTAATTATTTGTCTACCAATATCGCCTCGATTGGTAGTTATTCTCATAATCCCCAATTGGTATCCCCATACTTTACCAATCTCGCTTCGCTCGATTGGTCTCAATGGAATGATTTGTCTACCAATCTCGCTTCGCTCGATTGGTAGTTATTCTCATAATACTATAATCCTCAACTGTTGTTATTTCAACATTAAGTAATGCCTTCATATCGAATGATAGACACCGAAAGACAGATCAATATTCCATGGAGAACACTCTGTTCAATATTCGAAATCAATTGAGACGAGAAGACCATAGATCCGAGTTTACACGGAAGATGGTTGATGGAAGAATTTTCATTTGGCGATTGTTTTTAAAGTACCCATGTTTCTCCGATTTCCCTGTTTGAGACTCAAATTCATTCAATCGAAGGAGGGGAATAATAGATCGAGAGGTATGTAAAATGTACTGTCGTTGAATGAAGAAGGTCACGATAACCATTTTTCGATTGACAAGATTCAGGTTGATTCGGATGAATTAACTTTATCTGTTCCATTGAATTTATCAAAAAAGGGTTCAGGTAAATTGAATGAGATTGAGTTTATTCAACTCACTCCGGTTAGTAGTCAAGAAAGATAATCTTCATTCAAGTGAATGCCGATTTAAAAAGGCTCACCTATTCGTTGATCAAGAACGCTCAGTCAAATGAGGAGGTAATTGGTACTGTAATGTGTGAGAGAAGTTCATGGCTCGATTGAGCTGATCATTCAACTCATCGAGTACTCAAAGATTAACGTAATAACCTCAGATGTTCGAGTTAACTAGTTGATTGAGTTTATTCAACCTCACTCCGTTCGGTTGAATAAGAACTCAGAAAGATTCAATTTAACCTCTTCGCTCGTTGAATACTACGGAACTCATATTCTAATTCAATCGAGATTTTTTGATACCAATTTAAGAAAGGGCACGATAAGTTAAATTGTTCAATTATATATCAAGAAAGATCACGTTAATTCAACCTCTTCTCTCGTTGAATAAGTACTCGTCGATTGAATTATATCAAGAAAGATCCATTTTTTAGCCTCACTTCGTTGGAATTATTTGTCTACCAATCTCGCTCCGCTCGATTGGTAGTTATTCTCATAATCCTCAAGTAGACCCATACTTTACCAATCGAGCGGAGCGAGATTGGTAGTATTCTCATAATCCTCAATTGGTAGACCCATACGTTACCAATCGAGTGGAGCGAGATTGGTAGTATTCTCATAATCCACAATTGGTATCAGCCAGACTTTCCAATCTCACTGCGCTCGATTGGTACTCAATGTAATTATTTGTCTACCAATCTCGCTTCGCTCGATTGGTAGTTATTCTCATAATCCTCAATTGGTAGACCCTTACCTTTACCCATAAGCTCAGCGATATTGGTAGTAATTCTCATAATACCACAATCTCAATTGGTATCAGCCATACTTTTGGAACTTTGGTGAGTGGCGAAGAATGTTTGGTCAGTATATTACTGGAAGTCTGCCAAGGTTATCTCGCTCCGCTCGATTGGTAGTTATTCTCATAATCCACAATTGGTACTCAATGTAATTGTGTTAAATTCCGAGTTTCTAGGCATCCTGCAGGAAGAGTCACCTGATTAGTTGGTAGTAGTTGTTCGAGTAGAGATTTAATAACTTGATGATCACCGATGACACATAGATTAAACACTAAGTAACTGTAAACCTAAATGATAGATGCAGAGCTAATCTCATCAGTGATTCACTCTGTGGTGGACACTATGATCACCAGAATTCACCGTACAATTCGCATACCTCATAAGAGAATTCGCACCAAACCTCATAAGAGAATTTGCACCACCACATCATAATTCGCATACCTCATCATAATTCGCATACCTCATCATAATTCGCATACCTCATCATCATTCACACCATCTGCCCACAGCGAGCGAAGCGAGCTGTGTGCGTTGTGTGTCCATTTTCCTAATTAGGAATTCAAAAGTATGCTGAAACATATTCTGGAACACAGGGGGGTTAAAGATTTGTTGCCAATCTTTCCCTTCTGTCCTTACCGTGGCTAATCTGCAATCACGTACAGCACTATCCTGCACAATATTCCGGAATACGCAGTAATCTAACAATTTGTCTACCAATCGAGCGAAGCGAGATTGATAGTTATTCTCATAATACTGCAATCCTCAATTGGTATTCCCATACTTTACCAATCGAGCGAAGCGAGATTGGTAGTTATTCTAATAATACAATGCTCAATTGGTAGACCCTTACCTTTACCCATAAGCTAAGCGAGATTGGTACTCAGTGGAATGATTTGTCTACCAATCTCGCTTCGCTCGATTGGTAGTTATTCTCATAATACTACAATCCTCAATTGGTAGACCCTTACCTTATAATCTCAGCGAGATTGGTAGTAATTCTAATAATACTACAATCTCAATTGGTATCAGCTCATACTTAACCACTCAATGGAATTATTTGTCTACCAATCTCGCTTCGCTCGATTGGTAGTTATTCTCATAATACTGCAATCCTCAATTGGTATTCCCATACTTTACCAATCTCGCTTCGCTCGATTGGTCTCAATGTTATTATTTGTCTACCAATCTCGCTTCGCTCGATTGGTAATTATTCTCATAATCCTCAGTTGGTAGACCCTTACCTTTACCCATAAGCTAAGCGAGATTGGTAGTAATTTTCATAATACTACAATCTCAATTGGTAGCAGACCAATCTCGTTCACTCGATTGGTAATCCCTCAATATCGTGTACCTGTTTTATTTAATCTGAACCTGTTCAGTCCAAAAGTAAGCACTCGTCACCATCGAGCGAAGCGAGATTGGACTCGATGGTATTTGTTCTACCAATCTCGCTCGATTGGACTCCATGTAATTAATTGTTCTACCAATCTCGCTCGATTGGATATCCACTCGATTATGTCTTCCTACCAATCTCGCTTCGCTCGATTGGTACCCCCTGGTACTATTTGTTCTACCATCTCGCTCGCTCGATTGGACTCGATGGTATTTATTCTACCAATCTCTCTCGATTGAACTCGATATATTATTGTTCTACCAATCTCGCTCCGCTCGATTGGTAACCTACACCATGTATCCCATTCTATTTATTCTGCCTGGACTCAGTCCATAAATAATCATATAAAGCACCATTTAACCAATCAGCGGAGTGGTAACATCACAATATTTTGATATACAAGTATCCGTCTCCTCATAATACTCAATCGAGCGAGCGAGATGGCTCGATTGTATCCCTCGATTATTGTTCTACCAATCGAGCGAGCGAGATTGTATCCACTGGATGGTATGTTCTACCAATCGAGCGGAGCGAGATTGGTACTCGATTGTATCCCTCGATGATATTTGTTCTACCAATCAAGCGAGCGAGATTGGACTCGATTGGAATATCCACTCGATTATTGTTCTACCAATCTCGCTCGCTCGATTGGATTATTTGTTCTACCAATCTCGCTCCGCTCGATTGGATTATTTGTTACCAATCTCGCTCGCTCGATTGGATTATTTGTTCTACCAATCTCGCTCCGCTCGATTGGATTATTTGTTACCAATCTCGCTCGCTCGATTGGAATATACCCTCCATTATTTGTTACCAATCTCGCTCGCTCGATTGGAATATACCCTCCATTATTTGTTACCAATCTCGCTTCGCTCGATTGAATATACCCTCCATTATTTGCTTCTACCAACCTCGCTACGCTCGATTGGTATGCCCAACAATTTCTTTAGCTTCTCATTCTTCTCCCTTATCGTCACAATCTCATTACTTATCCTCATCAACGCACTGTGCTTTGACAAGTTCGGAAGCCCATCCTTATTCACCCTCGCCCGCTTTGTCTTTCTCTGCGCCTCTGGGCTCTCGGGCGGAAGCCTGTTGAACGCATCGATATCCACAATCAAGCGCAAGCACCGCTCGTAGGCCAATTTGCACATCTGGCGTCGCCTCTGCTCCAGATTCAGGTGGTTCAAGCGCTTCTGCTCAAGCAGCAAGAGCGGCTTGGCCAGCGACCGCCGGCGCTTCTTGGGCTCGTCGAGCTCACACGAGCTCGCACGCGACATCCCGTCCCGTCCAAACAGCTTCAAGTGGGGGTACGAGAAGGCTTCGGTGAGTTCCTTCTTGAGCGACTCGTGGTCTGCATTGGTCCGGCCATGTGCAGGGTTAAGGGAGGGGGAGGAGATGTTCATAGAAGAGTTCATAGAGGAGTTCAAAGATGTGGAGGTATTCATAGTGGAGGCGTTCATGGAGGCGTTCATGGAGGCGTTCGTGGAGGCATTCATGGGGGATGCGACTGAGTGGCGGTGGTCGTGGGGGACGTGTGTCACGTGCCCACCCACGTGACTCTTTTCCTCCCTTGTGAACGTTTGCATCGTGTACAAGTCAAACATGTCGTTCAACTCGCTGCCCGGAAACTCCCTCTTCTCCTTCTTGTACAAGCCCATGCCCGTAGTGCTGGTCAAGTCGTCCAAGAACGCCTCCAACTGGATGCTCTCGCTGTTGCTAAAGAACTGGTCAAAGTCATCCTTCTTGGGGGCGTGGAACGAGTAGTTGTGGGTGATTTGGGCGCGGTCGTACAGATAGTCCGGTTTGAAGATGGTGTTCTGGAAGGCCTCGCCTTGTAGGGAGGCCACGTACTGCTGGTTCAACAGCTGGACCTTTTCCAACTGCTCAACAGACAGCATGGCCTGTTCGGGTTGGAGGGTGGTGTACATGGCGTAGGCTTGTTCGAAATCCATGTCTGCTTTGAGCATGTGTAGTATGTCGTCGATATCGGGAGACTTGGTCTCGGTAGGATGGGTTTCAGACAGTGTGGAGGGAGTGTCCATCGAGAGGTATATATATGGTGGGCGATTATTTTTATGCGAGTTTAGGCTTTGCTGCGGGATTAGGTAAGCCAACACGCTCGAACACGCTCCAACACGCTGCCGAAGGCAGTGAATGCTAGAGCTTGGCGTAATAGTCCACAGACTGCCGAAGGAGTCTGTGGACTATCCACAGACTGCTTGCAGTCTGTAATAAATGAAATGAACTATTGCCGATCATTCTGTAATATTTTCCTATCTCTATCATTTCCTTCAGGATCGTCTATCAGGATCTCTCAGAATCCTCCTATTAGGACCTCTCAGAATCCTCCTATTAGGACCTCTCAGAATCCTCCTATTAGGACCTCTCAGCCTGCATCCTCCATCAGGATCATCAATTCCCTATCAGGAAACCTCTTCATTGCTTCCCCACAGTTTCCTTTACGGGATACCCCACATCGGAAAATATGATAGATGATAGAAAGATATATATATATATATATATATATAGATAGATGTGTGTGTGTGTGTAGATGATAGATACTCTATCATCTTCTCTCTATCCTCTCTCTATCCTCTCTCTATCTTCTCTCTATCCTCTTCGGCTGTTTCAACTCCGCATTTCCAGTGTGCTCCGTATCGTGCATATTCAATACCTAATCCGTACCTAAGCCATGGCTTTGTGCTCTCCGGCCCCGCTCGCAAAATATCGCGGATAATATGACTCGGCGTGCTGTCTGTTGTGGCTAGCCCTTGTCTCTGTCTGCTTGTCCTGTCTGCTCTTCTGTCCTTGTATTCTGTCTGCTTGTCTGTCTTCTCTTGTCCTCTGTCTGCTTGTCTGTCTCTTTTTGTCTGTCTCTTTTGTCTGTCTTATTTTTTCTGTACATCACGGCTTTGTCTTGTCACTGATTGGTTGACTTCTATTTTGCCTGGATGAAAGGAACAAACCTGGGGTAAAAAAATACGTGGTAGTCATGCAGCAGGGTGAGCCGGTTGGCTATGCTCTTCACTGGCATTTGCTGCGTCTTGCTGCATCTGCATTTCTATTTCAGCGTGACGTAAGGATCGTCGGTCCGCTTCGTGCGTCAAAATAACGTCAGAAGTACGAGTACGAGTAACGAGTAACGAGTAACAGTACGAAGTACTGTTACGAGAGGAGAAATAGAATAGTAACAGTACGAAGTACTGTTACGAGAGACAAATAGAAAAGTAACAGTACTTCGTACTGTTACGACAGGGAAAGAGAGCAACAAGTAACAGTACGAAGTACTGTTACGAGATGAGAAATAGAATAGTAACAGTACTCATACTGTTACGAGAGACAAATAGAAAACTACAGTACTCATACTGTTACCACGGGAAAGAGTACCCGTACGTTACGAGGAAGTAACAGGAAAACAGGAACAATACTATGAACAAGTATCAGTACTATAAGAACTACAGTACTATTAGAGCTACAGTACATTAAGGCAGTCAATAGAAGAGACAGTACTATTAGAGCTACAGTACATTAAGGCAGTCATAGAAGTGTACTATTAGAAGCACAGCACAATAGAAGTAACTACTATTAGAAGCTTAAGACAGTATAGTGTCCACATTCAACTATATACTTGAGTAGATACAATGCTCTTGGATCCGGACTGTATCCCGTAGAGGGCCATAGAAGGAGCTAGAGAGACCATAGAAGGAACTAGGTAGCAATCAGAGAATCAATAGATCATAGATCATAGATCAAAGAATTTTCAAGATTCATATCAATATACTATAGGTTCATATCAATAGAATACTATAAATTCATATCAATAGATCTTGATGTTCACGGCTGCTGCCGATCAGTGAGGCTAATGGGATATGTAGTTGAGGTACTGATTCTGACAAACTGAATGTTGTAGATGTTTATCGATCATGCTGATGTCTGATGTGAATCATGTTTTACTAGAATATCGATCGTGTATATGATGTCCTGTTGTCCTGATGTATCTGATTTTCTGATGTCTGATGTCCTGAAATGTATCTGAATGTTCAACCAGATTTTGTATCTGAATGTTCTGAAGTGTATCTGAATTTGAATGTTTTACTTGAATTATTTGAATGTTCTGAATGTATCTGAATGTTTTACTTGAATTATTTGAATGATCTGAATGTCCTGAATTGTATCTGAATGTTCTGAATTGAATCTGAATGTTCTGGGGTGATCTGAATGTTCGACTAGAATTTGTTCCGAATGCCCTGTGTTCTAATTTGTACCTGATTTTGTATCTGAATGTTCTGAATGCCCTGCATTTATCTGAATGTTCCATTTGCACCTGAATGTTCACTTGAATCTCTGAATGTTCACTTGAATCTCTGAATGTTCTGAATGCCCTGAATATCTCTGAATGTTCATTTGACCTGAATTTCTGAATTTATCTCAATGCCCTGATATATCTGAATGTTGTGAATGTTTCTGATGTCTGAATGTTACCTGGTATTGTATTCATTATCTGAATGTACTGATTGTCTGATATCTGAACCTGTATCGATATTCTGATATCGTATTCATCTCATTTCTCATACCTCATTTATCTATTCCATTCATCTATTCCATTCATCTAGCATTCATCTAGCATTCATCTATCCATTTGTTCTTTTGTCCGTTTTGTCTTTCATCTTTTTGTCTTTTTTGTGTCATCTTTTGTTTTTCATCTTTTTGTCTTTTCATTTTTTTGTCTTTCATCTTGTCCTTTTTTGTCTTTTGTATCCCTTCATCTGCAGGTCCATCGATACGCTCCTATTTGGGAAATTTGCGCTGCACGGTTCGGATGACACAAACTGCCCAGACCGAATAAACAATTTTAACCAGGCACCTATTGTGAAATAACAGATACAGAACTACATATGCCTTCATCTATATTAATACTCTATCTATCTATATCAATTTACCTCTATCTCTATCTATCTCTATCTCTATCATCTCTATCATCTCTATCATCTCTATCATCTCTATCATCTCTATCTATATCAATACTATCCTCTATCTATCCTCCATCTATCTCTATCTATACCCCGTATTTCCCCTGGGACCGGATATCGAGTTTCGGGCATCGGATGTATGGCATCGGCATCGGCATCATCGATTGGCATGTGATTTTGAAATGTAACCAACGAGACCCGTTAAATCTATTAATCGCCAGTATCTATACCAGTATCTCAGTGTCTCCAGTAGTATCTCTCCAGTAGTTACTCAGTGTCTATCATACAGTATCTCCATTCTCTCAGTATCTCAGTATCTCAGTATCTCAGAGTCGTAGATCGTATATTTACGATAATTGCATGTGATTGAGTAATGTTGAACATTTTGGTCTACACGATTCTCTAGATTATTGATTCGATATCCAATCAGTCAAATAGGTAATTCGATATTCAATCATATAGCTTTTATTCGATATTCAATCATAGATTTTAATCGATATCAGTCTATTCATGGGGCAGATTGACTCTACATACTAGATCTAATAATACAAAGGAATCTAATTAATTACTTGCAGTATGACAATGATCGATCGTCTAAATCATTGACAGATTGATTAATTACTTGCAGATATTGTTCGATCTACACAGATCAATTAATAGTTGTTCAACAAATATGATAATATTGATACTTCTACACAGTCTATCTAATGATAGGTCTGGGTCGTCCCGTGATTCATAATTTACTGAATGATCATATAGAAGGTAGAGAAGACAAATGACAGGACAAATGACAAATGACAGATAGACAGATAGACTCAAGGACTCAAGGACTCAAATAGACTCAAATAGACTCAAGGACTGGACTCAAATAGACGAATGACAAATAGACTCAAGGACTAGGACTGGACTCTTACCAAAATAGGCAAATTCACCACAATCATAGGACTTACCACAATAGGTAAGTTTACCAGAATGGGCATATCATAGGCACCCACCAAATAGGTAAGTTTACCAGAATAGGCATATCAGTAAACACTTACCAAAATAGGCAATTTCACCAGAATAGGCATATCAATAGGACTTACCAAATGGGCACTCACCAGAATAGGCACTACCAATAGGCATACAATAGCAATAGGCTACCAAAGGCACCCACCAATAGGCATATCACCAAACGGCCTTAATTGGGCATATCTAGCATTCTAGGCATATCTAGGCATCTAGGCATCTAGGCATCTAGCATTATCTATCTTCAGGCTCTCAGGTCTTATGAACAATAGTCATTTCGATCACTATGATGATGGAATAATGGCAGAATATCAGCAAGAATGCGATGAAGAACAGAACAGAAAAGAATAGATTTCAGAGCCTAGAGAACTGAGAACATTGAAGAACTGAGAACATTGAAGACTGAGAACATTGAAAAACTACCCAGAGAACTACCCAGAGACTTACCAGAAGAACTACCCAGAGAACTACCAGAATAAGGATCTTCTCAGATTCCTCTTCAGGCCTTCAGGACTTCAGACCCCAGGATTGCCTCGCCTCATTTCGTACCCTAAATAGCATTGGGGGTGCACATCTTTTCTGCATCCATACGGCGATGAATGCCTTATGCAGAAAGCATTGTAGCTCGGCATTACATTTAAGCACCTTGGCAACGAACGAGCAACGAACGAGCGTAGCGAGTGAGTTTGTGAGTGAGTTTGTGAGTGAGTTTGATTTGTGGGTGAAATAGAACTACTCACTCGCTATGCTCGTTAGTTTGTTTGATTTGAGTAAAATTGATCTACACTCACTCGCTACGCTCGTGAGCTTGTTTGAGTTGAGTGAAATTGAATGTGGCTATGCTGTGGCTAAATTATATAGATCAGTCGTCTACTGAGAGACTAGCTGCTCTAAATCGTCTAGCCTTATACTTGCTACTCTATAGATCGTCTAGCCTTAGACTAGCTACTTTTCTAATCGTCTAACCTTTTAGACTTTCTGGCCTTTCTAGTCCTCAAATCTGAAACAGTCTGTAACCTTGTACTAAAAATAGCCCTACCTTAAGACTAATAGCTACGTCAAAACAAGCACTGTAAAACAAGCACTGTCTATTTAAATCAGTCACTGTCTAATCACTGTCTATTTTATCCTACTCTAGAGTGACCTAGCTCACGTGTAGCAGGATTAGATCTTTGTGTCAGCCATTATCTACGCATGGCAAATGTAAGCGAGATAAAGAACCTAATTCCGTCCTGTCGGTACTCAAAAAGAATTTGAGAACGCCGTATTCTTAAATAGAAGCTGAAGAACTCCGTAAGGAGTTCTCAAATAGAAGGAATAATATGAAGAGCTCCGCAAGGAGTTCAAAAAGAAGCTGAAGAACTCCTTACGGAGTTCTTCAAATGAATAAAATGAGAACTTTCGAGGAGTCCTCGAAGGAATAATCTGAAGAACTCCTCACGGAGTTCTTCATTCTCATCTCAGCAAAAGACTGTGATGACTGCGTGCTGGTGAGCAAGACTCTTGACCTTGCGAATGACAGTACGTTTGATTACACGTTCGAACACATTCTTCTCTACTCAAGTATATAAAAGAAATGTTATCCTATTGGTATTAAGTATTGGTATTGGGTATTGGGTATCTATTGGGTATTGAGCATCTATTAGGTAATATCTTTGGTTCTATTTGTATTTTTGGCTCTTTTTGTATTTTTGGCTATTGGATTGGGTATAAAGTTTAGCTTTCTGCGCCTTGATGCAACAAGTGGCTCATGGGGCTGATAAACTTCAAGCGTGGGTATTTGGGAATTGCTAATGGTGATTTCGGTCTGATAATGTACAAATAGACGGTACAGGTGTGCTTATGTAAGCAATCCTTTTATGTGATCAAGAATACTGAAATGGAATAATACAGCCAGTAATCACTGAAAATTACACTATTCTGAGGTAAATGGTAGCCAAATGCATCTCCTGTGCTCATAATGATACCATTTGTCCGCCATGGCTGTTACTTGTTGAGTGGATATGAACTTTAATGTGGTCTGAACTATGATTACGTAAGCTTTTGCGTGACTATTGCCATGCTGGTTCTATAGTTGATTCCTATTCAATCGTGATGGACAAGAGGTCAGTATCAGGATTCAATCAACTGAGTGAGATTTATAAGAATTGTCAGTATACTCTAATCCGTTGGTTCGATGAAAATATACAGTATTCTGTCAGGATTCATACCCTTCAGTTCAGACGTAAACTTATTTCTTACTTAGCCTCGAAAAGAGATATACAACTACTTAAATATTCTTCCAGGGTAGTCTTCTATGCAGTATTAGACTCAAATCACCTGATATGGCCAGTCCCTACAGATTCCCTTATCTACGTTCATACGGATGCAGGCATCAGAATTTCAGAATCTCATATATAATCCTGAAGAGCCCTGATTTTACTATCATATGATGGCATCAGAATGACCTCTGTTCACCTACCATGTTAACTTCTGTGGAACTCAGCCTGGTTATTCAGTAACAATTGATATTAAGGAGGTTGAGGTTGAGATGTGAGTACGAGAAAAATCAGCAAGTGAGATCAGACTATGATCTTCGTGCCTAACTATAAGAACAGACGATAGATAAGACAATGAGATGATTTTGATTTTCTTGGCTATCGCCTGTAATCACTGCCAATGGGTAACTGAATGAGACTAAATAACACCGAGTGGCAGAAAAGGAATTCTCTTCGTCTATTACGTCGGAGCGAGTATGAGTAATTCTTTTGCTTTGTGCAACTAGTTCTAACATACCACATTTGATTCATGTTAGTATTGCTATTACTTGTAATGTAATTCCTCTTGTTAAGGAACACAGGATATCGCTTATAACTTTATATTCCCCTAGCCCATCACCTGACTTGATCCAATAGAATATTTATCACCTATGACTTGATCCAATAGATATTTAGCCACCGCATGAATATGGCCTGAATTATGGGCCCAAATTAGGATAGTATGGACACTATCTGATCACGTGACCGTACTGCATATACCCCATTACGATAAAGTACTCTCGCAAGTAACTCCTAAAACTCCCCCAGAATGTAATGAGTAGTCAATTAAAAGGTTTGTTCAGTGAGATGTTGAGATGAGTAGTTAATGAGTGATAATCAATTGAAAAGGTCAAGTTAATTGAGATGTTGAGATGTGAGTAGTCAATTGAGTCAATTGAAAATGGGTTGAGTTAATTGAGATGGCAGTTAATGAGATATTGAGTAATCAATTGAGTTCTAAGTTTAGTCAATTGAAAATGGGTTGAATTAATTGAGATGTTGAGTAGTTAATGAGAGAGTAGTTAATGGGACTCTGAGTAGTTAATGAGATGAGTAGTTAATGGGACTCGAGTAGTCAATTGAGTTCTCAATTGAAATGGATTTGTTCAATTTAGTTCACTTAGTTCATTGTTCAGTATTTGGTGTTCTCAAAGCCTCGCTAGACCGTATTCTCATACATGCTAGGTAATCCATAAGGTTAGTTCATCTTAGCCAAATCTATGAATGGAGGGTGATATGTGTCTCTAATCTTCGCTGGTGTTCCCCATACCACGAATGCCCTAATATGGATGGTGGTTCAGATCACTCCACCTTAAGGCACATAATAATCAATATTGATCTCAATAGTCTAACGTAGCAGGAATGTACTTAGTGGATAATGTATTTTGAGGCATCACAGACCCCACCTACTCAACATTTCCATTACTATGCCCTGGCTTCCAAATGGAATGGCTCGTGACTTCGTTCAGTACTATAAATACTCCCTTTACCCTTCCTCCATATTGTATTTAGTATTCAAGTGAGATACGTTTCGTGAACTAGTATGGCGTGACAGGGTACGTGATTTCATGAGGTGGATTGGTAGATTAATCTGGAGTGTTCTGTTGGTATCAATATATAAGAAGAGAGTTATCTATAGGGCAAAGCTTGACCACTACTGGATTAACAAGGCAGAGCGTGACGACTGGATTAAGGAGACAGTTTTATAAAGGCCAATGAGCGAGATTGTAGTATATAAGCTACCAATATTATGAGACTACCAATATTAGACTACCAATATTATGAGACTACCCCTATAAGACTTCCAATATTATAAGACTACCCCTATAAGACTACCAATATTATAAGACTACCATCGAGAGCGATAGCAATATTGAGAAGCTCTGCTCCTATTGGTACGAGCATCGGTGTCTTAAAAGGAACAAATTAAGAGATAGTCTCGCTCGATATTCAGATGCAGGACTGGTTGATTTAATCTAGCGAAGGAGATTAACAATCATGTTATTCATATCTCGCTCCGCTCGATATTCTAGATGATTCAGGTGCCGGTTATTAGAATAATCTCAGATTACTCAATACTGTTTAACCTCAGAAGAATCTTGTTGCTCGATATTCTCAAACACTCTTAATTGAATAATCGAGCGAAGCGAGATTATTCTTGGGAATGACTTTAATTCAATGTAACGAGAAACATTTGTAAGGGACATTGTAGCGTAGTATTGACGAGAGAGTGGATGAGATGATATTTTGAGTAGGAAAAAGTACTCTCTATGGAAATGAAAGCTGAGGATGTAGGGACAAATGTGGTTCGTTCGATGCGAATATATATACAGATTGAGCATTTTGAGTATCGAACAAAGTGAGATGCGAATATATAATAGATTGAGCATTACTGAGCTTATTTCGCATTTCACATTCGATAGATTGAGCTTATTTCTCATATTTCACATATTGAGCTTATTTCGCATCTCCTTCGATGCACCATAATTGAACCAATTGGAATTCAGAACAGTCAGAGTTGATTATACTACAAAGTCTTGTCTGTCACGTCAGTCACACTCGCTGAGTCAATACGCTAGAATGTATAGGCATAACAGAGTTGTTTAACAGAATGGTATTGAAAATAGACCCACCACTGATAATATAACGGCATAAGGGTGTTTATAACGCATGAAATTAAAATGAATACTGAAGAGGACAGTGTACTGAGACGATCACTTGAACGCTTTAACTAATCGAACGTCACTGGCATGGGTAAGTGAAGATCGGATAGTAATGAACTTATTGAGCCATTGTACTGAAGAGCACTCAAAATTGAATATCGAGCGGAGCGAGATATTCTCAGATACTCTCACTCGAATAATCGAGCGAAGCGAGATTATTCTTGGCTAATTGAATATCGAGCGGAGCGAGATATTCTCAGAGACTATCACTCGAATAATCGAGCGAAGCGAGATTATTCTTGGCTAATCGAATATCTCGCTCCCCTCGATATTCTCAGAGACTCTCACTCGAATAATCTCGCTTCGCTCGATTATTCTTGGCTAATTGAATATCTCGCTCCGCTCGATATTCTCAAAAACTCTTAATTGAATAATCGCTTCGGTCGATTTCACTGGTATTCGAATATCGAGCGGAGTGAGATATTCTCAGATTACTCTTAATTGAATAATCGCTTCGCTCGATTTCACTGGCATTCGAATATCGAGCGGAGTGAGATATTCTCAGATACTCTCACTCGAATAATCTCGCTTCGGTCGATTATTCTTGGCTAATTGAATATCTCGCTCCGCTCGATATTCTCAAAGACTCTCACTCGAATAATCTCGCTTCGCTCGATTATTCTTGGCTAATTGAATATCTCGCTCCTCGATATTCTCAGATACTCTCACTCGAATAATCTCGCTTCGCTCGACTATTCTTGGCTAATCGAATATCTCGCTCCCTCGATATTCTCAGAGACTCTCACTCGAATAATCTCGCTTCGCTCGACTATTCTTGGCTAATTGAATATCTCGCTCCCTCGATATTCTCAGATACTCTCACTCGAATAATCTCGCTTCGCTCGACTATTCTTGGCTAATTGAATATCTCGCTCCCTCGATATTCTCAGATACCTCACTCGAATAATCTCGCTTCGCTCGATTATTCTGTACTGACTTTTATCACTGAGGATACTTGACTTGAAATTCCATATTTCCAGATTGGTGGTCTTTAGCTCTACCGATCACATTTGGTATTACAGAGATATACCTTGCTTCGCGGGTTCCAAATTTGCCTTTTAAGGTGTTACTCAATAGGTAGATGTAGCAATTCTTCTAAAGAGATGTATGATGAAATGTTTCAGGCATGCTAATAAGAATGCATAGAAGTCTAAATATGCTTTAAACTTAAGAGGCACCTAATGCAGCCTTACTCGGGGTTTGAAAGTTACAGTACTTACATCATTCATCACGTGCCTTCTTCTAGACCCCGATATCATGAATACTCATTGCGTTCGAATATAGTGTGATTTTCTTTTTTGAATAATTGTACTTTCGAAGTAATCACTCTGAGCGAAGTGATAGATTTGAAAAATGATTCTTTGAGACTCCAGATATAGATTTCCGAAGAATTGCTCAATTTTTTGTAGTTTTCTATCAAAGAACGAAGACTTCGCTCAGAGTTAAATATTTTGGAAAGTGAATCAATTCTGAGCGGAGCGAAGAATTGAATTGAATAATCGCACTATCGAGTATTTCACTCTGAGCGAAGCGAAGAGTGAAATATTTTGGAAAGTGAATCAATTCTGAGCGGAGCGAAGAATTAAATTGAATAATTGTTCTATCGAGTAATTCACTCTTCGCTTCGCTCAGAGTTAAATATTTTGGAAAGTGAATCAATTCTGAGCGGAGCGAAGAATTGAATTGAATAATTGTACTTTCGAAGTAATCACTCTCGCTTCGCTCAGAGTTAAATATTTTGAAAAGTGAATCAATTCTGAGCGGAGCGAAGAATTGAATTGAATAATCGCACTATCGAGTATTTCACTCTTCGCTTCGCTCAGAGCTAAATATTTTTGAAAAGTGAATCAATTCTGAGCGGAGCGAAGAATTGAATTGAATAATCGCACTATCGAGTATTTCACTCTTCGCTTCGCTCAGAGTTAAATATTTTGGGAAGTGAATCAATTCTGAGCGTAGCGAAGAATTGAATTAAATAATTGTTCTATCGAGTAATTCACTCTTCGCTTCGCTCAGAGTTCAAATATGCGCACTATCGAAGTAATCACTCTTCGCTTCGCTCAGAGTTAAATATTTTGAAAAGTGAATCAATTCTGAGCCGAGCGAAGAATTGAATTGAATAATTGTTCTATCGAGTAATTCACTCTTCGCTTCGCTCAGAGTTCAAATATGCGCACTATCGAAGTATTCACTCTTCGCTTCGCTCAGAGTTCAAATATTTTTGTGTCCTCTTTTATTTATGTTCACCGCACTTCGAGAGGTCCTTCCCAACCACCCCTACAGAGTCCTATACGTCCAAACGAAGCCAATTCATGTCAAGCCACTCATCAACACGTCAAATAGTAGCACCACGCTAAAAATCCGGCACTTCTTGACGCTTATCAGCCCCAAATCGCACGTCCTTCTAGGCATCGAGATCCTCGTCTACTTCACCTTTGAAGGCCTGGAGGTCACCCAGCACATATTTGTGAGCAAGTGCGATACGGTAGGGCTTGAAAAGAGCGGCGTAAAGGTTGCCCCAGTGGTCCAGTGCTTGATTTCATGGTTGGAAACGTACGACGTGACAAGATACAATATGAGAGGCAAGGGAAAGGACCTGGGCCAAAGCCGTGACGTCCATTCGTCTTCCTTCTATGATATCCACCAAAAAAGCACTGTTGTAGCACTCAAAAAGCTTTCTACGCAGCTAGAGGACCCGTTGTTTTACAAGCACCTACCCTACTACAATGACGTGAAGCGAAAAAAAGATGGGCGCGAATTGATCCCAGTGCCTGAGAAACAAACTATCCGCATCTGTTTGTTTGCCAAAGCCGCACACGAGTACCTTTTCCCGTCCTCGTCCAAAAACAAGCACAAGCATCTCACTGGGGGCGCTGTTTTGCTCAAATGGTGGTTGCGTGTTCTTGATGGGGCCTTGGATGATGGTTGGAAATGTAAATTAATTATTCCTGGTGCAGACACGCACGCCACCAAAATGTTTCTCGGTGGTGTTTCCAACAAATGGGACGTGGGGCACGTTTTCGGACAGGGCGTGGCTATCAGAAGCGTCCCGTTGTTTCCCGATGATCCCAAGGGCCGGTTTTTGGAGCATTTGGTGGTGGAGAACCGGTTCCAGAATATGAAAAACAAGGCCTTTTTCGTGGAGTTGGGAATCAGGCAAGAGTTCCGGTTGGGGGACGTGGTGGGGCTCATTGGGTGCGAAAAAACCGCCCATACACGCGGCGATCTGGACCCGTTCTACAGTGCAAATATATTGTCCGTCGCAGAGTACAAGCTGATGATTCAGCTCATCAAGTCGGTGGACTACTCCAGCCCCACGGAAATGGCCGACTTGGTCCAGCTGAAGATCCCAGCCTTCTTTGCGAGAAGAAATGACAATGACAACATGAATGACAAGGATGACAATGACAACATGAATGACAAGGATGACAATGACAACATGAATGGGGTTTATGTTGTGGTTGAGGGTAAAAGAGAAAATGGAGGAAGGGAAAATGGAAGGGAAAATGTTAATGGGGTGAAAAGAAAGACTGTCAATGACATTGGAGGGTTGGTGAAAAGAAAGACTGTTAATGATGTTGGGGGGTTGGTGAAGAGGAAAACTGATGGCAACATAAATGATGTCAATGACATTGGGGGGTTGGTGAGAAGACGTGAAAAGTAGAATAAAGACTCATAGGACTGAATACTGAATAGTGCGAAGGAGGAACGACCGGTGAGCAGTGAGTGAGTCGTGAGTAGAGAATAACACTGAGTACTGAATAAGGCCTACTGAATACTGAACTACACCGAATGCAATATAGGAGCTTTGTCAGCCACTTAACTCACTCAATGAGTAGGCTGTCATCTTGATCATTGATAAGTGAATGATTGCAAGACAAGGTGGCCACGAAGGTGGTACCGCAGGTCTAGTACCTAGTATGTTCTGAAGCCTGCTAACCTAATAGGATGTATTCATACACCCTGCTCTGTCCTAGGGAATGCTCAGGGGACAAGATCCCGTGGCTAACACATGATAATGGTTTCATATGGCAACAAGACCATGTGACAGAGAGAGCCAGGATGGATGTGCTGGCCATAGGTATCAAATCTTGGGTACTCTGATCTCGTTCATTGAACCTGCTCACTCTATTATGAATGCTGTATCAGGTTACTCATTCTGTTCACTCGATTGGGGTCACATTGACGTAATATAGTCTATCACTACTCTGGTTATAATTGACGATTATCTGTAGAGCTTATCTGTAGAGCCCTTTTTTTTTTTTGCAGCCATTGGTCACGTGCTTCCTATGAGCCACACGATACCAACTCTGGTGAACCAATGAACAGTGGAATCCTGAGAGAATGATCAATTGTGGTATACTATCTCTACGCTTGAAGGGAATACCACTATTTTCTGCTACGCTCAGAGAATGCTTTAGACATCTCCAGTAGCAGAAAGATGTGCTTCTGCTCACTGAGCAATTCGCACTTAAATGCTCAGTTTTAATTACAAATTCAGTGCCATTTACAATCCAGTGCCATTATTCTGCCTAAGACAATAGACTCTCAGATAGTGCTTACTTGGTTTATAAGGCAATTTGCACTTCGCTACAGAAAGTGTTTAGTAGAGACAATTAAACTCCCATTTCGCGCGCTCGTGAACTCAAGAGGATTATCAAGATATTCGCACTTCGCTACACTCCTAATAGTGCTTAGTGAGAATTCTTGTGTTCGGAGAGACTCACTGGCTACCGAAAGTGCTTTCTGAGGGCATTTGCACTATGCTACTTAATAGTACTCACTGAGGATTTTACTGTAATTCGCATTTGAGCGTGAATATGGAGAGCTTTCCTATACATCTTCAAGTGTAGTGAGAAATGGAGAGGCTTTCCTATACATCTTCAAGTGAGAAATGGAGAGTGCTTTCCTATACATCTTCAAGTGTAGTGAGAAATGGAGAGTGTAATTGATTACCTTTTTGAGCGACCTCTCGCTTGGTTGGTTTGAGTTAACTTCAATATTACTCCCAAGTGTCAATTCACCAAGTAAATACTCAAGTCTCAATACTCAAGTCTCAATACTCAAGTCTCGTGTAGGGAAATGGAAAATATCTCCTAACTTCTCACTGGAAGTCTAGATTAGTATGAGCTAACTACTACTCAGTGTACTCAGTGATTGAGAATCAACTACCAGTCTTAATCAACTATCCAGTGAAGTGTACTCAGTGATACTCAGTATTGTCAATCAACTACCAGTGTTGATTCTGCGATTCTGATACTCAGTGATTACCTAATCTAATCTGATTCTGATACTTAGTGATTACTTAATCAACTCAGTGTCAATCAACTTATCTAAAGTAGTTGACCTTCTCACTCAACACTTCTCTCTGCATCAAGTGTTCGATGCATTCCATCCATGGATCCCGTAGATTAAAATAGAAGCACTGCACGTTCCAGATGGGCATACACATGATTGCGTTTGTGTGGAGCAATTGAGCTCATCCTGGTGAAATTTTCATTGATCTACCGTCACAGTATTATGCAGGAAAAGAATATAGGGGTTAGTTCTAGATAGGAGATGTTAGGTACAGGTTTCTATACAGGTTTCACAGGTTTCGATACAGGTTTCTATATTAGATAGGAGATGTTAGGTACAGGTTTCTAGATAGGAGTTATTAGATAGGTGTATACAGGTTTCTATATAGATAGGAGTTATTAGATAGGTTTCTATGCAGGGATTCTTTGTTAGGGTTAGGCAGGATGACCTCTTCAGTCGTCTGGGCAGTACAAATATTCATTTCATTGAGTGCTGTGATAATAAGGCAATTTTCAGTTGCACTCTCGCGCACTCAGTGAAAGTGTACGACTCACTGATTATTGACTCTCATGTGCATTCCCATTCGCACTGAGAGTGCGTTGCACTCTCATTGAAGTTAAATGACTCCCTCGCACTCTCGTTCGCTACGCTCACTCGAGTGCTCACTCGAGTGCTTTAGCCGACCTTATCGTCTCCGTTTAGCTTCACAGCCTTGTCCTGCACACAAGAGTCGTTTTGAAGGGGCACAATTTGTCATGTGAAACTGTGGCCTGATCAGGAGACAAGGGTGTTAAGGGTTGTCGTGTAGAATAGGAGAGGGACGATAGGACAAATACTGAGCAACAGTACCAAAAAGCAATTGAGCAAGCATCACTATTGCCGACTAACGTCCTAGCAAACATGTAGATTTCGATAGCTACTGACGCTACTGGAGAAAGACGCTACTGGAGAAAGACGCTACTGGACTAATTCTGGAGCTGACAGCTACTGGACTTGGTCTGCTCTGGACTGCTCTGACTGCTCTGACTGCTCTGGTCTGTTTTGACTGCTCTGACTGCTCTGACTGCTCTGACTGCTCTGACTGCTCTGGAGCTAACGCTCCACCTGAAGCTGACGCTCCAGTACATCTTGCCTCACTCCCATCGCATGACCTGGAAAATGTGAAAAACCCTAAAGTATTCGTTTCGGTATCGCTACGCCACCTCCGCGATATCTGGCGTCGTGACTTCTGGGCTGACGGTATGGACGGGCAACAACGCTTTTCTCTGGCGGGGCAAATTCCGCTTGGTCCCGCTCAATTTACGTAGACAATGGGCCTGGCACTGAACGAGTATCCTCCTGGTTACGTATTGCGGAGAAGGAAGCGTGTGTTTTTGTGGCGCGTATTACGTAACCCCGACTAGTTTGTGGTTCCTCCTATAAATACAGCCCAGAAGACGAAAGTTTAAGACTATTCCAGGACAAAGATCAAGATCAAGATCACATCACAAAGATCACAACGATTCACGATTCACATTGACAAAGATCACAACGATTCACGATCACTCTGAGACTACAACGACTCACGATCACTCTGAGACTACAACGACTCACATCACTGAGACAAGCTGGATCAACCGGCTGATGATAAATATTGCTCAGTACAGACGTTACAGATAGGACTAGGCAGAATATCGTATCAGAACACCACCAGACCTCAGTACCAGACCTCAGTACCAGAGCACCAGATACAATCAGATCCTAATATACCTAATCAGATACTCCATATCAACACCTCAACACCTACAGATACCTTCATATCACACTATATGCGCTCTAACTACTCACTAGCCCCTCCCGTGCGCAGATCGCCCACACTCACAGGAATCACACCAACCACACCGTGCCCCAACCAACGGCTTTCCTTTAGCGAGCAGTCGCCCCCAGGGTCTGAAAACATCATCGACTTGATGGAACGCGAGCAAGACGCCATTGTGCTCAAGCTCATGAAGGAAATCGACCATTTGAAGAGCGAAAACAAGGCCTTGAGGCAGTCGCTCACGGCAACCCAAACACAGTCCACCACCGGCGTACGGAGGTCGTCGTCCATGAGCTCGCACAGAGCGTCGTCCTCCGTGTCCCTGGTGTCCTCACAGAGCTCCGTGCCAACCCAAAACAACAGTAGGCGACACAGTGCCTTGTTCAACAACTACTCGTTGCACGATGACCCTGCCAAAGCCAAGCCCGAGGTCAAGGAGGTGAGTCCCAGTGCAAGGGGGGCGTCCAGGAGCAGAAGGGGGTCGATCAACAACGATATCTTTGAGGAAAACAAGCAGCTAAAGTTGGAGATCAAGAAGTTGAGGCACGAGCTAGAGCTTAGGAGGGGTTAATTATAGAGGGAGAAGAAGAGGAAGAAGAGGAAAGTAGGAAGAAGAAGAATAGGAAGAATAGGAAATAGGAAGAATAGGAAATAGGAAGAAATAGGATCAGAGAATAGAAATATCAGAGAATAGAATATCAGAGAAGGTAGAATAGATAGGAAGAGAAAATAGGTAGAATAGATAGGAAGAGAAAATAGGTAGAATAGATAGGAAGAGAAAATAGGTAGAATAGATAGGAAGAGAATAGGTGAGAAACATCAGAGATGGTGGGAATCAGAAAATAGGAATTCGGAGAATAGTAGGAATATAGGTGAGATATGAGTACGTGAGTATATGAGTAAGAAGAGAAAAATAGAGGAAGTTCATCTCGAGCGAAGCGAGAGATGATAGAGCGAGATGATGTAAGTTTAGAGAATTTCACATCTGAGCATAGAGGAAGGTTCATCTTTCGCTTCGCTCGAGATGATAGAGCGAGATGATGTTAGTTCGAGATGAATACGTATCCAAGCTATGTCGGCTTTCGTTGCATGTAATCAACACTTTTGTGTCCAAATTGCGGAATGCGGAAAAGCACTGGTTTCATCCCTGAGACGCAATGGCTCTGCATATTGTGGCGGTGGGAATGCTTCACCAGCAAATGATGACCGTGTGAGCCCTGAGACAGCCATCATTGCTATCGGGGGGTTAGAATAGATAGAGATAATGGTGATCACAGTGAGGGAGCGAACTGAGTGTCCTTGAAGAAATCATATTACACAGTGAGCGAAGCGAACTGTGTGTCGTTGAAGAAATCGTTATTACACAGTGAGCTTCGCTCACTGAGTGTGTCTTTATAACACTGAGCGAGCGAAATATGAAACGAAACACTCATATAGGGACACATATCGAGCAATATGAAACGATTCTCGCTCACTCGAGATGAGAATGAGAATACATAGTTAGATGTCGAGCGAGCGAGATGTCCGAGAAGGTTCGGATAGATGTGAGTATAGGCTCGTCTAGGATGGTACATATCGAGCGAGCGAGAATGAGAGTATAGGTGATGGCACATATCGAGCGAGCGAGATATGAGAGTATAGGTGATGGCACATATCTCGCTTCGCTCGATATGTACTCAAATAGAACAACACATATCTCTTCGCTCGATATGTGAATAGATAGTGGCTACAACTGCCTTGATGTGAGAAATTGTAGAATCAAGATTGCGTCGCGTTCGCCCTTCTCCAGTGGCTCGTGAATAAGTGTAGCATCAAGCCTTGATGAATTCTAGGGGTAATCTGAGAGTGGTCGAAGCTACTTTATCGGCTGATAGTACAGTCCTGAAGAAACCAATAAAATCAACGTCTATGGCCATCGAGCGAGAAAAGCCGAGATAAGGTGGTTCAGTTGCAGATAATGAAACCAGGCAGGCCGATTTGAACACTCTGAGTAAGGATGAAATGGCGCATTTATTAGACGAGAGGGGCAATGAGGCCGAGTAACATATTAATGCATCAGAGCATCAGCGATTATTAGGGTAGCATTAGTCATCAGGCATCAGTCATCAGTCATCATGATTATTGGGATGTACCATTCCTCATGAATATGCCAGAACGACTCAGGCAATCCAATTCTCTAATATAGGCTGACGTCTTCATGCCTGACAAAACAGGCATAAATATAGGCTATTGTCTTCATATTGCCTAAACTGACTCGAACATACTCTGAGCGTAGCGAAGAGTTGTATCTATAAATATGGTTATTGACTTCATATCACCAAAACCTCGAACTCTTCGCTACGCTCAGAGTTGTATCTCTATAAACATGGTTATTGACTTCATCGCCTAAACTGACTCGAACTCTTCGTTGCGCTCAGAGTTGCATTCCTATAAATGGTTATTGTCTTCATCACCTAAACTACTCAAACTCCTCGCTACGCTCAGAGTCGTTTTCTATAAATATTATTGCTTCATCGCCTAAACCACTCAAACACAACTCTCGCTACGCTCAGAGTGTATTCTGTATATACTATATATGATCCTCTGAAACAACGTCCTAAATGATGTCAATTGCTATCACGGGCATATTTTTGGAATACTGCTCATCGCTGATTGATACTAGTGATTCGCGTCACTGAGCTTATCTACTGTAGTGACACTGCTCGCTCAAGCTCAATGTACTGTAGTTATTCAGACACCATCAGCTCAATCTACTATAGTATTCAGACACTGCTCGCTCAAATCAGCTCTTATATGTTTCGCTATCTACTCAATTAGTTATTCGCAGCTGCTTCGCTCGCTCAGCTCAATCTACTATAGTTTTTCGCAGCTTGCTTCGCTCAAATCAGCTCTATAGTTGTTTGCAGCTCGCTTCGCTCGCTCAATTATCTCAATCTACTATAGTTATTCGCAACTACTTGCCTATCTACTCGATTAGTTATTCGCAGCTCGCTCAATTAGCTCTATAGTTATTCGCAGCTCGCTTCGCTCGCTCAATCAGCTCAATCTACTATAGTTATTTGCAGCTACTTAGTTCAAATCAGCTCTATAGTTATTCGCAGCTACTTCACTCAAATCAGCTCTTATAGCTATTCGCAGCTGCTTCGCTCGCTCAAGCTCAATCTACTATAGTTATTCGCAGCTGCTTCGCTCGCTCAATTAGCTCCATAGTTATTTGCAGCTCGCTTAGCTCGCTCAATTAGCTCAATATACTATAGTTATTCGCAGCGAGCGAAGCTCGCTGCTCAATTATTTCAAATCAGCTCTATCGCAGCTCGCTTCGCTCTCTGCTCAATTAGCTCAATCTACTAAGTTATTCGCAGCTCGCTTCGCTCTCTGCTCAATTAGTTCAAATCAGCTCTATCGCAGCTCGCTTCGCTCGCTGCTCAATTATTTCAATCTACTATAGTTATTCGCAGCTCGCTTCGCTCGCTGCTAAACTTTTTTGTGGCTGCAATAATTCCATGCAACTTGTATTTGTGCTCGCCCTTAGTTTGGCACTCTCTGTTCTGGCTGGCATTCGGACAGCCATTGGAAGCCTCTTTCCCTCCAAGCTCCGCGACAAGTACATTGCGTTGGCCCCCCCCCAGCAAAAAGCGGATGACTTAGCGCCCTTTAGAAACAACCCCACATTGCCGTTTCCCAAATGGCTAAGCGAGTTCACGGGCTTGAAGGAGTGGCCCGGCATGGACCCGCCGTATATTCCTCTTGATTTCATCAATTTCGCCGGTATCAGAAACGATGTGCCTGTTCATGCCCAGGGCGTTTGCGACCCTATTCTCAGAGAAAAGGGATGTTCTTTTGACTGCTACAATTGCGTTTCGTTTGACGACGTCTACACGTGCCCCGTGCTTTCGCAGACCTTTGACGATGGCCCTTCGCCTGCCACGTCCAAATTGCTAGAGCACTTGAAGCAGCCCTCGACATTCTTTACATTGGGCGTCAATGTGGTGCGGTTCCCGGAAATATACCTCAATGCCGTGCAAAAAGGGCATGTGATGGGCTCCCACACGTGGTCGCACAAGTTTCTCCCGTCCTTGACCAACGAGCAAATTATCGCCCAGATACAATGGTCCATTTGGTCCATGAACGCTACAGCAGGACACCTCCCCAAATGGTTCCGCCCGCCGTTTGGTGGCGTGGACGACCGTGTGCGCAGCATTGTGAGGCAATTTGGCATGCAGACAGTCCTCTGGGACTTTGACACCAATGACTGGAGATTACTAAATGGCGATAATTCCCGCAAAGAGGCTGACATCTATTCTGACATGACCAAATTCAAAGCCTCCCACAACCTGAAGGGGCTCATTTTGGAGCATGACGGAACTGTGCAGACGGTCAATGTAGGGATCGAGATCCACGACAAAATATTGAACAATCTCCACCAGCGGACTGTTCCACAGTGTGTGGGGGGGATTGACTATATAAAGAAGTTTAGATAGCTAAAATAAAAACGAAGAGATACAATCATCGAGCGAAGCGAGATGATTGTATTGCTTCGTGATTGTATTGCTTCGTGATTGTATTGCTTCGTGATTGTATTGCTTCGTGATTGTATCTGCTGGGTGTAGTTATCATTGGGTGACAATCATCGAGCGAAGCGAGATGATTGTATCTGCTCGGTGTAGTTATCATTGGGTGACAATCATCTCGCTTCGCTCGATCATTGTATCTGTGTAACCTGCCTATATGGCTGACATGTGGCTTGCCTGCTTCTGCCTGATACATCCAAGCCACATCCCCACATGATAGGATCACGCCTAGGGGTATCAATCTACATTGTTGAAAACACTATGCCATTATGTACGATCTACGTACCGGACGATAAATAAGAAAACAATGTTACTACGTACACTGACGTACACTGTGTACGTCAGTGCACTCCCATGTAAAGGACTCGTACACTGAACGAAGTACACTTCACTTCGTTCAGCATCAGTGTACCATTAGACTCGTACACTTCACTTCGTTCAGTGTACTTCAGTGTATGGTACTAAGCACTCGCGGAAATAGTAGACGCACCATTCAACAACTCACCAGCCTTGTCACTAATCTCGTTTGCAGTCCCACGGCTCACCTGAGTAAACGTCTGTTTTGCCTCGGAAATCAACGTGTCGGCTCTACTTTTGGTGGAGTTGGCCACCTCAGTCACGTAGTCCTGGGTCTGGGTTCTGATGGGCTGGATGTAGGCCTCGTTGATTTTGGTGAGGGATTTGGATGCAGTGTTGTATGAAGCCGTCAAGTTTGATTTCAAGTTGGCTGGGGTTTCCTTGGACAACTCCTTAATCTCGTTGTTGTACGTGGAGATGATGTCGTTGGAGATCTCTGTGGAGGTGTTGGACACCTGGGCCTTCAACCTGAGCAACAATTCATTCACAATGACAAAAAACTTTTTGGTCTCCACAATGCCCTCCTCAAACTTGTACTCGGCCTTGGGGAGGTACTTGTTCACCACCGAGTCGTAGAGGTAGTCGTTGACTGGCTTGATGTATTTGGCGTCCACCTCCTTGGCCTTTTCAACAGGAACAGTCAAGACCCATTTGTCAACCAAGTCCGATAAGACTATCGAGTCGAAAAGCGCGTCAATCTTGGCAATGTTGTTGTGGACAATTGGGTTGGGAGAGATGACATTCTCATTCACCAACGTCCACAACGGCAAGAGAAGCTGCTTGTACGCGTACGCCACAATCGAGAAGGTCAACAAGTAGCTGACCAAGTGGTCGACGGCCGGGTACGAGTAAAGGTGGGAGACTGTCTTGGAAGAGAAGGTCTTGGACATTGTGTGAGGAATAAACGTGAGGACGGAGGTCTTTATATACTTTTACAGCCAAAGCAATTCCCGAGAAAATGCGTGTGGCCTGTAATATGACACAAAACCGGGGAATGCCACAAACACAGCGCATCGCAAAAGAAGTGCATGTGATTTTTATCCTCGGGCTCCCATATCTGAGGGATTTACCCAAGGGCCAATTGCGAACGCTACCAAACCTTAGCGATAGGGATATGCAACGCGCATCTGATAAAGTAAAATAGAAGCATCTCACGAGGCTCAGTCTTCTGTGCAAAAATGGGCCTATTGTCTGGAATCTGCGAAGCGAAAATGAGCCCCATCCTCACAACACCTGCGAAATCTTGCCGTACCCCGAGGCGTCTGCGAATCTAGATATGAGCCGCGATTAACTTCTCGTGATGGTGCATGAAAAAGTGGCCCGACACAAAAGCAATGGAAAACCAAGATCTGCCACAAAATTTTTCATAGGGTGCAAGCTAAGCCCAGGCATGTGCTGTGTATCCTTCTGGGGGAACGGAAAAAGCCCGGGGGTTCTGAAAAGCGTGTTTCTGCGTGCCAGACCCTGATTGGCCCTCCGTGAATCTCACGGATATCCTTGAGAGCACGATAACGTGATTCCATGCACCATTCCTCGGCCACTCATGTGTATGATGTCATCGAGTATCTTTCTACATTTCTATCAACACGCTACAATCTAATTGAAAACGCAACACCTCACGAAAGTAGCAACATTACCGTTCCCAAAATACTGGGTTGAGTGTAAAATACTGGGTTGAGCGTGCTTCAAACCCCCTAATTTTCTCCTTGATTTTGGTCACATGACCCAGAACGGCTGAAGTTCCACGCTCATAATGGATAATGCAATTGATAGGGATTTGATCACAAACCAAAAATAGCGAACGAACTAGCCAACGAACTAGCGAACGAACTGGCGAACGAAGTGAGCTAGTGAATGAGCTAGTGAGTAGTTGGTGAGTGAGCTAGTGAGTGATCTAGTTAGTGAGCTAGTGAGTGATCTAGTGAGTAGTTAGTGAGTGATCTAGTTAGTAGTTAGTGAGTGAATGAGCTCATAATGTAGTACGAACGAACTAGCTCACTTCGTTCGCTAGTGAGTGAGCTCATAATGTTAGTATAAGGTATTCGTAGGATACACACATTATTCGCTCATTATGTTAGTAATGTATTAGGGAGACTCTTGGGTGGATTTTTTACCTAACATAATGAGCCAAGCGAACAATGTAATCCAACATTATTCGCTTCGCTCATAATGTTGCTAATAGACCTTGAGTTTTTTCACATATACCTCTTGTACCTTGCGAAACCGATCTACTGAGCACGTTCATGAGACTCTAGCCCATTATTGCGTGTATGGTGTAATTGATATCAATTCTGGTGTGTAACTCTTACTGCATGATCTTATGGTAACCTCATTTCAGGTTACACCTACGGATACTGCCTGCTCTTTGTGGTGGTCCAATTCCATTGATCTAGGTGGATTTTCTGTGAATTCTGGAAGAAGCGATAAGAAATGGCTGACGTCAGACTGATACAAGGAAGTGTCATTCTGTGTCATTCTGTCAGATTAGTATCGTCGTATGTCTGCACCACTCCTCAGAGGATTGCCAGTGGTGTCGTGAGAACCCTCACTGAGTGAGTCATGTCAAGAGAAGCACCATCAAAAGCAGCAAATGATAATGATTGAGGAACAAAATCAGTGTACAAAAGCATCAGGTACAAAAACATCACGAGCGAAGCGAATGATGTTACGACTTGGGGTCACAAAAACATTATTGGCTTCGCTAAAGTGCTAAATAATGAACTACATTATCGCTTCGCATATGCTAAATAATGAACTACATTATCGCTTCTCTGAAATGGTCAATAATGGATAAACATTATGAGCGAAGCAGATGATGTTTGTAATATGGGAGTTGGTATATCTAGTACATGTCTAAGCAACCAGCCTGACGGTATCACTTTTCAGACTTTGGTTTCGGCGACCTCCATCTTCGAGATGTAATAGACTTGTGAACCTCACCTTTCAGGATGTGACGTGAGGCTGTTTACGAACCATTCAGGTAGGTTCACGAATCTGGAACAACATTAATATCAGCGTACGATTTTCCATTATGAGCGAAGCCACAAACATTATGAGCGAAGCGAATAATGTTCCATGATTTGGTATCGATTTGATTCTCAATGATTTGAAAGGAATGACACTATTCTCGCTTCTAATGTTACATAATTTGGAGTACCCCCATGCTAATGATTTGAATACACTATTCTTGCTTCTAATGTTCCATAATTTGGAGCAGGCTCCTATATGCAGGATTTGCGGCCAATTATTTCTGGAATCCAAACACTGCTAGTGTCAGAATACATACACTAAGTTAGACGTCAACTTATCTCTTGTCTCAGAAATACACCTACTAAACAATTACCATAAGGGATAGTATGCAGACTACGAAGTCAGGACAAGCCCTTACAGCTAGCCAACATTTGACGAAATCCACTATGCTCTCATTAAGCTTGAAACGTACCAAGAAAGGAACTTTTTGCTTGTGGATCCACCAACTCGTTTATCACGTGGCACAGGATCGCTTCAATTGGCACCAGAAACCGATGGATAGTAAAGACCTCATTAGTAGTCTGTCTACTCAAAACTCAAAGTGCCTTACCCAATCTCATCACAGAGTAGAATATACTATCTAGGGATGGTTGTGCTACAAAACCACAAGTATGGTTTCACCATGTCGATCCAGGCAGGTATGCATCGACACGCTAGAAGACAGAGGAAGACTGAGCACCTTATACACAATTGTACGCATAGTGTAGAAAACTGTGGGGGATTAGCTAACCGACTTGTTTATTTCCAGGAATCCACGTTTATATTGCGTGAATGCAAACCCATCGGTCCCTCATAGGGCTAACTCAGATAACGTTTTCGCTAGCAAAATTGTAACTGTCGGATATTCTTCATTCTCGCTAGAAAATTCTGTCCGCTCATAATTCTTCATTCTCGCTAGCAAAATTGGAAACGTCTGGTCATATGATCTTCACATCCACGCTAGAAAATTCTGTCCGCTTGTAATTCTTTACAATTCTCGCTAGCGAGAATTGTGAACTTTCCGCTCAGAAATGTTAACGTCCGCTCATAATTCTTTACAATCTCGCTAGAATTGTGAACTATCCGCTCAGAAGAGTCCTTCACAATTCCTCGCTTCGCTCGGAATTGGTCGGAATTGCTCGCAATTGTTCTGTCCTACACATTCTTACTAACCTATTCTAACATTCACTACTTACCTGACGTACACTACCAGACGTCACAGGTGACAAAGCAGTATGATAAATCGACTTGTTCATCATAACAATCTCCTCTGTATT
Organism: Kodamaea anthophila; assembly: GCA_015708815.1. Lineage (NCBI taxonomy): Eukaryota > Fungi > Ascomycota > Pichiomycetes > Serinales > Debaryomycetaceae > Kodamaea > Kodamaea anthophila. The sequence goes on from JACFYR010000022.1 coordinate 289,776, forward strand.
CTTTACTTCTATCACTGCTGCTTGCACTCCGGGGGGTTCTCCTTCTTTGGGGCCTCGTCCTCGTCGCCGCTCTCAAACTCCTCTTCCTCCTCCTCGTCGTCCTCCAACTCGTCCTGGAAGCCAAAGTCCACTGCCTCGCCTGTGAACCAGTCGATGGCCCTGGGGATCAAACGGTCCTTGATCTCCTCGCCCAACTGGTAGTCCAATTCCAATCTGCCCTCCAACTCGTCGTCGTCCTCTTCCTCGTCGTCCTCTTCCTCGTCGTCCTCGTCCAGGTCCTTCTTTGGGGGCTTTGGAGGGTCAAAGAAGTTGAAGAAGGACTCTGTTGGGGTCAACTTTTCGATTGTCCTGGTCTGCTTGGTGTTCTTGTTGCGCTGCTTTCTGCGCTCTATGTTCATGGTGACGTTGGCCTCCTTGGACGTCCAGTTGATCTCGCACCCATCGGCGTGGTCATACACAAAGTCGCCCAGGTACCCCAACTCGGCCTGGTAGTGGTAGGTCTTGGTCAAGATCTGGTTGGAGAAGAAGTCGTTCTTGTTGAACTCGAAAATCAACTCGAACCCGGGCGTCTCCAAGTACTCCATGCGGATATCCCTCAAGTACGTCAACACCTCGCTGTCCCTCTCTGTGATGGTTTGCGAAACGGTCGTGAGGTTCTCCAATGCCGTCAACCAGAACCCAGGCACACCTGGCTCGGCCTCCTCGTCCTCGTCCTCGTCATTCTCCTCATTCTCCTCCTCCTCCTCCTCATTCTCGTCATTCTCATCGAGAGCCTCGCCCTCCTCCACCTCTTCTGGGGTGGGTTCTTCATCGCCGTTAACAATCTTGCGCCTTCTCTCGTATAACGGCTCGTACATCTTGAAGAACTTCTTCTCAAGATTCAACAACTCCTTCTGGAACTCAGCCTCAAGCTTCATCTGCTGCTGTTGGATGGCCTTCAAGCCGTGCACTCTCCGCTTCACCTTTTTGGGAAGCCCATCAATGTAGCCACTCTGTTGGCCCATGAGCGACCCCAACTTGCCCTGGATCATCAGGAGAAGCGCTGGGTTGTTGGCAAGTTGCTTGGACGCCTCGGCGGTGGCGGCATCATCATCCTCCTCGCTGATGGTGGAAACCGTGGGTGGTTTCGACTTGAGGTAGCTGTTGGTCACACTGGCAGGCGTGTTCTGAGGCGTGGGCGCCTTGGAGATGTCTCCGTTCTTGCTTCTGATGGGTTCCGACATGTTAACAAGTCAACAAAAAAATAGATGAAGCAAAAATAGTGAAATACTCACCTGAATACTCAATACCTGAATACTGAATACCTGTACCTGAAGGCTACCCTGGCAGGTACAGGCTGCTAATAACATAACGAGACTACATTATCTTTATGTCTATTCTCCACGTGGTCCCTGATCCGTATCCCTGATCCATCGCGTATCACGTGAGTCATTTAACTAAAGAGGCAATACATAGAACGCGTGAGTCATACGCGATCTATATCATCATAATAAATCATCATCATAGATCATTTATGATCTATGATGATGATATATGATGATATATGATGATATATGATGATATATGATGATATATGATGATCTATGATAATGATTATGTTAAGTACTAGGCATGCGAGATTCTAGGACTGCTGGCTTGAGGCTCGTTGCGGGGTGAATGGGTTTTCTAACTAAGGTAGGTATAGGAGAACACGAAATCCGTACAGATATGCTGGGACTCTCAACTATTGTGGAGTGTTTCAGAATGGTGCTAATTCCAAATTAGGAAAATTAACGTCTAGGCCGCCAATTGTATTAGGTGAGCTGTTCGATCTGAACAGACACCTGAGCCACCAAAGACCAGGTACTTGTTACTAGGTACTTCTTACTAGGTACTTGTTACTAGCTATTGTAGGCTTTATGGACTTCGTTGTAAATTACTGGCCTGTGCTAACCCTGGCTGGTCTAAATAAACTTTAATACGCTTGACAGCATGAGCTAGTAGGTCATACAATAAGCCTCTGATATCTGTTGATTTCATAGAGAGAGCACTACCGGAGCCAAGTGTTGAGCGAAGCTAAAGCTAAAGCGAAGACCTTATAGTGAATTGCTAAAGAGAAGACCTATTTGAGCTGTAGCTTGAGCGGACGAAAGCGAATGTAAACGACTTTGATTCAGAGCACCCTAGGCATAAATGATGTGTATTTGAAGCTGTTACAACCCATAAATGCTGTGTATTCTGGCAGCTGTGTATTCTGGCTAAAAAAGATTTAGGTTCACTAAGTGAATCCCTACCAATCATTATCTGTGTGAAAAGATAATGCTATGGTAGCTGAATCAGGAAATTTAGCCTGGTATTCAGCCACGCCTACGTCAATACTATGAACTATTCGTTATCTGGTATCCGTTGATTCGATCATTAAATTTATGAACTCACTCATGATTCTTATCTGTATTTCGATCGTAAATTTTATGAACTCATATGTTATCTGTTGTGTCTTTACTCTGTATTTGTATTCTTGATCTCAATTAATTTCACAGCCATTCTGTTCTCTATTGACCATGTTATTTCTTTTGATGAGTTTTCTAATTTTATCTCTAATTTAAGAAAAAGTACTTGCTCACTCTGTTGATATATGTTCATTTCATCTGTTCTCTCTATAATACATATACAAACATAACCTCACTATCCCCGCTAACCCTTTCTTAACCTGCGAATCTCACTAATTAGACCAAACCCACCTCATGATAGACAACATATGCCATCGTCATTCGAAACTCCTTGCACTGCGTTTCGAGGCAGCCGGGTCTGTAAGGAAGAGCACATTGATTAGGTTATTCTGTTATCATTGAGGTGTGCTGGATAACTTCACTATTCTCCTTTCCACACACCTTAGCCTTTACCTATTAAATAGGAGGAATACTTGCAAACAAATCAATAACTACCGAGCTAGCGATACAGTCTTCAGTATACATGTACACCTCGCTAGCGAGGTGGCAAATATGTCTAGTCTCACTAGCGAGTTTTGCAAAATATTCTTATTAGAGACACACCTCACTTCGTTCGGTGTAAGAATCCTATTGTTACATCCTATTGTGTATTTATATAAGCACAAACCAATCTGTAAACAGATCCTCTATGTAGCCAGCGTCTGGCTGTTGCGATCGGCAACATAATAATTCACCCATAACCGTCGTGCACAATTCAGGTGTAGTCACAAGAGTGTAGTGTTGGCGAGGTCGATATTTAACCCTCCGAGAATGCTACCACAGACTAGCTAGACTAGTTACCTGTAGCTTGTCTCGGAGATGCTTTCTCTAGAGTTACCTCTATCCACCTCCCGACTACCTCGAGTAGCTGGTCTCGGAGATGCATTCTCGAGAGTTACCTCTATCCACCTCGACTACCTCGACTACCTCTCGAGACTGCCCAATGGCGTACCTCGATACCAGTTAAGCAATCCCAATGGCTTGAAATGGAAACAACTGCAAGAACAGCGCAAGAACAGTTTCGCAAAAGTTTGCAACAAGTCGCAAGAATTTTCGTAACAGTTTCTCAAAACAACTGCTCATTTGTATTTATAGGGGAATCGTCTTCATCCTCCCGTACTCCACGCTCCACAGCTCTCATCTGAGTTCATCGATATATGAGCACGACGTAAAGCCACCGAAACGTCGATCACTTGTCATTCTTAAGTCCCATCTTCTTCTCAAACTATTCATTTCTCATTCCTTATATTCCCTTATACTCTTTCATCTTCTCATACTTTCATCTTCTCTTATTCTCTCTCTCTTTCCTCTTTTTCTCTCTCTTCTATATCTTCTTTTCATCCTCGATATCCTCATACTTGCCATCGAGGTACCTCTCGATATCCCTCAACCTTGTCTCCCACTTCTCCACGCTGGCCAACTTTGTCTTTATCTCTGCAATCTCGTTGTCGATGGTCTGCAAGTTTTCCTCGGAGGTCAAGTCGAGGAACTCCCACGCGCCGTTGTCGTCAATCTCCAAGATGACGTCGTGGTACTTCATCAACAAGGGCCTGTGGGAGAGGGTGATGAAGGTGATCTTCTTATCGCGCAACAACTCAAACAAGTAGTCCTCCACGTCAGTCAGGACGGCATTTGTGCTCTCGTCAAGCACGACGAGTTTGGGCTTCTTGAACAAGACGCGCGCAAGACTCATGCGCTGCTTCTCGCCACCGCTCAAGACGTCTTTCCAGTCCTTGACCACGTTAAAGTTGCCCTCGCGCTTCAAGAGGTACTCCAACTTGACCTCGCGGAGAATGTGGTACAAGGAATCGTCGCTGTAGCCCATGGCAATCATGTCGTCGTAGGTGTGTGGGTAGATGATCTGGTCCCGGAGATTGCCTGTGGTGAAGTAAGTCTTTTGCGGGAGGAAGAAGACATCGCCATCACTGGGCTTGGAGAGGAGCCCGCGGTAGAGCGGCCAGAGCCCCGCCATGATACGCGCAATGGAGGTCTTGCCGCACCCATTGGGGCCAAGCACCAACATGTTCTTGCTATTGTCCACACGGAGGTTGATGTCGTCAATCAACGGCACGGCCTCCGAGCCCTCCTTGGTGGGGATGATGACGGGGATGTGCTCGAAACGCACGCCATTGTGGTAGTGGTTCTGGATGGTGCCATGGATATCTTGAGCGCCCAAGGCGGAGCCGAAATCAAAGCGTGGCGAGTGTGCCTTGTGCAACTGCGTCAACAAGTCAAACACACGGTCCGTGTACCCTGTGAGCTCCAGCACGTCCTTGATGGAATACATCAAGCGCAGGCCTGCGTCTGCGAGCGACAACATCAAGCGCTTGTTGATGATGAACTGGCGCATGTTTTGGCGCTCATTGACCTGCTTGGCCTGCTGGCCCGAGGCAGGCCATATCTCGTCCAAAAACACAGGGAGCCCGGCAAACACGTACCCCCACGCGGACCACGTGTACTTGAGGACATAGTCCTCGAGGATGCCGTATGCGAAGGAGATGTTGATCTGCTTGTCGACGTGGCGCATCAAGGCGCAAAAGTTGTCGTACAACTTGGTCTTTTCCACCAACAGGCCCTTGTAGAAGCCAATCTCCTCCGAGTTGGTCATGAGGTTGAGGTGCATGTTAAAGTACTGGCCCTCCAAGTGCGTCTTGTGGGCCGAGAGCTTGCCAAACTGCGGCGTGGCCTTTTTGAGCAACCCCGCCGTCAAAAAGTAGTTGGCAAAGATCCCCACGATGGCGCCCGTGCCGAGATTGTCGCGGAGGTACACCAGGAAAAAGATCAAGTCGATGAATGGCTTGCCCATGCTGGAAAAGAGCCCACAGATGGAGTCGCAGAACTTGGCAATGTCGTTGGTGATGTACTGGTCAATGTTTTCGAGCTGTGTCTCATTGAACAGCACCTTGTAGTACGCCATCACCCTGTCCAAGTACAAGTCGTGGATGTAGCGCGTGAGGTTTGTTCTGAATGCCAAGCTCAATCTGTCCGTCAAGTATTTGATGGCCGCGTTCGTGTAGGACGCGGGGAACGCAATCAACAACCAGTAGATCAAGTCCCGCATGAACTTCTTTCCGTTGCCGCTAATCAAGTTTTTGACAATCTGCCCATCGAGCTTGGCCACCAAGAGCGAGAGCCATGTGCGCAACACCAACAAAAGGCACTGCGACACCAAAAGCGTGGTGTTTTTCGACGAAAACTTGGGAATGAGGATCCGCCAGATAATCGCCAACTGGCTCAAGAACCGGCTGCTAAAGAGGTTCCGTTTCTCCCGCACCCGCTCGTTCGCGTAAAAGTCCTTGTACAAGTACTTGTCGGCGGCGTATTGGTCAAGATTCGGCTTGGGAATGATGATCCGCGTGTACAGGTCCTTGCCCTTGGGAATGAGAATCTCCCGCAGCCCATTCTTCAATATGGTTGACGACTGCCGTATGAGACTGGGCCTTTGGGCCTTGCGGTTCATCATGTACTCGTTATACCGCGAAAGCACCGTCCGAAGCGTGAAAAAGACCCCGAGTCCCGCCGTGCTCACGAGCGTCGAGAGAAAGAGCATCACGGGTCGCGACTGGTAGTTGATCCGCACATTGTTCTTCACAACTGCCTCCCGGAGTAGCAGGATGATGTTGGCGATGTCCTCTTGCGAGTACGCCGTTAGCCGTGAGACGTTGATCATCCGAGGAAAATAAAAGAATGACTGAAATGAGAGAGAGGACTGAAGATAAGATCAAAGATAGATAGAGTTCACATAGAGATCACATAGATCACATAGATCGTACTGAGATGGAGGAGAAAGAGAATTGTACTGAGAATTGTACTGAGTAGGCAGGACATCGGTATGTCTCATGAGAAGTGTGGGGTACCCCACAGAATAAGCGAGAACAAAATTACGACGTAATCGACGAAGGATGAGTATGAGGATAGTGATAGTGATAGTGATAGTGATAGTGATAGTGATAGTGATAGTGATAGTGATAGTGATAGTGATAGTGATAGTGATAGTGATAGTGATAGTGCTAGTGATAGTGATAGTGATGAGTTTAGATATGAGTGGTATGACTAGATGAGTGAGATTAGTGATTTGTAATCGAACGACGTTAATGATAGATGAGTGAGATTAGTAATTTGTAACGACACCAACTAGAGATGAGTGAGAGCAACTTGATCGAACTGTTGATGGCTGAATGAGATATCAACTTGATCGAACGAAGACATGGTGTATGAGTAGATTAGTAAGTTACTTGCAAGAACAGACCACTTAACTGCGAGACCACCTGGTATGCAATATTTGTTTTCTCACCATCATTGCCATTAAGGACTATATGGGGAAGGATTTCGATAGGCACTGCCCTGGAGCTTTGTCTTTTTTGATTCTGTGGATCTCGATACCATGCAATTTGCCAAAGATCGGTCAAGTCCAAAGATAGAAAGGTAATTAATAGGCAGACAGACTCGATTAGTTTGATGATTACTTTTCTGACAACGTACCTCTGACAAATGTTCTGCTTAGCTATCACCTTTTAATGTTTTAATATACTAGCCACACCTTTTATGTTCTATTGTACTAGCCATCACCTTTAATGTTCTGATAGCTATTATCATTCTATTAATATTTTCCTTGTACCCTATTTAAGGTCGCCTGTCTATACTATTTGCTACCCAACCCATCATTTTGGTCTTGGTTTCTCACTCTTGCATGCTGTGGCAACACCTGAAACTGTAGATAATGATTGTTGCTGCTTACTAATTGCTGTCTTGGCAACACGTATTGTATTCAATCCGTGATTATGGCATGTGATAGACGGATCGTATGTCCACGTATTCCGTCACATACCCTTCTGTGCCAAGCCATGTTCGAGAGGGAAGTTAATGATAAGAGAGTTGTTCCCCATGTTGATTGGGCTGCTCTTTTGTTCACTTCTTAGCCACACACTGCTTGAACAAGGCAAACTCCTGGGCGCAGCGGTCCTTCGATATGTTGGTGTAGTTCTGGAGGACGCACTGGCCGTACGCAAGGCCCTCTTTGGAGCATTTGGCGGTGCTTTCAAGAAACCGTTTCGCTGGTCTAGACATAAAAAGAATAATCAATCACTTCAATATAAAAAGAATAATCAATCACTTAAATATACGATACAAATACACATGAAATACATACTGCCTAGACGCAGCCTTTGCATTCAATGCCCTAAAAGTAGATACTCGCACAGTGAGCGAAGCGAACTTTGCTACATCACATGCATCTGAATACCCTTTACTCGAGTCAACCAGGTTCTTATGTGAATGCCTTTGTCAACATGTTATACAGGCAATATCTTAGTCCTGAGTGGCGAACCCTGGGTAACTTTATTGGCCAGGCATACAGAGCATAGCTTATTGAAAGAAAACGAAGTGAGTGGCAGCAATTGAGTAGACTGAGTACATGAGTATATGAGTATATGAGAATTTGAGTGGCTAGTGATCGAATAGTTTTAGTTTAGTGAGGTATGAGTAGTTTGAGTTGCGTGTTAATTCTTCGTGATCCATGGCCATCAACGGTGCATATATTATGCTCCCCACACTTAACCGATTCTTTTCTTTTGCATTCGCTTGCTTCATCCTCGCTTCAGTTTGACGTCTCGCTTCAACGCGTACAAATGCAGAGGGCTAGGTCTACTCTCTACGAGTAATTTGTACTTGAATACATTCTGGTGGCCTCCAGATCCGTTACCTCTCCGGTCTAATAAATGACTGGAACTTCACTGTTGAAATATTCTTTTTGCTTATACTTGCAACTTGTTACAGTGGCCGAGTGGTTAAGGCGACACCCTGCTAGCTCTGCGGTTCAGGTGTTGTGCATTGCATGCGCAGGTTCGAATCCTGTCTGTGACGATTTTTTTCTGCCGTCTGTGGTGGCTCATTTGATCTTATCGCCGGTTTTCAATTTTTTATCTATGGACCCCACCAACGACCCGGATTTCACTCCACCGTCGCTCAACAAGGACATTGAGCCCACGGCCGACTCGCTGAAGATCCCTAGCAACTTGCCCATAGTCCAACCCTTAGTATTGGCTGACATGGGCGACCCTGTGGATGCGCCGCCGCCTCACCCTGGCTACACAAAGAAACAGTCGCACGATGGCCACTACCACGGGAAAATCCCCCGGATCCACACAGAGCTCCAGAATTCGCTGTCTGACGACGAGAAGGAGGACATCAAGCTGATATATCCTCCCACGGCGCTTGTGAAGTCCTCGCAAATAGCTGATCTAGAGGAGGTGCCCCACGGCATCATACGGCAGGCCAAAACGCTCGAACAGTACCAATTTCCATCCCACCGCTTGGCAAACACCCTTCTGGACGACTCCAAACACCCGCTCGTGATTGTAGCATGCGGCTCCTTCAGCCCCATCACATACCTCCATCTCCGCATGTTTGAAATGGCTCTTGACGCCATAACCGAGCAGACTCGTTTCGAGGTCATTGGCGGCTACTACTCGCCTGTTTCCAGCAACTACAAGAAGCAGGGGCTCGCTGCTGCCCACCACCGTGTCCGAATGTGCGAATTGGCATGCGAGAGAACCCTGTCGTGGTTGATGGTGGACGCCTGGGAGTCATTGCAGCCGAAATACACGCGGACCGCGCTTGTCCTCGACCACTTTAATGAAGAAATCAACATCAAACGGGGTGGAATCATGACGAAATCGGGCGAGAAGAGGGGAGTCAAAATCATGCTCTTGGCGGGGGGGGACCTTATCGAGCTGATGGGCGAACCAGATGTATGGGACAACCTAGACTTGCATCATATCTTGGGCAAGTACGGCTGTCTCATTGTAGAGAGAACGGGCTCAGACGTGAGAAGCTTCTTGTTGAGTCATGATATCATGTACGAGCACCGCAGAAACGTGTTGGTCATCAAGCAGTTGATCTACAATGATATTTCTTCTACAAAGATACGTTTGTTTATCCGCAGGGGAATGTCTGTGCAGTATTTGTTGCCAAATAGCGTCATTCGGTATATTCAGCAGAATAAGTTGTATTATGATTCGGAGCCGGTAAAGGAGGTGATGAGTGAAAAGGCTGATTGAGAAGAATTGAGGAAGTTGAAGAATTGAGCGAAGCGAAATTCTTCTGACCATAAGAACGAGCTGAAGCTAAGAATTGAGCGAAGCGAAATTCTTTTGTCCATAAGAACGAGCTGAAGTTAAGAATTTCGCTTCGCTCAATTCTTCTTTTCATAAGAACGAGCTGAAAGTGAAGAATTGAGGAAGTTGAAGAATTTCGCTTCGCTCAATTCTTCTATTCGCTCAATTCTTGACGAACTGAAAGTGAGAATATGTCAACCAGCTGTTAATTGACTGAGTGAGATCTTTCGAGTGACATCAGCATCTTTAGACATGATACAGAGTGAGGTAGATGGGTATGAAATGGCCGTCCCTATATGCTATAGACTAGAGTGATTATTGTAATACTATCTCGCCTGTGGTGGCAGTGAATAAAGGATGGGTGTGTCAGGCCCCAAATGTGTAATCTTGTAGGTCGGTGTTTGGGTTGACGTCCAACGCAGATTAGGAACCCGTGAGGACGAAGCGAAAAATACTAAGCGAGACAGAAGCGAAAGCATACAGAAGCGATAGACAAGCGAGAATGAGGTTACGCGACTGAAGAGATACAAAGGTTTAAGAGGATAAGTGAGAAAGAATATTTACGCAATGTACCACAATGCCAGATTTTAGAGTGGAGATATCCTTTGCTGCATAATCGATACCAGTGAGCACTGTCGAATAAATAGAGAAGTGAAGAAATGAAAAGTCAGTATTTAAGACTTCTGCATTCCGGAATACTGTAGTTGTATGATTCTTAGCCATTGGTCGAATGATGAAACACATCGATAATTTCAGAGATGTTTGAATTCCAAATTGGGAATATCAATGACACACAGTATAGTATGCGTCCTAATAGCTATCAGGTGCGCAGCTCCGCTCACAATGTTCGTTAACTCGTGGGAAAATTGTGAGAACATAGTGAGCGAAGCGAACTATGTTCGAGTTCATTACCAATGCTTACGAGTAGATTATCAGTGCTAGATTATTATACACTAGAGTAGATTACCACTTTGGATAATAACTCTCATTTGGTTAATAACTTCCTTGGATGACTCCTTGAACTCCCTTGGATTATACTCTCTGGATTCCCTTGGATTATACTCCCTAGATTCCCTTGGATTATACTCCCTGGATTCCCTTGGGTTATACTCCCTGGATTCCCTTGGATTATACTCCCTGGATTCCCTTGGATTATACTCCCTGGATTCCCTTGGATTATACTCCGTTCTACACTAGTATCTCCTTGAACTCTTGATCACGTGACTCTTACTGGAAGCCTAGATAACAGATACCACGGTAAGAATTGCAGGAACGCAATTTTGGTGATAATGTCTCAGAAGGGTTTATTTTCTTGCTTATTCAGTTTTTTGCGCTCACTCTTGCTTTGGGTGCAATTCCTGCATAAACAACATGGCCGGAAGTACCGGAAATTACAAGAGCAACATAGTCATTCGCGTTTCTGCACAGTAGATCACAGCATCCAACGTGCGTGGCGGGAGTAGTACCCAATTGGTTTGCTCATAGTGAGCAAAACGAACTCGTTCATTTAGTTCCTATGTACTCCATTATTCCCTCACGAAGTTCACTTATTCTTTGTTCACTCTGTTCATTCTTCCTACGACTCCTGGTTCGTCAAGAAGTTCGCTTGCTCCGCTCAATATAGGGTGAAGTCTATTTAGGCGGATGAATGTATTGTTGTTCTGAGATTCTTCCCACGAATGAAAAGTCACGTGATCAGATGTTGTTCAAGTTGAATAACCAAGTCCAACACTGGTCACTAACACTGCCTGTCCTAATTATAATCGAATGCCAGGTACCCACTTATAGATCGCAGCACGTGTTGATCGTCATGTTCAGGCAGACTCGTTGATCCTAATTCACCCTTCGATGCAATGGCACCCATTTCCAGATCAGTGAAGTTATTGTTTTTAGGTGACATGGAGTCCCCACAAAAAGTTAATTAGCCAGAGTCCTACAAGTTAACTAGCCATGATTAATCGACACTTCACGGCCACAAGAACTCGTTCACCAGTCTGTCACTAAACTCCAGCGCAGTTATCTCGTGGATTAACTGTATATCTTCTCGTACCATTCATAACGCGTAGATCTGGCTTTCGTTCACAGTTAGTGAGTGATTCTCCTACATTCTAATCTTCACACGAGCGGAGCATTTCACACGAGCGGAGCGAGTGTGATTCTCTCACATTTTATTCTTCAAACTCACTAGTGTGTGATTGTCCCACGTTTTATCACATTCGCGTCGCTCATGTGTTCTTCACTCTTCTTCGTGTTCTACAGTTTACTCATGCTAACATTCGCTTCGCTCATGTTAGCTCATATTAGCTCATATTAGCTCATGTTTACTCATGTTTACTCATGTTTACTCATGCTAACATTCGCTTCGCTCATGTTAGCTCATGTTAGCTCGCTCATTCATTCTATGCATTACCACTCCTGAGTCTTCAAACCATACTTACTCTTCTTACTTCCCCTAATCGGCTTCACCAACTTGCTCCCCCCCTCCAAGAAAGAAAACACCTCCCTTCTCTTTTCCTCGTACTTTTTGATGTGCTCCTCCTTCTGCAAAGTCAAGGAGATATCGTCAAAGCCATTGACCAAGCAGTACTTGCGGAACTCCTCAATCTCAAACTTTTCAATCAAGACCTCGTCGGTTTCTCCGTGCCTAATCTGCTGGGCCGGAAGGTCCACCGTCAACTTGTGGCCTGCCTTGACGACTGGGTATAACTTGTCGAGAATGACTTCCTGGGGGATGCGAATGGGCAACAAGCCGTTTTTGCACGAGTTGTTGTAGAAAATGTCTCCAAAGGATGGGGCAATCATGCACTTGATACCAAAGTCCTTGAGGGCCCATGGGGCATGCTCTCTGGACGAGCCGCATCCAAAGTTGTCACCGGTGACCAAGAGGATTTCGGCATGGCGATATGGGCCCACGTTCAAGACAAAGTCGGTTTCCACGTCCTTCCCGTCTGGTCCCTTGACGAACCTCAGTTCGTAAAAGAGACCGGCCTTCAAACCCGTCCTTTTGATTGTCTTCAAAAACTGCTTGGGGATGATGGCATCAGTATCCACATTAGCCCTATCCAACGGGGCAGTCACTCCGGTAAGCACCTGGAACTTATCCATACCTGCTGGCACAGGTGCCGCGGTAAGAACAGACTCCTTTGCTGGAGGAACACCGACATTTGAGTCCATCTGCTGCTTCTGTTCCTCGTAGACCGCCTCCTGGAGGGCCTCGTCGTCTGTTTCCACCGTAACGGAGGCCTCATCGCTCTTGACATAGTCAAACTCACGGATATCGGTGAAGTGGCCCTTGATGGCCGCAGCTGCAGCCATGGCAGGTGACATCAAGTGTGTTCTGGATTGAGCACCCTGGCGCCCTTCAAAGTTTCTGTTAGACGTCGATGCACATCTCTCTTCAGGGTCCAAGATATCTGGGTTCATTCCAAGACACATGGAGCACCCGGCTTCTCTCCACGAAAATCCAGCAGCCTCAAAGATCTTATCGAGACCTTCCTTCTCAGCCTGGGCCTTCACGAGACCAGAACCAGGCACCACGAGAACGAGCTTCACGTTATCAGCCTTGTAGTGGCCCTTGGCGACCTTGGCAGCAGCACGCAAGTCCTCGATACGTGCATTGGTACACGACCCAATGAAGGCCTTGTCAATCTTGACCTCCTTCAAAGGTGTGTTTGGTGCGAGCCCAATGTACTTGAGGGCCTTTTCCATAGAAGCCTTCTTCAATGGGTCGCTTACGGTAGCAGGGTCTGGTGTGGATGCGGTTATAGGAAGAGCGTCTTGTGGAGACGTGCCCCAAGTGATGGTGGGGACAATGTCTGCGGCCTTGATCTTGATATCGTAGTCAAAATGGGCACCTTCATCTGAGTGGAGCGTCTTCCAGTAGTTGAGTGCTTTGGTCCATTCCTCGCCCTTGGGTGCCAATGGACGGCCCTTGATGTAGTCGAATGTGGTCTGGTCGGGTCTAATCATACCAGCACGTGCACCAGCCTCAATGGCCATGTTACAAATGGACATCCTGGCCTCCATGCTAAGATTCTCAATGGCTTTCCCAGCAAACTCAATCACGCACCCGGTACCTCCAGCCGTACCAATCACTCCAATCACATGCAAAACCAAGTCCTTGGACGTGATGCCTTCCGAAAGGTCTCCCTCCAAGAAAATGCGCATGTTTTTGGACTTGGCCTGGATAATGGTCTGTGTGGCCAAAACGTGCTCAACCTCAGAAGTACCAATACCAAACGCAAGCGCACCAAACGCCCCGTGTGTGGATGTGTGTGAGTCTCCGCAAACCACAGTGGTACCAGGAAGTGTGAACCCTTGCTCCGGTCCCACAATGTGCACGATTCCTTGTCTGTCGTCATCCATACCAAAGTAGGTGACGTCAAAGTCCTTGACATTCTGCTCGAGTGTCATCACCTGGAGTCTCGAGTCATCCTGTTCGATAAACGACTCCACGTCCTTGAAATTCACACGTGGGGTCGTGGGGATGTTGTGGTCCACAGTGGCCAACGTACAGTCGGTTCTGCGCACTTTTCTGCCGGCATTCTTCAAGCCCTCAAACGCTTGGGGCGACGTCACCTCATGCACGAGATGTCTGTCGATGTAGAGGAGCGACGTGCCCGAGGGGTCGTTGTGTACAATGTGGTCGTCAAAGACCTTGTCGTATAATGTTCTGGGCGCCATGTTGAGGAAAAAGAACGGGGTCCATGACTTTTATACTTTTTTTTGCCCGATTTTTCAGCCGGTCCGGCCGCCGGTACCGGCGACCGTGTCCAATAAGCGGGGGAATATTAGTCACAGAAATATTTAGAAATGAGCAGAAAAGATCAGGCACTGAAATATCGGCACATAGAATATCAGGTACTGAATACCGGTACCTGGTACAGAACCGTTCGTTGAAGACAAAAACGTAGTCATTGCTAGTCATTGCAAAAGAGCCTCTAGAATCACCCTCAATCCATAAAAGAATAATAGGAGTATAGCACAGCTGCTACATTATGGGTAAAAGGACCAAATATTCTCGAAACAGACATTATGTAACATCGGTAAAACGTTCCAACTAATGATCATTGGAGATATGTCTTATGAACTAAAGTATGATTGGAGACATGTCTTATGAACTAAAGTATGATAGGAGACATGACTTAATGAACTAAAGTATGATCATTGGAACAGACCATTACCTTTCTGGGACAGCGTCTCATGAAGGTAGGACGCTCAAAAAAGAATGCGATTTCTGTGGATCGAACACAGGACCTTCAGATTAACTGTGACTGAATCTCTTCAGTCTGACGCTCTCCCAACTGAGCTAAAACCGCGAACCCACGCCGGGAGTCGAACCCGGAATCTTTTGATTAGAAGTCAAACGCGTTAACCATTACGCTACGCAGGCAACTGTTGAGAGAAGAAGGTGTATAAAGAATATACTGGTAAGAGGACCTGATAATCGAAGAGTTTCCGGAGCCCACATATATTAGGAGGTTTTCCCGTTCGTAGTTATGTAACAAGTATAGGTTTCCTTCATAGATAATATATGTGTGTCTATATAAAA
The DNA here is from genome assembly GCA_015708815.1 of Kodamaea anthophila. Taxonomy (NCBI): domain Eukaryota; kingdom Fungi; phylum Ascomycota; class Pichiomycetes; order Serinales; family Debaryomycetaceae; genus Kodamaea; species Kodamaea anthophila. Next base: position 304,910 of record JACFYR010000022.1, read on the forward strand.
AAAAAGCGTTAATATGTATATATTGAAGGTGGGATTTTTTGATGGATGAGTGTACTTACAGATGAGGTAGTTGTATTTTCTGCAAATATTTAGAAAAAGTAATTAAAATGTGGGTATTCAAGTTGGGGAAATAGAATAGCTCATTAATCGAAACATACAAAAATATATGCCAGCAGCTCAACGAGTCTAGCTGCCGGTTAGGCAACGCCACGGGGGGCCACGAAAGTTAAAGAAACCTTGATCACGTGGATTACATGCAGTACTAGTACTAAAAAAAGATAAACCTTTCAAGAGGATGCTTTTAATCCACGTGAGCAACTCAAAATGTACAAGAAGATTACAATGCATTCTTCTGTATCTGAGCTGGTGTTTGTCTCAGCTGGTTTCGATATTCTCACTGGTAAATTGAATAATCTCGCTTCGCTCGATTATTCAAACTGGTTTATTCGTACTCTTTTCAGATCACATATTGGTTTCTTTTTTAATATCTCGCTCGATCTCAGATTATTCAGGTACTGGTTAATAATCTTTCACAGATTACTCAAATGCTGTTTAATTGAAAATCGAGCGAGCGGGATTATTGATTACTAGAATCTCCGCTCGATATCTCAGATTATTAGGTACTGGTTATTAGGGTAATCTTTCCCAGACTACTCAAATGCTGTTTATTGAATAATCTCTCTCGATATTCTTAGATACTCTTAATTGAATAGTCGAGCGAGATTATTCTTGGTTAATCGAATATCCCGCTCTGCTCGATATTCTTAGATACTCTTACTCGAATAATCTCGATTCGGTCGATTTCACTGGTATCCGAATACTGATTAATTGAATAATCTCGATTCGGTCGATTTCACTGGTATTCGAATACTGATTAATTGAATAATCTCGATTCGGTCGATTTCACTGGTATCCGAATACTGATTAATTGAATAATCTCGATTCGGTCGATTTCACTGGTATTCGAATACTGATTAATTGAATAATCTCG
>JACFYR010000013.1:0-154538 GCA_015708815.1 Kodamaea anthophila
CCCCCCCCCCTCCTCAACATCCCAAACCTCTTATAATTCCTCCTCGCATACCTCCCCAACACCTCTTTCGGAATCTCCAACGGCTCCCCCCCCTCAATCCCTTTCCAATCCCCCTTCTTCATTTTTCTCCACTCATCCACCTCCGCCTGGCTCATCCGTAGCTCTGTTTTAGTCTGTTTGAGAATAAACTCCAACTCGTCAAACCTGTGCCCGATAATCGCCCTTGTTTGGCTGTACTGTTCACCCACACTAAAGTAGTCATCTATTTCCTTTTTCTTTTTATACCTCACTCGCTCGTCTGGTATTTTGAAATCGCGTATCATATCCGAAATCACCCCCCTGATTATAAACACCACGGTCTCTATGTTTTTTGTAGTCAACCCATCGAGAAGTGCCTGCACCACATACAGATAGGTTTTTGGCAACCTGGACTCCTTTTCACAATACAATTGGAGGACGTCGCCAATGCTTTTCTTGAGCTGCACCAAGGTTTTTATCGTGTGCTCATCACAAAGAGCTTCCAATCTTTTGCCCGTATGTTTCATTCTATGGCCCGCGACTTTATTTGAAAGCTTGCTTCTGGATCTCCAATCGGCGCAGCGCAAGTCGTCTTCTATAAATGCAATTAGATCGTCTGTGTTTGACGTTGTTTCTGCGAAATCGTCCAAGATTCTGTACATCAAGTGCTCCAGAATAGGCACATTCATGTGCTGCATTTTGGCGAGGAACAACTCGCGGAGAAAAATGTTGTTTATGCAGTCGTAGATGCGAGTGAAGGTTGCCAGGTTTATCCGGAGCCCCAACTTGCGCGAGAGCCGCAAGTACTCCAACACCACCTGGTACGTGTTTGTGTTCAGCCGGATGTGCGAGTGGATCTGCGCGCACTTGAGGAGGTTGTTGAGCGTGTCAATGTTGGGCGAGTGGCCGTCCTTGCGCATTACGAGGAGCAAAACACGTGCAAAGCTCGACTGGTTCTTGTCGTGCCCAAACCATTTTATTAGGTAATTGTACGTGTGGACGGAGCGCACGTGACGAAACTCGTCATTGTCCAAGCCATGGGTGTAGAGGAGAATGCGCGGCACTATGCCCAGCTTGAGCGACGACGAGTTGCGGTAGAGAAACCGCGTGTGCGTCAAGTGGTAGATGTACTCGCGGAAGGTGTCTGGGGTCAAATTGCTGGGCATGGGGGGGAGCTCGGTGTGGCTCATGGCCGGAAAATCATACCGCACACTAGCTTCGTCCTGCACACAAACGTCCGCAAGCATGTTCCCAAGGTAGTCCATCATCTTGTGGAAATGCATTCGGTCCTGGAGAAGGAACCCTGGGGATTTTTTCTGCTCCCATCGAGAAGACGCCTTTTTTTCGTCAAATGGCGCCTTGGTCTTGCTGAGAAGCTTCAAGTTGTCCATCTTGAGTGGACCAAGGTATTCCCGGTACACAGATAATGTGGAGGTGAAGGAATCGTGTTTTTTTACCGTGATTTCTTTTCTCTCCGCATGATGGCCTAGTCGTAGCTTGGACGCGGTCTTGGGAACCTCCTCGATTTGCCGAGCATACCGCGCTATTCGGCTGATGGTGTCTCTCATAGAGAGCATGAAAAAAATTTAATTATGGCATCACCACAGAGAGAGGGGTTTAGTATTCCCGCGTCCATTTCCCACGCCGCGCTCGGGCAGATTACGAATAAGAGTCTTGGGGTGAAGTATAATTGTGCGCAGTGTGCGGCGTCGTTTTCGTTGGGGAAGAACGACGCGATTCGGTGTAAGGAGTGTGGGCATCGGGTTATTTATAAGGCGAGAACGAGGAGGATGGTTCAGTTTGAGGCTAGATAACCGAGCGAAGCGAGGTTATCTCGAACGAACCGAGCGAACGAACCGAGCGAACGAACCGAGCGGAGCGAGGTGAGTCTACCACTGACGAACGATCGACGAACCGAGCGGAGCGAGGTGAGTCTACTATTGATCAACTGATCACGAACTGAAGAGTACCACTGACTGATCGACTGATCGAGGCGAGTGATCAACAAGTGACCATTCAAGGATTATACGTTAATCAAAATTCTGATAAATTTTTATGATCAATAATGTGGCAAATCTGATCACTTGACATCAACGTCAGTGAGTAGTGACGGCGGGGAGATCAACCACAGACCAAATCAACGAATCTATCCAGTCGTCATTCTCCATCATATTCAGTAGGAGTCGAACCTTATCATTAGTGGACAAAAACACTGACTATTGAAGCATAAATAAGAGTAGTCATTGAATATAAAAATCTAGGACACGTGGATGAACCAGCGGCGAGGTGAAGAAAAGATATGATGACCGAGCGATGAGATGAACCTGCGATAGTAATTGATAGCATATCGTTGTAGTATTTTGAATATGATGTGGGGAATGGTTGAATGATATAGTGAATGAGTAGAGTATGGAAATGTTTAAATGAGATGCTGAGAATGTGTAGGGGGATGAAATGTGTCGAAAATAAACGAACTCAAGAAACAGACAGGAATCATTTGAGGGCTGATTATAGGACGATTATGTTTGGAGATCTTGAGTATGTGTGGCCTCGTTATGCTGTACTGTTATATTTATCCGTGTACTGGGGAAACAGGATACAGGTACCCTGAGAAAATGTCAATTCGAGTGTTTGTGGATTAACAGTTGCGCCAGTCAAATTTGTCTTTGAAAGACCTCGTTATGGTCTAACAAATTTTGTACTACGAATGGTAGACAAAAACCTCACTCGAGCAGCGAGTGGATCTAGCGAGAGCTTAACTTTTGTTATTTTAACAACTCTCGCTATAACTCTCCTCCTCTCGCTCCAACTCTCGCAGTGAGTTCGCAAGTGAGTAAATATCGTCAAAGCATTTAAACTCCCTCCTTCGAGTTCGCTCAAATTAATAGACAAACTCAATCACTCTAATTAAAGAAATTGGAAGGTATCCTTACTAAATGCTGCCATTGCATGTAAGCTGCTCAAGGAGTTAATAATCTTCCGAAGCCCCTGATTCGTACCCCCCTTATTGCACTACACATCTCCACAGATGTGTAGGTTAAGCACACTTTTGCTGCAAAAAAACCCTCCACCTACACATCCCATATTGCTACAAGTGGTGCCACCTACTACGCCAGCCAGCGGAGTGTGCTTATAGCTAGCTATCCCTCGAATATAGTGGAGTCCCTACTCAAGATTAACAGAAAACATAATACTTAGTTCATCTATACTCACTTAAGTGAGTTCATTCTATTACTGCTAGCTTACTAATTGGCAGACACAGAAATACTCCCGCAAGTGAGTTCAATTCATAGCATGCAAACCCACTCGTTCGGAGTTCGTTCACTCTGATACTCACTTGCGAAGGAAGTGAGTTCAATTCATAGCATTCAAACTCACTCGTTCGGAGTTCGTTCATCTAATACTCACTTGCGAAGCAAGTGAGTTCAATTCATAGCATTCAAACTCACTCGCTTCGCGAGTTCGTAGAGGATACATTCCAATTGTTCAGGATGAATGTGTACCTGTCATTTGGTTCATCACGTTCGCTGCTGCCAGTACCAATGGACGCCTACATTCAATGAATGGGATTTCTCAATAGAACCGGCTCAACGGGTGTTGATACCGTTTGGTCCGGTGTCTTCTTTTCCGCGGACTTCCAGCAAACACCGTTATCAAGATGGACGATCTGAATAACCTCGTCATGGCGCGGCCAGACTGGGTAACTATTTCAATGAGACAAAGTGGTGCTATTTCAATCTAGCGTTCGTATTTGATCTAAGACATTCCATTAGTAGCATCAATTACAGTTGCACTGTATGTTACTTTTCGCAACCACTCAAACACAACTGAACATGAACTTTCAGGCCAAGGTTTTTCTCACTTTTCGTCCTATAAGATGTACTTCACTTAGTTCAGTCGCTGTTAGTTCTTGCTCACTGCAATTTTCTTCTTCAGTGAGCGAAGCAAGTGTGTAGAGGTGACAGAATACCAACTAGCAATTAGGAAATACGATGAATGTCAAGAATAAACTCTTGATATCGTTATTTGGCGTTACCTCCAATTCTTTTCTTTTTCGTACCTTGTCAAACGTTCACAATTAAGTGTAGATTAAGAGTCAGCTTATCAATCCGCTAAAACTCTTTCTTACACCCAAATCTCGCAATGATCTGCTCAAATACTCCAATCGTATTGTCTTGACGTTCTGGTATCTTCTGGGCCTCCCTCCATAAATCCAGCGGTTTTTCTATGTCCAGTAAGAGTGATACTATGAAGAGCGTTATATGGAGACCTACTCATTTATCCCGCTTGATACCCCTGCAAAGCAAAACAGAGGCCTAATTTATTTCACATGGATTTATATCTCTATTTCCTCTCATCGATCTTACTCCGTGCCATCTAAGTGGTTCCAGCCGTAAAGTGACCCTTAGTTCAGTTCCAATGAGAGTACTCATTTCACCAAACCATCTAAGGTCCTTTAAGGTCCCGTTAAGGTCCTGTTGAGGTCACCTTAAGGACCCGTTAATTGATTGTCATTTAGCATTCTCTCCCATCTAATATCAAATTTAGCTTAAATCATCACCTACGGTCCCTTGGCCCAGTTGGTTAAGGCGTGGTGCTAATAACGCCAAGATCAGCAGTTCGATCCTGCTAGGGACCATTTTTTTAAATTTGAGGGTGAAGCCTGATTCAGTGGTAGGTGTTGGGTTGAAGTGTGGTAAACATGTACTACGATACGGTAACTATGTATTTATGGACTGCATGTATCTATCCTTATCCTAACCTCTAATTCTCTTCTGAGTCTATTCTCTTCTTATTGTTATTCTAACCCTCTTATTCTCTTATTCTCTTATTCTCTTATTCTCTTATTCCTTCTCTCTTATTCTCTTCTTTCTCTTATTCTATGGTGTTTCAACTTTTGCGGTCCTTTTCAGGCAAACACATGTCATCACTCAGCGAGGTGCGGGACTTTGTCAAAAAAAGCCTGTTTCGGCAGGTTAAGGACCCTATTGTGTGGGTCGACTGCGAGATGACCGGTTTGGACGTGTACAAGGACAATATCATTGAGATCTGCTGCTTAATCACCGATGGGAACCTCAATCTAGTCGACGAGAAGGGATATGAGTCGACAGTGTACCAGCCCAAGGAGGTATTGGACAGCATGAACGAGTGGTGTATTCAGCACCACAACGACTCTGGTTTGGTCAAGAAGGTGCTAGCACATCCCCAGCAAACGACGGAGAAGGTGCAGGAGGAGTTGTTGGCCTATATAAAGAGCTTTATTCCGGTCGAAAGACGGGGGGTTTTGGCCGGAAACCTGGTCCATATGGACAAGTTCTTTATGAACAGGGAGTTCCCAAGGGTTATAGAGCACTTGCACTATAGGCTTATAGATGTGTCGAGTTTTCTGGAGTTTGGGAGGAGGCATAACCCGGAGTTGGTGGGGAAGTGTCCAAAGAAGAATAACGCGCACACGGCCAGGGCGGATATTTTGGAGAGTATAGCTCAGTTGAGGTGGTTTAGGGAGAATTATTTGAGGGGGCCAGAACAGTGAGCGCACAGCGACCGAAGCGAGCTGTGCTAGCTAACTGTGCGTATCTAGAAAAATGAAAAAACACAGTGAGCGCACAGTGAGCGCACAGTGAGCGTAGCGAACTGTGCTAGCGACTGTGCTAGCGAACTGTGCGTAAAAAAAAAAAAAACAGTGAGCGCAGCGAGCTGTGCTAGCGACAGTGCTAGCGAACTGTGCGTAAATAAAGAAAATCACAGTGAGCGCAGCGAACTGTGATTATTAAGTAAATGAAAAATCAGTGGACGACTGTACCTCATTAGAATGAAAATCACTGTGCGGAGCAAACTATTTCAATTCCGTAAATAAAACGGTGCTAAATTTGGTGAGATTATTCATAAGCGTAAGGAAGGTATAGTGCGTAATGAAAAAGCAGTGAGCTGACTGTACCTAATTAGTGAATGAATATTACGAACTGTATGTAATTAGGTGAGATATTACAAGCACAGGAGAGGATATAAAAATGAAAGCAGTGAGCGAAACAAACTGTGCTAATTTGGGTAAATGAGAATCACAGCGGAGCAAACTACAACAAACCGTGCACCATTTTGGAGGTGGGATGCGGCGCAGGAAACATATTTTACCCTGTTCTCTCGCAAAACGAGAACCTTCAGTTGAAGATTCATGGCTGCGACTACTCCAAAGTGGCTGTGGACCTTGTTCGGTCGAATGAGGCCTTCCAGTTATATAGTAAGAGAAGCACAGCGAAATGACTTTGCCATTTGATAAAATTAGTACAGTGTGCTCTGTGCTTAGGTGAATATAAGCACAGGAGAGGTACCGAGCCTAGAAATGAATGAGCGCAGTTAGCTCGCTCACTGTGCCTAATTTAGTGAAAAGAAAATCACAGTGACTGTGCTCTGTTAGGTTCTGCATATTCCAGAATATTGGGCAGGATCAGTGCTGTGCGTGATTGCTGATTAGCTATTGGTAAGGACAGATAGGGAAGATTGGTGAAACAAATCTTTAACCCACTGTGTTCCAGAATATGTTTTCAACATACCTTTGAATTCCTTATTAGGAAACTTTAATGGACACAACGCACACAGCGAGCGAAGCGAGCTGTGGGTGGATGGTGCGAATTCTCTTTTGAGGTATGGTGCGAATTCTCTTATGAGGTATGCGAATTATGACGAGGATGCGAATTGTACGGTGAATTCAGGTGATCATAGTGTCCCCACAGAGTGAATCACTGATGAGAATAACTCTGCCTCTATCAATGAGGTTATACAGTTAGTGTTAATCAATATTACATTGGTGATCATCAGTTTATTCAATCCTCGAACAACTACTACCAACTGACCACCTGAGTCACGGAATGCCTAGAAAATTACAACAGATGCTCACTGTATTTAGGTTTTTAAATAGTTACTTCTCAACTACTTCAGTTATCTCGCACAGTTCGTTCGCAGTTCGCTGGCACAGTTCGCTTCGCTCACTGTGCGCTCACTGTGATTTTCTTCAATTACGCACAGTTCGCACAGTTCGCTTGCACAGTTCGCTTCGCTCACTGTGCGCTCACTGTGATTTTCTTTAATTACGCACAGTTCGCTGGCACAGTTCGCTTCGCTCACTGTGCAAGCGAACTATGCAACGGCACCATCGAAGGCCTCCCATGAGCACACACAAACGGCATCTTACACCCCCCCAACTCCCTCACAATCTGGTCCATCTTCACCCTTGACAAAGCATCACCAAACTTAACCGCAGACCTGCACGCCTGGCTATTAAACACATTCAATATACACCTCGGCACATGCACTGCCATTGAGTGCCAATTGTCTGCTGAAAAGTTCGTTTTCGGTAGCTTTAACGAGTTTTCCAAGTCATGTACGTGCTGGAGTAATTCCTCTCTCAAACGACCCGAATCCAACTCTATCAAAGCTCGGGGTAAATGTGAGATTTGCAACCGATTTTCCTGCACACAGTAACATATTCCGTAATAGGCAAACGTGCGGCTGTACACGGAAAACCGTTTTGCCTCAATAGAGTCTATCGCAAAAGAAATGGGTTCCACCATCCTGAGTGCAGCATTTTTCCCAATCACACTAAACGCATAGTCTTTCAAAAGGGCCTCCACACGGACTCTTTCGTCGCAAGCGTGCTGGTCTAGAACAAACAACGTGCCGTTACTGTTGAGCAAAATGAACTTGTTATCTAGCTGCCCAACAATAAAGTACGATCCCTGCTGAATATTCCCCCGAAAGAGCCTAAGTAGCTCTGACGGGGTCTCTTTTGCTCTGGAAATTCCCTTCTGCCGCTTACTCACCTCGTACCCTCTGCTTTGGAGAAACCCCAGAATGGTGGATTTAATTAAAAAGAAGACATCCGAGTTCGAGGCCGTCTCTCTTATGTTGAACAAATAAACTGGGTACTCTCTTTTGCTGGTAAAAACCTCGCCAAACAACCTGTTGATGTTCCTCAAATCTGCGCTATATGGGGCTCCATTCAAAAAGACGTATTGGTGTGGTTTTGGCCCAAATAACTCTGTGCCCACCACTCCTTCTAGGAAAAGTCCCTTATAACTAGCCTCAAAGCTTTCATACTGGATGTTTATTCCAAACAAACCTCCTAGTATCTCCTGGTAGCTTTTAGGGCATATATCTATGACTGTTTCCCCACACACAAGGACTACATGGGTATTTAACGACCCCACAAGAACATTCAACATGGCTAGCTTGATGTTTTCCAAGTGTCTGTGAGCTGCCATAGAAAGATAGTGCCTTCGTCTAACCGGAATAGTGGTAAACATGTTGGATACAGAGACCATGGTGCCTTTATGGGAAAAGTCAAGCCCCTCTCCATACAGAAGGGTTCCCAGAGGGCTGTTAGATACCACAGAAAGCGTTCCCACCACCATTAGCGAGTGTAGAGAGTAGCTACGGAGTGTTGGGAACTCATTTGGAGTGTGAAGCCGTCGATGCAGTATCTCCCCAGCGGAATCGAACTCTAGATCTCTTTTCTCCAAGCACGAGTCGTCGGTGATGACAACACTCAACGTTGATAAATCAACGTCGATCCTCACGAACGTTGCTTTGGCATGGACCGAGTTGCTAAGGAGGAGTTGGATGACCGACGAGAAGGAGGAGACGGTGGTGGATGCTTGGAGGTGGGATATGGTCGTAGAGTTCAATGGAAGCATGGAACTAGGCTAGAGCATCATAAATTGATAAAGGAATATGTGACCAAGAGCAATTATAATGAAAATGTCAATACTATTCAACTCTTACAATATATTAATACAATACTAATAAATCAATCATTAATACAAGACATTAATACAATACTAATCAGTCAATCATTAACACAATACATTAATACAATACTAATAAGTCAATCATTAACACAATACATTATTACACTACTATCACTCAATCATTAACACAATACATCAATTAACTACTAGTATCTTCACAATCATCATCGTTATCACATATTTAATTCCAGATTCCTCATGCTCAGATCTAGTCAAATCAGTATATTCGCACCATTTACCAGTACAGCGCTGTCAGTTTACGAATACACAGCGCTGCCAGTTACCATACACAAGCTACCAGTTATGCGCTACCAATTTCTTGCGCTACCAGTTTCTTGCGCTACCAGTTTCTTGCGCTCCAGTTATGCGCTACCAATTTCTGCGCTACCAATTTCATGCGCTACCAGTTTTAGCTACCACTTTTGGCTACCACTTTTGGCTACCACTTTTGGCTACCACTTTTAGCTACCTGGTTAACTTACAGTTAATGTTGGTCTATCGAATTCTTCTCAATCTCACTCTTCTCTTTTCAGTCAGTCTTCGCGATATCATTACTACCATATCTTGAAACACACTGTTAAACTTAGGACTACAAATAGTGGTATTACAACTCGAGCGAAAGTTGAAGATTAGTTTGGGTAGTTCAATTAGTGGTACTACAACTCTCGCTATCGCTCGAGTTGTAGGAGCTCGAGTTGTAAAGCTCGAGTTGTAGAAGCTCGAGTTGTAGAAGCTCGAGTTGTGAGCTCCAGTTTTAGAAGCCCGAGTGTGAAGCTCGAGTTCTACTTGTATTCATTGTTGGATTGTAATATATAATGGTACCTTGTAGGTACTACACATAGTGGTATTACAACTATCGGTCGAATTGTTAGTTACTTGGTAATAAAGATAGTGTAAGACTATTCGAGAACCTATTCAGGATGCTAGTTCACATGATTGGGGCTTGGTGCTGTAACAGGACTTGACGGAGTTATCCATGTACTACCTACACAAAGGTGCTTAAGATCCAAAAGGACAGACAGGGATACAGACACGATTTGTTAGCACTGACGGTTATGGGAGCACTCCAAAAACAATTGCAGGCTGTTCATCGAGCTCATTGCTCTGAAAACTTTATGACCTGCAATGGCTCAAGTCTTGGGAAGAATAAATAGTTAAAGGATATCTGAGGTGAATCAAGTAATAGTGTCTTTCTGAAAAGAAATTACTCAATAGATGTGAATCGACAAGCCATACTTTAAAAGCACAGTTTATCAGTTGATGTTTCGTTCTACCGTGCTTCCTTCTATGCGCTTGTTAAGTAGACCAAAAATACAGGCTATTTTGCCTGTACTTTGCTTTTCTCTGTAAATTTTGCAGCCACGAATGATCACCGCTGAATCATAATTATTCATTAATATCTAGCATTATTCATTATCGTACTGTATAGTCACGTAACCTCCGTGAGAATCCCACATAAATAATGGAACACAAGCATAGCGAGAGTTTAGAGTTTGTATAGTTTGTACAAGGGAGCAAGTTGTCGAGATATATGCATTCTAGCTAATGGTAATAGAAACGGTAGGGCACAACTCGAGCGTGGTGAGTTAAAAAATCTCGCAAAATACTTGCAACTCTCGCTACGCTCGAGTTGTGGTCAGTAAAAAAAGTTTGCAAAACTCTACTGTTAGATGGTAATACAAGATCGCTACAGGCGAGTTGTAAAGCTTGCAACAAAGAACTTGTAACATATTGTTTGTAGAACTCCAGCGTACCGAGAGTTGTTGTACAAATAGGTAGCCACAAAACGTAGTAAGAATTGTAGTTGAGAAAAAAACACTCGCTAAACTCTCGCGATAGAGAGAGTTGTAGAATTGGTACACAAATAGCATGTACATCTCTCGTTATCCGAGAGTTGTAGAATGAAACACAAATAGGTTACAACTCTCCCTATCTCGAGAGTTGTCGAATTAATTATTCGAGTGAATTGGTAATTGAAATGGTAAAGGGTACATCTCTCGCTACGCTCGAGTTGAAAATTGTTAAAAAAAAATTCAAATCTCTCGCTAACAGATTGTAATACTAATAGATCGTTAACTCTCTATCACGAGGTGCAGAATGAAACCTAAATAGTTCGTACAACCCTCTATATATCGCGGGAGTTATTGAATTAATTGCCTTCGAGTGAATTGGTAATTGAAATGGTGAAGGTACATCTCTCGCTCTGGCTCGAGTGTAGAATGAAACATAAATAGTGTGTACAACTCTCGCTATCACGAGATTTGTAGAAATAAAACATAGTCCGTACAACCCTCGCTACGCTCGGGTTGTAGTGAAAAAAAAATCCTCGCAAAACTCTCGCTGTGAGAAGGTAATACAATGATCGACTCTCGCTATGTGTTCGATGGGGAATACAAATAGAATGCTACAACCTCGCTCTCGCGAGACAAATCAATTGCTTCGAGTCGGTCGGCAATGAAACTGTGGTCGATTTGTAAAGCTTGTTGTATAGAGAGTTTGTAGAACTTTGTACGCTAATAGTTTGTAGATCTCTCGCTACGCGAGAGTAATTAATTGCATTCGAGTAGATTGGCAATAGAAATTGTAAGTGGTACTACAACCGAGTGATATCAAAAGTTGCAGAGCTTGTAGCACAAATAGGTAGCTACAACTCTCGCTAGCTCGAGTTGTAGTCGCTAGCTCGAGTTGTAGTTGGGTTAAAAAAATTACGCAAAACTCTCGGTACGTGTTGAATGGGGTACACAAATGACGGATAAAACTATCGCGGTAGCGAAAGTTGTAGAAATGAAAACAGACCTCGCTATCGCGAGAATTGTAGAATGAAACATAACTAGGCAGCTACAACCCGCTATGCTCGGGTTGTAGAACTCTAACACAGATAGTGATTTGCACTCTCGCTATCGCGAGAGTAGTTACATTCGAGATATTGGCTATAGAAGTGGTAAGTGGTACTACAACTCTCGCTACGCTCGAGTGAAAATCGTTAAAAAAAATTTCACTCTCGCTATTTGTAGATAGTAATACAAATAGATCGCTACAACTCTCTCTACTCTCGAGTCGTAGAGTTTGACGAATAGCTTACAACTCTAGCTACGCTCGAGTTGTAGAATGAAACACAAATAGTTTACAACTCTCTCTATCTCGAGAGTTTCGAATTAATTGCACTCAAGTAAATTGGCGATATCGGTAAAGATACTCATCTCTCGCTACGCTCGAGTTGAAGAAAATCGAAAAAAAAATCTCTCGCAAAACTCTCGCTATGAGTTAGGGGAATACAAGTAGATTGCTACAACCCTCGCTATCGCGAGGGTTGTAGAGATTGTAGCATATATAGTTACCCTCGAGTTGTAATGAAAATAAATAGGTAGTTACAACCCGCTACGCCGGTTGTAGAACAAACAAAAACGTAGCGAGAGTAAAAGAAAAAACTAAACTCGCTTCGCTCGTTTAGTTTTGATGGCCAAGAAGTCCGACGCCAAAAAGGCCCGCGCTGCCCAGAAAGCCCAAAAGAACCTTGCCAAATCCGACCTCAAGAACAAAAAACTCGCCAAGAAACTCGATGACGACGACGACGACGATATCGACCAAATCCTCGAGCAGTTTGCGCGCGAGCAAGAAGAATTCGAGGCCATCAAGATCGAAGTATGCGCCCGCCCATCCAAACGCTTGAACCCCAGTATGGTGGCGAACCCCCAGCACGGCAAACGCGAAATGGTCCTTTTCGGGGGCGAAGTGACCGACTCCAACGGCCACGCGCACTTCTACAACGACTTGTACTCGTACAACATCGATAACGATGTGTGGCGAAAAATCGTGTCTAAAAACTCTCCATTACCGAGATCGTCTCACGCCATGTGTGCCCACCCTTCGGGCATCATGGTGATGTTTGGGGGCGAGTTCTCATCGCCCAAACAGAGCACATTCTACCACTACGGCGATACGTGGATTTTGGACGCCGAAACCAAGGAGTGGATGAAAGTCGACCAGAAAAAGGGGCCAAGTGCTAGGTCAGGGCACAGAATGGCCGTGTGGAAGAATTATGTCATCATGCATGGGGGGTTCCGTGATCTCGGCACCATGACGACATACCTCAATGACGTCTGGTTATTCGACACCACATCCTACAAATGGGTCCAGGTAGAGTTCCCCCCCAACCATCCCATACCAGACGCCAGGTCTGGGCATTCTCTTATTCCCTGCGCTGATGGAGCTGTTTTGTGGGGCGGGTACTGTAAAGTCAAAGCCAAAAAAGGGCTCCAGAAAGGCAAGATTCTCACCGATTGCTGGATGTTGAAAATGAAGAGCGATCCCAAAGGGATTCGGTTTGAACGGAGAAAGAAATCCGGCCTCAATCCAACCCCTAGAGTGGGGTGTTCGCTTGCGTTCCACAAAAATAGAGGTATCCTCTTTGGGGGGGTCTATGATTACGAGGAAAGCGAGGAAAAGATCGAATCGGACTTTTACAACAACCTCTACTCGTACCAGATCGAAACAAACAGGTGGTACAATATGAACTTGCGGCCACAGCGTAAGAAACAACAGCAAAAAGAGACAAAGTCCAGAGATGAAGATCTCGAGGAAATTCTCAACTCCATCCTAGCCAAGGCAAACTTAAATGACGACGATGACGAGTTGCAAGCCATATCGCAATTGAAACAGCAGGAAGAGGAGGAAAAGGTCGACATGGTGGAGTACCCCGTCATGAACCAGCTACCCCACCCCCGGTTCAATGCCACCACGTGTGTGGTGGACGATACGTTGTACATCTATGGCGGAGTGTTTGAGCGCGGAGAGAGCGAGTACAATCTTGATTCGTTGTATGCCATAGATTTGAGCAGGTTGGACGGGGTGAGGGTGCTCTGGGAGGACTTGACGGAGTTGGAGCGGGAGGAGAGTGAGGAAGAGGACTCTGAGGAGGAATCCGATGAGGAAGACGATGAGGATGAGGTTTTGGAGGTGGAGGAGGAGGAGGAGGAGGAGGAGGTAGATGAGGATGAAATTCCCGATCCCCGGCCGTGGTTGCCCCACCCCAAGCCTTTTGAGACGCTCCGTGCGTTCTATGTGAGGACGGGTGCTCAGTTCTTAGAGTGGTCGATCTCCAGTAATAGGGATGCGAGGGGAAAGTATTTGAAGAAGGCCGCGTTTGACTTGTGTGAGGATCGGTTTTGGGAGAGGAGGGAGCAGGTGGCAATTGCGGAGGATAATTTGGAGGAGATGGGGGGGGTGGGGGAGGTGGTAGAGAGGGAGACAAAGGGAAAGAGGAGGTAGTCACGAACTCGCGAAGCGAGTGAGTGCTTAATATAGAGATAATTCACGAACTCGCGAAGCGAGTGAGTGCTAAAATATAGAAGTTAGATACTCACGAACTCGCGAAGCGAGTGAGTGCTAAAATTGAGCAAATTTAACTCACTCACTGAGTGAAGCGAGTGAGTGCTGTATATAGAAGTTAGATAATCACGAAATCGAAACGAGTGAGTGCTAAAAGATAGCGAAATGATTCACGAACTCGCAAAGCGAGTGAGTTCTAAAATTAACCAGATTTAACTCACTCACTGAGCGAAGGGAGTGAGTGCTACAATATACTTGAGATAATCCACTCACTCTTCGCGAGTTCATAAAAATGGCTGCAAATCCTGCAGATAAACAACGCCCACTGTTTGAGTCTTGGAGAATTTCATCGAATTTCAACTCTTCATAGTCCCACATAGTAGCTGGTTGAATGATCTAATCAATACGTCGCAAAGAAAACACTGCTGCCATCAAGGTCAGTCAGATGCTTAAGCTATTTTATGTCTCCATGGTAGATTTTTTTTTAGACACACATATATTATTCATGAAGGAAACCTATACTTGTTACATAACTACGTACGGGAAAACCTCCTAATAATTTGGATATCCTATCTCAGTTCAGCTATATCTGCTTTTTCCAACCGTTTGACAGCTGTGCACCGAGTTGTATGGTAGAGATGTATGCGGAAACGTGTGGCCGAGAAACACCGTCTGGCTCCTAAAACTTCGCAATTGCACGGATCCTGAGGTACGCAATATGGAGGCTTCGGTAATCCTGAAAGCAACTATAAATATGTGTATGTCTGTCCAAACAACTAAGTCAGGTATAAGCTCCCTCCTAGTGTGGTATGCCTAAAAAATGGCAGTTTCGTTGGTCTGATAGTATTGCGCAAGATTGCAGGAGGTTCGTGAAAGCAAACTGGCACCTATCCCCAGATAGAACTCAGTCGAAACAATTCCTCAGAGTATCCGTTCACATACACACTATAATCACTCATACTCACTGGGATTAATGCATTTCACATTTAAATTAGAAGCTACACTAAATAATTATCGGCCTGTAGAAATACCACACTAGGTTTCTTTATAACCGACTTATTCGAGGAATTATACACGTATTTATAGTCGGAACGACTTTTCCTAATTGGGGACATGCAAACCTCAGTCCCTTACACGGCCCCTTTAATATTTGCTCGTAGAACACCCAAAACACTCAATCTTCAATGCATCGTACCCAATATGATGATGAGGCATTGGATTCTTCAAGTCTAGCTCATCTTTAGATTCTCGAGCATTTGCATTACTCTTGCAGTCTCAAATTACTCTTGTAGTCTCAATAAATTACTCTTGAGTCTCAATAAATTACTCTTGTAGTCTCAATAAATTACTCTGTAGTCTCTATATTTATCCTCTTCAATCTAGTCAATAGTTCTCACTTGCTCGGCTTCATGAAAATACGAATCTTGCCAGAGATTACTCAATACCTTTGAGATCTTCACTAGAGATGCTGAGTATTTTTGGTATCTTATTCTAGCATGCTCAATACTGTTCACATGATTTCTTAAGACTTGTGCGTTCACATGATTTCTTAATACTTGTGTGTTCATATGATTTCTTAATACTAGTGTGTTCACATGATTTCTCAATACTGTCTTCACCATCCCTGTTCATTTACTTAGAGATTCCTCACTGTCGCTAGTCTCATCCAATAATCTAATACCTTTGTCTCTACTTCTTCCCTAGAGCCTCCATGAACTCCAGAGAGCAAATACCAATAGGCTCACAAACCTTGCTAGGGTCTATAAGACCGGCTCCCAATAAAATCATCATTAGAGGGTACAGAGGGTTTATATTACCATTGTGAGAATTCCACCAGACCACGTGACTTTCCTGCATGTTACTACCCAGATACAATAGATTAAGAGTCAAGGATTACCCAAGATAAGAGTCGACGACCCAAGATATGAGTCAGCGATTACCCAAATAAGAGTCAGATTTCCCTCGATAAGTGTCAACAATGTGGGCAGCAGACCTACAAGTCTATACACGCTCACGAGCCCGACCAGCTTAATACGACCATTGGGGAATATACGAGTTTACTCATTGAATCTCCACCCGCATTGGATGTTCAAAATAGTAGACAATATTGATTATAGTACATAGATTAATGGGTGGTGTTGAAGGCACTGACGAGCATTATGACACACTCACTCATTAAGGTGAGAGTGCTGACTTGTTATTTACACTCGCACCATTGGTGAGGTACAATCATCATTGGTCTGGATTCAGCATCTCCTCACGAGTGCTAATCTCTAACACACTCGTCGATAATAGAATAGATGGATACGTAGATTGATATCAGGTGGTCCTAGTGCTCACGAATGTTGACGAGCAAAACCAGTTGACACCCGCTCACTGAGTCACTCGACTTAGCATCGTCTAGCTCATGATTGCTAATTTCTGATATCACTAAACACACTTATCATCACTCGTTCGCTTCGCTCACGAGTGCTAATTTCTTATTATACTGTTTAAAACACTCGTCGATAATAGCTTAAAGAATAGTAGAATTATAATACGTAGATTGATACTAGATGGTCCTATAGTGCATTGCAACGAGCATTATGACACACTCCTCACAATGTTAATTTCTTCAATAAGCACACCCATCAGCATTCGTGAGCGAGCGAGCGAGTGCTAATTTCTTATTATATCAATAAAACACTCGTCAGCATTCGTGAGCGAAGCGAACGAGTGCTGACGAGCATCATATGACACACTCGCTCACCGACTCACTCCTCAGCATCGTTCGCTTCGCTCACAATGCTGAGGAGTGAGTGGCTCACTCGCTGATACGAAGCACCAACTTCCCCGTAGTCCGCCCCCCCTCCAACTCCCCCGCAGCCTTCCTATAATCCCTCAACTCATAAACCCCCGAAATATCAAAGTCCAACTTTCCCAGCTCGAGCTGCTCCTTAAAACTCTCAAAGTACCTCACAAAGTCCTCTCTCTCGCTGATATAATTCGCAACCGTTGGCCTAAGCAACCTGATATTCTTCTGGGTCAAGATATGAATCGAGATCGGCGGCACGGGCCCCGAGGCGTTTCCATAGCTCACAAACGTGCCCTTTGGTGCCAAAGACGCAAGAGAAGTGTCAAACGAATCCTTCCCCACCGAGTCAAAAGTGGCGGCAACGCCCTTGCCATTAGTGTACTCCTTCACCTTGGCCACCACGTCCTCGGTCTTGTAGTTTATGACGTATTCCGCACCCAAATTTGCAGCCAAGTCCAACTTTTCTTTGGTCAGGGCAATTGCAATCACGTGCGCGCCTCTCTGGGCCGCCAACTGCACAATAAGTCTCCCTACACCGCCCGCGGCGGCCCAGACCAAGATATACTCGCCCTTCTGGACCTTGTGGGCCTCCTCGACAAACGTCAACGCCGTTAATCCGCCCACAATCACAGAACTGTACACTTTGAGGTCGTGGTCGGACGCATTGTGGAGCTTGTATGCCGTCTTGACGGAGTTAATTTTCGTGTACTCCGCAAAAGTGCTGGGGGCAAAGTAAGCAATCTGGTCCCCCACTTTAAAGTCCGCCACTTCCAGCCCCACAGCAACAACTGTTCCCAGGGCCTCTCTTCCCAAAATATATGGCAACGAAGAAACAGGGTAGATTCCTTTGCGGAAGTAGGCCTCGATAAAGTTGACCCCCGCATAGGCATTCTTGACGATGATGTCGTGTGGGGACTCAATGCGGGGCGTTTCGACTTCTGCGTACTCAATTACATCGAGCGAGTCGCTCGTCGAGTTGATCTGGAT
Source organism: Kodamaea anthophila (assembly GCA_015708815.1). Taxonomy (NCBI): domain Eukaryota; kingdom Fungi; phylum Ascomycota; class Pichiomycetes; order Serinales; family Debaryomycetaceae; genus Kodamaea; species Kodamaea anthophila. The sequence continues at coordinate 17,932 of JACFYR010000013.1, forward strand.
AACGTGGTGGGTTTGGGGAAGAGACATGATGATTGGCTTTTACCGGCCCTATTTATAGGAAAACATATATTATAAATGCCACATAAATGATTATAAATCAACATCCACAAAAGCCACAAAAAGCCACAAAAATTAGTGCCACATACAATGCCACATACAATGCCACTTAATGAAAGAATGATCCCACAGATACGGGAAACTCCAGTGAAAGTGTAGTCTTAAGCTAGTCCATGTACCTATCTATGATTAAAATCATCATAATTAGGCCATGTATTCTATACTCTCTGAGTCGGGCATACACGGAGTTAGTGATATTACGGCACCAATATTTTAAAGCATGACGCCTCAGTTGATTGGTGGATAAGTATGTGGGGCAGCCTTTGTTACTGCTCGTACGGACATTCATTGGAACGGTCCTACTGGTATTCACCCACCAAAGTAGATTAAGAGTCATCGGAAATATAATTGAGTCATTTCACTCACCTCCTCTATCAACACTAGTACTTATGGCTTTTGAGTTTGGTACTCCTCACTGACGCTCAGGAATGGGGGAGACTCCTAAACTTCTTCTGGGTGATTCGTGACTGTTTCCAAAAATCTGTCTCGCAACGAACAAGCATTCACATTCGAAAACTCTGCATTCATTTAGGAGCCGTTCAATATGTGTTGGGCATGGACGACAATGTTGGAATATGACTCATTAAGGCCCATATGTTTATCCCTGTTATAAATATGATTGCATATAATCACTCTCATTTTGTGACAGTAGCAGTATATATTATGAATTCGATTGAATGAGTTTGAGTTGTCGTTGAATTGATTATTTGTTGACTTCTTTATTGGTCTCTTTCGTTTTTTGTTGTGTTTTCTGTCCTCTGGTCATGTATTGTCCTAGTCAAGTTCATTTGTCCTTTGCTCAGTAAGTGCAGCATTAAAATGGCGGTCACTCAAAGACAAGCCATGAAGTGCCGTTCAGCGAAAATCCGCAATCCTTCATGTGGATAGATATTACCGATCCAACGACGATAGGGAAATTCTGAGATTGTTTCCGAAGATTTCTGTCGATGATTTGGTCCTGAAATCTCTCAACATTACTGTTCTCATTTTGTAACACAAAAGGATGAAAGAAAAGTATCTACACAGCTTTCATATCGTTACTTAAGGTTATCAAATTGTCTTCTGAATAGCTGAGATATTTCAATAAATTTACGAAAATTGGAAAATATAAAAAGGTCAGATATTACACAAATAGGCTGAGTTTTTGATACCCTCCCAAACCACCTGATCCACACATATTACTACAAAAAGCCTTTGTTGCTATTACTTAGCTTCAAGACTTGACGATTTGGCTAGACCACCCGCCTATGTATTACATAAAAATTGTTGGGGTATTCACACTTTAGTTGGGCAATAGCTTAGATCTTAGTTATTTATTCGAAACATACGTAGTATTTATGCCAGAAGCTAGACGAAGTCTAGCTGCCCGCTAGGAAACACCACGCGTGGTGTTGCCACGAAAAGTTATAGGGGACCGAAAAGGGAATCTTGATCAGTAGGGTTGCACTACAACCCCAGTACCTAACAAATATTCATGTATTTATAGTGTGCTTTATGAGGCAGTTCTCCTCATAAACTTTCAACCAAGGGGAACTACCCGCTTCGCTCGAATACTTCCAACTTCATTGAATGAAAGAATTCTCGCTGGCTGGAATTATTCAAAATTAGTTGGCCATGGTGACGTGCACTTGACTCTTAATCTACCATAAACTTGACTCATTGTTGTATTCAGTTGTCTCCCTCTTCATGTCTACATAGTGGGGTCTAGTTGCCCTGAATAGACTAGTCTAAGAACCATTTGAGTTAGCCAGACATGCTTGTCTGGCCGGGCAGTATGAAATAAACTGAACTATAAATGGACTGAGACTGAGGCCCAACAGATAGCTGAGTTATACCATCTAGATCAACTGATCTGGGAGAGCATTTCGGAGGGTGAGGGGGAGCAGTGAAGAAAGAATGTGTTGAATATTGGGTGGGTTGATCGGATACAGAAGAGTGAATACTTAGAAGAGTCAGTTGTTGAATAAGTGTAAGTTGACGACTGATGATAGAAGCGTGAGTTGACTACACTTAGAAAAATGAGAAGGAGAGTAAGTTACTGAATAATGAGTAAACTACTAATTGCCTGTGGTTGTATGTGTTACACACATGTTTTCATTGTTTCAGAATCTCCGAACTGGAAGTAAAGGGTCTGCATACCGTTCACGTTAAGTACACCCAACTTAGCCTACTAGGTCATTTCAGTCTCACACACTCTAATTTAAGTCTTCACAGTCGCTTCATTCGCTGATTCAGATCAAAGTGATATCCAGAATTTTTGATAATTGAAATGATTATCTACTGTGTCTATGTCGAGAGAGTTACGATAGAGAAGAACGAACCACACACACAATAATGAGGATTTTTGAATGTTGCTACTGAAACGACTGTATGAGTTGCTGTAGAGAAGTGAGTAATGAAGGCAGTGTATTACGTAAGCCATAACTTGATTACGTAAGGAAACCATGTAATTGGAAACCATGTAATTAATGCCTCCATTATCAGTGGATAAGGCAAATAGTTGCCTGGCCTATTGCCTGTCGCTCGTCTGCATTTCCCAATGGATTATGTTAGGTAGAGTATGGAGTAGCTTGCTCGATGATTACAAAGCAAAACTGAGAATAGACTTCATTAATCTACTAGATTCACTGGGTGTGGTAGGTTTCCGCATAAGCACCGATTTATTGCCCTTTAGCCAGTGAGGAAGCGAACGTCTCGCCCGGGCGAAGACTAGCCAGGTACAATATGCCTATAATACAGCGTTAACACTAGCAGTCATTGTATTAGTAATACTTGACAGCCTAATAAAAACAGCCTCATTATTCTCGATGCTGACACGATTGTATTATTTACTTTCTCCAAGTCTGGTACCTCAGGGTGCCGACCTCAGTTCATTTCGCTTGTGACTTTTTAATGGCAGACTAGTGGCTGCTCTTTGCGAGGAGAAATGTGGATGATACTGCACAGCGAGGTTAGTTTCTATAAGAATTACAGATTATAGATGTGAACTTTGCCTGAGCAGACAAAAATTTCAAATTGTGCTCAAGAGAGAGGCTGTACAGGCGTAAATTTCAAATCGTGCTCAAGAGAGGCTTTTACGGTGATTATTCAAATAGACTTGTGGATTATAAGGAAATTGCCAGGTACGGGCCTGGCTAGTGGTACACGTGATACTACGACCAGCTGACGGAGTGTTTAAGTAGTTGTATATCTCCTTGAGGCTGCTAGATATAGTGTACCAAATCCTAACAGAAATGATTAGTAGACACATGTAGTCTTAGCCTGTCACGTACAATAGCGGATTAGGCATCGCTTGCTCCTCCTGTAGTTGCGCTCAACATTATCAGTATGGGTGTAGCCAATTATATTCCCTTCCCCATTGCCTGCTCGCTTTATCAACAGATTACGGCAAAAAGAACGATATGATCTCGTTTCACCGTGATTGTAATCAGGTAGTCGCTTTGCTATGTGCTCTGTCAATAATGAAAGCGATGTATTGGTGTGTTATGTAAGGCAATGTATTATGTGTATAGAATGTATTATGTAAGGAAATCATGACGCTCCAATTGACTTTATCAATAATGAATAAGACAAATAATGAATACGACAAATAATGAATAAGACAAATAATGTAGGAGCTTCGCTCCTACATTATTTCACATTATTTGGGTTGCAAATATGTAGTCGCTTCGCTCCTACATATTTGTCACATTATTTGGTTTGCAAAAATAGTCGCTTCGCTCCTATTTTTATGCAAAATGAATACCCACCTGATGAAACCCATACAACAACTTCAAAAAATCCGTCTGGTCCATCTTACTACTCCTCCTCTCCCCAAACCCCGTATCCGTCAAAACCTGTTCAATCTTCCCCCTCACCACGTCCACCAAAGAAGCCCCCTCGTCCATTGGCTCTGCATCATTCTGAGCCAACCAAGTCTTGTAGTTCTTCTCGAGAATCTCCAACACATTATTGCTCTTAAATCCCGCGGCAATGGTTTTGTTTTTCCTCACAAAGCATATTCTCAATAAGCCGTCCCACTCATTAAAGTCGATATTGGGTCTTGGATTCTTCACCTCGATTCTGACCACAGAAGACTCCACCTGGGGCGGGGGCCTAAAGTTATTCTTGCCCACCTTCATGATATGTGTCACATTGGCCCACATTTGTACGTTTGCAGACAAACGGCAGTACAAGGCATCGCCTGGCCTTGCCAATAGACGTAGTGCGAATTCTCGCTGAAACATGAGAATAGACACTCGGGGCGGTCTGGGCTGGTTCAAGAGCTTGAAGACCAACGGCGAGGAGATCTGGTACGGCGTATTGGAAATGCACACGTCGAAATACGGCAACTCCGTCTTCATAAAGTCTCCAAGCATTATTTCCAACTTCTTCTGCTGAGGGGTCCCATGGACTCGCTTGGTTAGCTCGGCGGCCATACGGGGGTCCATCTCAACGGCAATAACGTTGCGGGCCTGCTCGAGAATGCGTACAGTCAAGTTTCCAGTACCTGGACCAACCTCCAAGACAGTATCACTGGGCCTGATTTGCGCTTTGTCGACGATTCCTTGGGCAACAAGTGGGTTCTTGAGGATGTGCTGGCCGAGGTTGGTGTTGAACTTGAACACGGAGTTCATCTGGTCGGCCGAGACCGACTTGGACTCGCTGAATCTTTTCTTTGGTGCTTTACCCATGAGATGAGAAAAAAAGCACAGTCTAAAAAGCACACTGTAAAAAGCACAGTGAGCGGAGCGAACTGTGCTTAAATAATGAATGCCAGCTCGCTCGCTCACTGTACTTAGAATGCCAGCTCGCTCGCTCACTGTACTTAGATAATGAATGCCAGTTCGCTCTCACTGTACTTAGATAATGAATGCCAGTTCGCTCTCACTGTGAAGCACAGTTCTGTTCTATTTAGCGATGGGATTTCCTCATTGCAGTCACGTGGTAGTAGAGATAAATTGAGAAACACCCTGATAGCGGATGCACACTTTTATCATGATTTCTGTTAGGGATTCCACTACTGAGTTGGGGATGTGAACTATCTGACTTACTTTATTTGAAGGACATAGGTACGTATTTAAGCAAACCAGCCTCCTCTGGAAGTGCGGAGGCGTTGTAGGTGGAGCGGGGTCCACTTGCAGCAATAGGGGTGCTATAGATCATATTGACCTACACATCTTCTGAAGGAGTCGAGATGTGTAATGCACGATAAGCGGGGTATGAATCCCGGGGCTTCGGGAGGGATTCTTAACTCCTTGGACAACATTTCTTACATGCAATGGTAGCTTACATGTAGTACGGTAGTATTACCTTCCAATTTCCTATTGAGAATATTTCCTATTGACAATTCAAAGCCATGCTGAAACATCCTGCAGACAGCGTCGATGTTTCAGCTGTTGGAGCATTGTCCGAAATGACTGTCTTTTAGTGTTCACAGTTCGAGTCGATTATTTTAGAGCATTTGGTACGTTTACTCTCACCCAACTCGCTTGCTCGGGTTGACATACACAGTTCGCAAAGGAGAATATGAGCAGAGGGGAGTGCATTGGAGAAAGATGAGTCCCCATTAGCACAGTGAGCGAAATGGCCTAATTATAGAGCGAAGCAGTGAGCTAGCGAACTGCCGTATTTTGAAAAGCCCAGTAGCGAACAATTTAGTAGAATACAAAGCCAGTGAGCGTAGCGAACTGCCGTAATTTAGGAAAATGAAAGAGCAAGTGAGCGTAGCGAACTGCCGTAATTTAGTAGAATGAAATGCCAGTTCGCTACGCTCACTGACCTAATAGAAAGAGCACAGGGAACTCCCTAATTTAATAAACAAAGCACAGTTCGCTGCGTAGAGCTGTCATGATCTATTTCTAGTATGCACATTAGACCATTACGCCTCACTAGCCATTACACACATAGACTACAAACGTTAATGAATACCCTTATACACACACGCCATTACATAGACATGGGACCTAATACTTTTTTTTTTATCAGATATACTTTATTGGGTGTTTTATATACTTTGTACAATCTATATATAAAACCCCTTCCTCGACTTTTAAATCATTACTGGAATAGACCATCCACAAAATAGTATTAATACATAGAACATATTGGAAAAAACATACATTAGGCATTAATACTTGACTTAGACCTTCGATAGCAAGTTGAACAGTCGAATGCCAATCATATGGCACACTTCACGCCAGTGGAAACATGTATGTGCACGGTTTGATGAGTATGTTACGTGATCTTTGACGTGACCACCACCACGACTGGATATCTCCACTCTTCATATCTTCGTTTAATATACGGCTATTCTATAGCGACCAGCATGGGTGGCATGTTGTGGGATTCAATGATATTGTGTATGATACCCCACGATGATAATCAATTGCCTAGGTACTATTTATCTACATCTGGTATGCCATCCATCTAGACACCCTTTGATAAAACCACGTGGGTTACTTGTCATGTATTCGCTTATACTAGCATATCATGTGAACAGGTAGCTCGCCCCTCAATAGATCATATACCCTCAATAACCTTCGTCGACTCGTTCCTGACTTTGGAATTTTCCCTTCTCTGCCCTTGTTCCTTTGTCCCTTGTCCTTCTATCGTATCTATCGATACGAACAATAGACGTTCTTATCGCCTAGCAGAGAGCTACAATGCTGGCTAAAAAAGAATGAATGGGATAAAGAAAGTCAAGGCAGTAAGGCAGTAATGGGTAGTACTGGGTAGTACTGGGCAGTTCAGGCAGTAAGGCAGTCAAGGCGGTAAGGCAGTAAGGCAGTAAGGCAGTTCATATGGATTGTTTGGGCAGTTCAGTCAGTTCAGTCAGTTCAGACAGTTCAGACAGTCATATGGACATTTACACATGCCAAGCTATTTACCCAAAAGAGAACAATGGACAATGGCCAACGGCCTAGCCTATCCAAATACCCAATGAAGCAAAAGGCCTGCAATACAAGTCCTGCGCGACTGTTGGCATGGTGATTTTGTGCAGGCGCGTTTTGTGTGAGGCTCGATACAAAGTCATTTTTTGTATATAGGCACGAACCAGATCAGGATCAGTCCAGATAGCAGCCAGTAGGCAGATAAGAGACAGAAGATAAAGAGAGAAAGAGAGACAGAGAGACAGAGAGAAAGAGAGACAGAGAGACAGAAGATACAGAGAGACAGAAGAGAAAGAGGGCGCTACCACAGACCTACAAGAGCAACCTGGGCGCAAAGAACGTACTACGTGACGGTACAGAACGGTCGAACTACAAACGTATTCACTTATCAAACCATCTGAAACAAGGCTATCGAAACACAAGGCTATCAACAACAAGGCTATCTGAAACAAGGCTATCGAAACAACAAGGCTATCTGAAACACAAGGCTATCGAAACACAAGGATATTTGAAACACAAGGCTATTGATACATCGACACATCTGATAACCTACAAAACATATCTCATACATCGTACCTCGATAGACCTACAACACATATCTGACACCCTGTTGTGCTGCAAATATTGCATACACATTTGACCTGTCAGACAAAACTACACATCCAGACACTTAAATACCCTCCACTATAGTCACTTGAGGCCCCGTACTTACATACCCTCCACTAGTCACTTGAGCCTTATGTCCTTTTTTGTCCCCCCCCTTCCCCACTTTGAGGAGTTGATACCCCAGACTATCGACACCCACGGGCTCATCAAACTCAACAAGGTCCTTGCGGACATCTACGACTATGCTGCGGCTGTTTTGCACGTGCTGCTTGAGATGCACGAGGCCGAGAACGACATTGAGTGGTACTACGACATGCGCAGCACCATCCAGAACATGTACCTGATTGCCGGGGCCCTTGAGAAGGTGCTCCAGAAAGTGCCGGAAATCACCGAGGAATCGCCTGTATTTGCCAACTATGGGGCCGTTTGCGAGATTGTGGTGGAGTTGGAGAAATCCGCACTCGAGCTCCGAAAACGATGCGATTTGGCCGCAGACTTCCACGACTTGTGCCATAACGTCATAGGCTCCATGCAGGCCGAAATAGAGAGGTGCACGGATGCATACCGACGTATACAGAAATTGGCTGAAAACAGCACTCCTCCGGACCACGACTGGACTGAGCTTTGCAACCATATGGGTGGTCTGTCGTCACTTCCACCATTTTCACCAAAAGACGAGACGCTATTCCGCGAGATCCAGCAGCTAGGGGCCCTATTGGACCCGTTCGACATCTCGCTCGATATCATTGGCCAGAAGGTGGAGGAGTTTTCGCGGCTGTGCCAAAGCCAACAGATTACCGAGGTGCTTCTTGACAAGTTCAACTCTGTGCAGAAAATCTACAACTCTTTGGCAAGGGATTTGGTCGAGTACAGCAAAAACTGGCTCGAGCAAAAGTGGGCTCATGTGGTGGCCTATATGCTAGACCAGGTGTGTGAAAGAATAGAGAATGAGGCAGATCTCCGTATGGTGCTGGATGCCATACGGCATGTCAACACACGCCTCCAGCACATTGATCTGCCTGCATTGGTAGACAAGTACAAGCACGCCATCACATTGTGGGAAGAAAAGGTGAATGACGACAAAGTCCCGGCTCCCCCAAAGTCCGTGCTGTATGTGGGAAAGTACTGCCCGGTGGCCCAAAACTCCCAGAGAAAAACCATGTACATGGCCAACTTGCTGCCGGTCCAGGCACAAAGCAGAACTAGCATAAGTTTAAAAGACATAAAAGAGAAAGAGAATGGTTCTCTTAAAGAGAACAGTTCTCTTAAAGAGACCATTAGGAAAAATGCACTTCAGGCTTTACAAGGAGAAAAACGTTTACTGATACGCGATTCCAGCCAGCCATACGATGCCAAGACCCCAAGGTCAGATCCGATGGATTCAAGCCACCCCCATAGACTTCTGTTTGTTCCTGTGTTCGGCATACGCGAGCAAGCGAAAAGACCGCGGACCCCAGACCTCGATCGCACATCGGGCGCGTGTATTCTTCGCCAGCTCACGTTTCCGCGGAAAAAGAGCCAGATCCCAACGATTAGTCCAAACTACTACAGTGTGCCGCCAGTGAAGCAGATGGGGGGGACTACGCGGATCCCGCGGATGCCAGCCAGGCGGGCATCGGATATATGGGACCTGTTGATGGATGATCTGTTGGATTACACGCTTTCGCCGCATACTAGCCCGATGGAGGATGATAAGAGGGTGTCGATAGATTTGCAGGCGGTGTTGGGATAGCACAGTGAGCACAGTCCGCACAGTTCGCTCCGCTCACTGTGCGAGCTGTGCGAGCTGTGCGAAGTGCCATTTATCAGCATTCAGTACAGTTCGCACAGTGAGCTGTGCGAACTGTGCGAGGTGGCGAAGTGCCATTTACCAGTATCAGTTTAGTGAGCACAGTGAGCGAAGCGAACTGTGCGAGCTGTGTGAAGTGCCATTCATCAGTATTCAGCAATGCCAGCTGTGCGAGGTGGCGAAGTGCCACTTATCAGTATCAGCTTAGTGAACACAGTTCGCTCCGCTCACTGTGTGAAGTTCCAAGAGTATTCAGTGGCAAGCGAACCGCAATACCATTAACAGTATTCAGCAAAGTGAACACTGAGCGAGCAGTGAAGTATCGTTTAAAGAGTATTGTGTGAGTGTGTACGGGTAGCCTGTTACTTCGCCCTGAGCTCCGTCAGGGATATGAGTTCTGATACGCCATTACATGTGCTCCAGTGCTTCGCATTGCCTAAGAACGCCGAATGATAGATACACATAACGAGAGGATGAGTCGGGCATTTTGCATGGGGATCGAAAAAGCATGAGATCGTCTTGACGAAAGAAAGCCTTGTGAAAAATTATATCCAAAGGTTTACCTCAAACAAAAGTATTATGAGAGGCATTATTTGACCTGTTCGTACAGTCTACCCTTATATAAACCTTACGATGTCTCGGTGTGCATCGAGCATTATATGATTGCTATCAATACAGGAGAATTGACAGCAAGGAGTGTAGAAGAGTATACGTAGAAGAATCGAGCGGAGCGAGACTCTTCCTGAAGGATTGAGTTAAGAATGGTGAAGAATAGTGAAGAATAGTGAAGAATTGAGCGGAGCGAGATTCTTCTTGGAAGATTGAGTTAAGAATGGTAAGAATCTCGCTCCGCTCGATCCTTCTTGGAATAGTGAAAAATCTCGCTCCGCTCGAGTCTTCCTGAAGGATTGAGTGAAGAACTCGCTCGCTCCATCCTCTTGGGAAGAATAGTGAAGAATCCTCTGTGGATTGATTGTATCGTCTTCCCTGCTTACATTTACGTACAGAATCAACGTACTCATTATACATTGTATCTTATAATAGACAGAAGAATCGAGCGAGCGAGATTCTTCATACCAATCTTCCACCAAGAGAATTGAGCGAAGCGAAATTCTTCACTATTCCAACAAAAATCGAGCAGAGCGAGATTCTTCATACTCAGTCTTCAAGAAGAATTTGGCTTCGCTCAATTCTTCACTATTCCAAGAAGGATCGAGCGAGCGAGACTCTTCATACTCAGTCTTCAACCAAGAGAATTTCGCTTCGCTCAATTCTTCACTGTATTTCATACTCAATCCTTCAGGAAGAATTTGCATGGGGTTAATCTCTGATTCTAAGACCTTATTGAGAAGTCGGCAGTACTAGCATACACGATAAGAGTATCTTCATAATGTGTATAGCTTGGTCTGCTGGATATTCAGTGGGTTTTTAATGTACTAGGTGCCTCGATTGGTTTGATGAATCCAAACGTGCTCTCCTAATACGTATTATTTGTCACCTGAGAACAGCCATTTCCAATCATTTTGATAACTCAGCATTTCCACGAGCTCTTATAATCATATTCGTGTTCGCTATTCCTTTACCCATTTCTTTTATAATCGGCACTCCATTCTCATCTATATGTCACTCCACTACTGCTCATATCGTCATTAAATCTACCTAGATGAGCTGGGATATACTATCCAACCGTATTGTATCAGGAAGTATTGTGTCAGGCATATCAGACATCACAAGCTTTTACTGGTGCACATATATTATCGGCTTAGTATTACTCAATAGCATCTATTCAGTTGCTTTCAATGAGACAAGATCAGCGAGAATCTCAGCAGGAGTCTCTTTGGAGAACCTATGTAATGTGTATTCAGTCTTCTTGGTGCCTATATTCGAACCTGGCATCATGGGTAAGTTCAGATTAAGAGTCAATATTCTCAAGCCTGCTTGAACATACGAAACGTCAGCATGTGCTCCACGTATCGCCATAACATCTCCACCACGCGATGGTTAATACAAATGAACGTTGTACCCACATTTTGTTGTGAGTATTAGCTCTAAAAATCTACCTGAAGGGAGAACTACGGAGAAGTGGCTCCTTGTGAGGATGAGAAACTAAAGTGACTCTGGTATTCCTATACGAGTACTAGGAATAAATGAGACGCATTTTGATAGCAATTTGAGGAGAAGTTGTTCCAGAGATCTCAGGACTTTCCTGGCTAGTCAATGGTTATTGAATTTGAAACAGTCCGAAAAGTACTCGCTCCATCTAAAATTACTCGCGGAGCGAGTAATTTGCCTATAACCCACCTAAAATCACTCGCTCCGCGAGTAATTTTCCCGTGACTCTCCAAAATCTTTCTCCAATCTCCAAATTCCAGTCGTTTAAGATGAAGATATTTTATTAGTTAATTTGGTTGTAAGGGTTGAGTTGAAAACTAAGTCACTATTCGAAGTACACTTTCATTCAATTTAGAGATTCAAAGTTTCAATTGTAAGATTAGGTCTGAGACTAAGTCTCAATATGTGTCAATTCTATGAATTTCGTGTCATTCGATTGTAGTCATAATATATTTGAGGCTTCAATAGTATTCAATTTTAGTGTATAAAATTGGAGAAAATTCATTTGAAGTAATTTGATGAGAAATTGAGCAACTCATTTTTGATATTGAGGCTTCAATTGTAGCATTCAACTTCAAGCATTTCACATTGTTCGGCTTCAATAGTCTTCAATTGTAGTCTAATCGTGAATCATCTCAATAACTGTCAATAGGTAATCATTTGGAGTCATTTAAATCTGTGGTAATAAATATTTAGATAAAGTTTTGAGTTGAAGTCTTGCATTGATTATTGAATCTTCAATACAAAATCTTCAACTGTAAGTCATAATTATCATTTCATTCATAACTATCATTCGTCTATTTTTTAAGCACAACACAGTCTGTTAAGATCCATTTAAAAAAAAAACTTCCTGTTTAAATTGCAAAAACTTGGCTTGTTTAATCATTGCAAACACTGAGGGAAGCGAAGTGTTTGAAATTAATTCACATTGAAATAGTCCATTTTTGCAAACACTGAGCGAGGAAGTGTTTAAATTGAAATAGTCCATTTTCAAACGAACACAGTATTTGAAATAATTGTACACTGAGCGAGTAAACACTTCGCTCGCTCAGTGTTTAAATCAACACTGAGCGAAAACACTGAGCGATTAAACACTTCGCTTCGCTCAGTGTTTTCGCTCAGTGTCTTTTTCCATCGTCCTACTCGTAAACCCATCCAAAAAAAAATCCCTCCCAAATATCCTATACAACAAACTGTTTCTCTCTGTAGCCCACTTTTCCTCCTCCGAGTACTTCCTCACCTGCTGCCCATCAAGCATCTCGCCCTCCTGGACCTTCTTAGTCGACTTGCCCTCCAACCGCCTGTACATCTCATAGCTGGAGATGAAGAGGAGCGGTATCAGGAAAAGCACCATGTACATGCCATAGTAGCGGCCCTTCAACTCTTTGGGGGCGTTTTTCCAGTTGGCGCGCCCTGTTTCCGCGAGCTCCTTGACGAAATCAGACTTGGCGTGTGTCTGGATGAGTTTCTGGAGGTTGGACTTGGGCTCCGGCTTGGTCTTGAGCGAGATGCCTTCCTTATGGAAGGACGAGTTGGAGAATTTGGACATAAAAGAAAGATAATAAATAGAAATGAGATAAACAGTACAAGAGGAAAATGAGAAGCGTTGCCTCTGGTGATGGTAAAGTTGGAGATAGGAAGTATGAAAGTTGGAGATAGCATTGCCCCAGTCTACTTTATTGGTAATATATTGGGTATGGAGAATGTAGCCAGACACGGATGAACTGATGTTCCAGGTTAACAGGCATTATCAGCACTAAAACTCTCGAAAATGTGATTATACTCATATATTGCAGTTAGCTATGCTCACTGCTAATAGCCTTTATTCAGTGCTCGACTTTCAATTAATTATGCCTTTTATATTCACAGATTCAATGCCTCTTATATTCGCAGTGCTATATATTTATATTGCACCGCTAAATTATCATTTATTCACTAATTATTCCATTTACTTTGCACGAACACTACCATTATTTATATTTGCAGTCTCACCGTTAAAAGATCATTCTATTCTTAGGCTTCGCACGCCAAATTATAACAAGTGGTCTAAACGCCGCCTACTACGCCCCCGCACAGCCAGCGGAAGTGGTGCTTAAATAGTAATATCCCTCGAATAAAGTAGTCAGTTATTTCTAAGTCCCTAACTCAAAAGTGTATCCTAACATCTCAATGCTTTCTCACACTATCTGCTTAATAGAACACGCAGTCGCACGCTCACTGGTCTACAGCTATTTTAATAGAACTCCAGTTCGCTGCTCACTACTCGACAGCTATTTACTCTAATTGATTCGCTGCTCACTGCTTAATGGCCATTATTTATTCAGTCTGCTGTCAGGTTTCATACACTGTAAACTTATCTCTTGATATGAGGAGTACTCTCTGCTTACATATTTGAATAGCAGTATCTGTACTGAGCATCTTGAGCAAACAGGGATGGGAGTAACTAATCTTAGATTTGCTTTATTTCATGTGAGCGTAGCTCACATGACTGTTCCAGTTGATCTGAACAAGCTGGATGAAGAAGTTACCAAGGGATTGTATTATATGCAGTACTAGAATGGACTAATACCTTATAACCCAAATTATACCCATGAATTAGGGATGCTCCAATTATAATGCCATATATTCAAAATGAGCCGTGCGAGCGCTCGATTCATTGCCATTTTGTATTCGCAGTTCGCTACGCGTACTACTCAAATTCATTGAATGTTTCACAGTGCAAACACTGTGAACAATTCAGTGCTTCGTACTTTACTTCTATTTATATCTTGCACTCCTCAAATATTGCCATATCTATATTGCCAGTGCTAAGCACTGCGAATATCTGTTGACTTATATTCGCAGACTGACTGTCAAAAGTTGCCAATACATATTCGTTCGCACAGCTCAAATATTAACATTATTTGCCAGTGCTCGGTGCTCAGATATTACCATTTATTTAAAAAGCAGTCTTCTCAGTGCTCAATTTATCATTGCCGTTTATATTCGCAGTGCTCGCACTGTCAAAAATTGCCATTCTTCATATTTGCAGTGCTCGCACACTTTATACCTATTTATTCGAGTGCTTCGCACTACTCAAATTGTCAAATTATTGCCTATTTATTCGCAGTGCTTCGCACTACTCAAACTGTCAAGTTATGCCTATTTATTCGCATTTCGCTACGCTCACTCAAATTATATTCCTATTCAATCGCAGTGCTACTCTTACTGCCAGATTTAATCTAAATCCAGCACCGTTGCCAGTTCAGTCAATTTCAGTGCTCTACGCTCACAAATCTCATCATTTACATCCGCACTGCTCAACTATATTCTTTATATCCGCACTGCTCAAATTGTATTTCCATTTATTCGTGCTTCACTGCTCAATGATATTGCCATACTTATTCGCTACGCTCACTACAAAGTTATTATTGCATTCAGTGCTCGCACTGCTTAATTTATACCACTCATTGATATTCGCAGGCTAGGCACATTAAATTTCCATTGATTTATTTGCAGTGAGCGCAGCGAACTGCTCAATACTCGTATTAACAATCGCAGCTCGCTACTCTCTGCTCAATATTCCTATTTATTCGCCGCTCATACCAGATTCCGAAAAACCTACAAATCAATCTAATCATTATTTATTTTTGGATTGATTATTCTAAATTTAGCCATTATTGCCACGTCAAATAATTCGCTTCGACTACCCAAATCCTCATTTATATTCACGCATATTCTTTTATATATTCGCAGTGTTCGACTACCAACATATTTATGAACAGAGCTTTGCCAAATTACCTTCTATTTGCTTCGCAGTGCGCAGTGCTCAAATACTCTAACTATTGCCTATTCGTACTTTAAACTGCTCAATGTATCGCCATTTTCTTATTCGCTACGCTCGCTACTCAAAATTATTGCCTTTTATTGATTAGCAGTCCGCACTGCTCAAATTATATTCCTATTTATTAATGGCAGTGCTTCGCACTGCTCAAATTATTATGCCTATTTATTTGCAGTTCGCTACGCTCACTCAAATTATATTCCTATTTATTAATCGCAGTGCTTCGCACTGCTAAATTTATTATTCTTTACATTTATTCGCAGTGCTTCGCACTGCTCAAATTGTCAAATTATACCTATTTATTCGCAGTGCTACGCACTGCTCAATTTAAATATTTCCATTACTTATTCGCGTCGCTCGCTCCGCTCAACTATGTCCCCCTTTACTTATGGAACAGCAGGCTTCCGCATGCACTCCTCCCTCCTCGACCATGTCAACTACACCGTCGGCATCCTCTCCGCCCTCAGATCCAAACACCTCCACCAAACCATCGGCGTCATGATCACCGCCTCCCACAACCCCCCCCAAGACAACGGAGTCAAGGTCGTAGACCCCCTTGGATCCATGCTCGAACAAAAGTGGGAAGCGTACGCCACCCTATTGGCCAATTCAACCGAACAAGAGTTGTGGAACAATGTGGAAAAATTGGCTCGTGACCTTGGCATCAACTTGGACAGCCCCGGCAACGTGATTGTGGCGCGCGACTCGCGCGAGTCGAGTCCCCGTCTCTCTGAGGCCACAATCAGAGGTGTTTTGGCAGTGAGAAACACCACCTACACCGACTACGGCATGTTGACGACGCCCCAGTTGCACTACATCACACGTGCTCTAAACAAGCCCTCGTTTGGGGAGCCTACCGAAAAGGGATACTACGAAAAAATGGCCGCCGCATTTAAGCGCATTTCCCCGCAATACCACGGAAACGTCACCATTGATGCTGCAAACGGCATAGGGGCCCCGAAAATAAAACACCTCCTTGACGCGTATCTCCCTGAGGTATCGTACAGCTTGGTGAATGACCAGTACGCTGTGCCTGAGCTCTTGAATAGCGGGTGCGGGGCCGATTACGTAAAGACCAACCAGTGCCTTCCCCAAAACGTCGAGCCGCAAAACGGCCAATTATACGCCTCTTTTGATGGCGACGCAGACCGCTTGATCTGCTACTACCAGGACGATAGGGGGTTTCATTTGTTGGATGGCGACAAGCAGGCCACGTTGATGGCGCAATTTTTCCAGGCCCTCTTTGAGCACCTTGATTTGGCCTTGAATGTGGGTGTGGTTCAAACAGCCTACGCCAACGGTTCCTCGACCGAGTACGTGGAAAAAGGCTTGTCCTTGCCGGTAAAGTGCACGCCTACCGGTGTCAAACATTTGCACCACGAGGCGGAAAAGTTTGACATTGGGGTGTATTTCGAGGCAAACGGGCATGGGACGGTGGTGTTTTCAAAGGAGGCAGAAGAACGTATCCACAAGTATATTGGAAAGAGTCTGGAGGAGCAGAAAGCAATTGGTGCTCTTCAGAGCTTTACGCGATTGATCAACCAGACTGTGGGAGACGCCATTTCCGATCTCTTGGCCACGCTAGTCATTTTGGACTATCTCGGGTTGTCGCCAGCACAATGGGACGCGGCGTACCAGGATCTTCCCAATAAGTTGTCCAAGGTGGTGGTTCCAGATAGAACGATATTCAAGACGACAAATGCGGAGAGGACCTTGGTCGAGCCAAAGGGGATGCAGGAGAAGATTGACGAGATTGTGGGGGGGTATGAGGGGGGTAGGTGTTTTGTACGGGCTTCGGGGACGGAGGATGCGGTGAGGGTGTATGCGGAGGCAAAGAGGGGGGAGGATGTGGAGAAAATAATAGGGGGGGTGGAAAAGTTATTAGCAACTAGCTAACGAGCAAACGAGCTACCGAGCGCAGCGAGGTAGCGAGTAGCGAGGTATGAAATAAGAAATCAATCACTACCGAGCGTAGCGAGTAGCCAGTAGCAAAAAAAATTGAATCTCGCTACCACGCAGCGTAGCGAGGTATGAAATAAAAAATTCACCAATACCGAGCCTAGCGAGCTACTCAGCGTAGCGAGTAGCGAACAAAAAAAATAGCAGCGAGCTACTCATCGTAGCGAAGTAGCGAGTAGCCAAAAAATGCAGCGATATACTAAGCGTAGCGAGTAGCAAATAAACAGTAGTGACCCACCAAGCGTAGCGAGTAACGAACAAATAAAATAGCGAGTTACTGAGCGTAGCGGAGTAGCGAGCAGCAAAAAAATAAGTGAACTGTCCAGCGTAGCGAGCTACTGAGCTTAGCGAGTAGCCAAAAAAATGCAGCAATATACTAAGCGCAGCGAGTAGCAAAAAAAGCGACTACCGAGCGTAGCGAGTAAATCTAGCAATAATTGAACGAGCGTAGTACGAATTATAAAAACCAACTATCCAGCTAGCGAGTTGAAACAAATATCAATTACGCGACAATCGGGGTAGGTTGTGAATTATAACTCCACCAACCTCGCCATTGGCGTAGAGAGAAAATGAACTAGTTGAGCTACGAGCATGGTAGGTTGAATTATGAAAATACCGTTACCTCGCTAGCGTGCAATGAACAAAAATAGTTAGCAGTGTAGTAGGGTGAATACTGCTACGCTAGCCCTAGTGAGCTACGTGCGGGGAGGCTGCGAATATTAAATACACCAACTGTAGGGAGTGATTTTCATGTCACTCAATTGGGAACGCCCAGGTGTTCTCACTATACATACGTGTATAATTCCTCGATATGAATAAGGCGGCATCCCCTATAATGTGGTATCTTAACACCAACCTGGCTATCGTAGCGAGATGATGAACATATAAATTGAGCCTTTTAACAACGAGTAGATTGAAAAATGAGAACGAAACGGCTACGAGCGTGCCGAGAACAGAAACCCCAGAAACCAGAGGAGGAGCACGTATTGAATTATATAATTAATTCAAGTGGATAGCGTAGCGAGAACAAAAAAAAATACATTCCGCTAGGTTTCAGGCTCATTCTTAGGAAATACACTCTTGAGTTGAGATTTACAACTGACTTACTATATTGAGAGTACTTATTCAAGCAAAAGAGCTCCGAAAGTGCGGAGCGGAGTGGGTGTGGCGGTCCACCTGTGATATAGGTCTGCTTGACGAGCTAGTCACCTTTATCGGGGGGTCTTGCAAAACTCTGGAATGTTGCACAGTGAGTGGAACGAACTGTGCAAGTGAACTAAAACTCTGAATGAATGAATCTAGTGTGTAAATCGTATCTAGCAAGGCAATAGTGGCGCATTGGAACAATATTTCTCATGCAGCAACAGCTTACATGCAGTATGGTAGTATTAGCATCCAATTCTCTCTATGGTGCTACTTATGAAAAATCCCTCGCTCAATAGAAATAGAGTCATTCACTCAAAATGAAGACTCATTCAAATTCACTGGCTTACTCATTCATTCAGTCTTCATTTCGATGATTAATTTGCACAGGGTGTCTGCCACAACACACTTCTTGGATATACAGCCTAGGCTTAGCATCAACTAGGACTATTGAGTCGGGAGTCTGTTTCGGGAAGTGAGGGAATGTAAACTCCCACACTGTATAGTTTTGGAATGATGGTAAGTCTGGAAAACGATATCGAAGGTTCTCATAAAGTGGCTGCAAATCCTGCACATAGACCAAAGTGGGACATTTTATATAGAACGATATACAAACTTATAACAGACCCATGAACAAAACAACATTATGACTGTGCCATTTCTTACTCAGCTTAAAGTGTAGGCGAATCAATGGGAATTTCTACCGTTTGAACATCCTGGCCACTCGATATTGTCATATACGAGCATGCTGTCGGACCAGAATGATCCACGAAGTGCAGTGTCTGTAAGCGATCAAGACGTGTCAAATCCACGATCCCTTAGCTGGAGAGACAATCATGAAAGATGAATAGCTTTGCTCCATCGTAGGCTCTAACGGACCGAGATGGCATTTGAATAGTCGAAAAATGAATTGGCAGAATCAAGCCATATCTCATAGTCTCAGAGTCTTTTTGAAGGCTCATATACAAAGGAACATGTTTGAAGAGTGTAACCCAAGAAAATAATGAATTAAGCGAGTGGGTATGAATGATGAAACAGAATGTTAGAGTAGAATGTTAAAACAGAATGTTGACACAGAATTTTGTTGAATTGAGTTGAACAGACAATGTATGCCTGAAGATTAGATTATTATGGATTCCTACATGGAGAGAGAGTACAAGCGTCTGAAAGTACTTCAGTAGGACATTTTGGCAAGTCAACAAAATAGTTCATGATAAACTCAATTTTTGACCACCAGTGATATACATCTGTCGAGACTCCAACCCCTAATTTAAATGGGATTGATGACCAGTATTGTACAGACCATATTGTAAGAGCGAACATTCAATGAGAAAATCAATGAGTGCACAAGCAGTATGGAGAATTTGAAATCAAGATGACTTTCATGATCACATCACTGAAGATTTCTCCCCCCTTGTGACTTTCTCATGGCTTGATATGTTTATTGAGTCAACACTATACTGAATAGATGTAGTCAGAATTCTCACATCGAACGAATTGATGAACTTTACAAGAAAATCATCAATGGAAGGCAATTGGAAGATTATTGAGATATGTCGGATAATTGGTTCTGTGGAGGAGGATGGTTTTAGATTAATAGAAAGAGGAGGAATTTGGGGGCTGATGGGGTCTGGAGATTGATGGAAAGAGGAGGAATGTGGGGGTTTATGGGGTCTGGAGAATAGAAAGAGAAGGAATTTGGGGGTTGATGGTCTGCTCATGACTCTTAATCTGATTTTTTCACAAAATTTCCACACCTCTAAGCGACCCAAATCGGTACAGTCTGTCTCCTAGAACCCAATCTCTCATCTATAGGCAACTGGTTGATGATTGCGTCAATCTACTTAGTTCTAGAGTGGTAGTACACTGGGAGGGGAGAATGGCTGTCGCATGAAACAGTTGACTTTCGATGACTAAAAAGACAAGGATAGTGAGTGAAGAAATATATGAGTAGGTGCTGGAATAAATGTTAAACAACAACGCATTCCAGAATCTATGCAGGATGGTAGTTCCAGCATGATTGCGTATTGGTATTGGTGTAGGTAGCGAACGGAGTGATACTCCGTTCTGTACCTTCCGATTAGGGTAAGTTAGGATGGTTGCTTGCAGATACGTTGTGTATTAGTATTGTTACATGGCATGTTTCACAGAAACATGCATTACAATAGCCATACTTTGAGGTAATTATTATCGCAACTAACCGAGGCCCGAGTCATTTTGGAAGGAGTATATATAGTCTACGTACCCGCATCAGTATCAAGGATGAACATTGGTGGTGCTCTAGTTATTCATATTCTGTAAGTTACCAACGACCACTGGCGAAGCACGTGACCTTTCAGTATGGAAGGATCCACATAATTCAACAATAAACAAGGAGTGTTGAACATCACAATTTGATAAACCTTTATTGTATAAATTCATTGAAAAAATAACCATGGTGCTTTTAGAACACTAGTGAGTTCATGGTGTTTCTATTGAATAGTGGGCGTTATGCAATTATCTTTTCTTTACCATGAATGAAACGAATCACGGAGCTAATAATCTGCTGAGATATCAGCAGGAGAGATGAAATCGGCCGTGGGACCGTGATTAATAGGGGCTGGGCAAACAATAAGCGAAGAAATTGTGTGCAGATTCTCGTTGCATTTAGAACGATTAAGCGAAGCAATTGTTGGCAACTTCTCAATTCTGAGCACACAAATACAGTAGACACAGTATCAATTGAGGAAAAAAAAAACAATTTCGCTTCGCTCATTTGTTTGCAGACTTCTCATTATACTGAGTGAGAGAAAACAATTGAACATAGAATCTATTGCGCAAATATTGAGCGAATTGAGCAAAGTGAGCAATCAATAAGCGAAGAAATTGTGTGCAGATTCTCGTTATATTTAGAACGAATGAGCAAACAATTAGCGAAGCGAAATTGTTTGCAGGATCCTCGTTATACTCATATACCAAAATAATTGAGCTCAAATCGATTGACTTAACAAATAATTGAGTTCAAATCGATTAACAAACAATCGAGCGAAGAAATTGTTTGCAGACTACTCGTTATACTGACCAAAATAATTGAGCTCAAATCGATTGACTGAACAAACAATTAGCGAAGCGAAATAAAACAATTTCGCTTCACTTATTCGTAATTCGCAACATTTCAAACAATCTCACTTCGCTCAATTGTTTCCTTATTGGTTAATCTACATTATCGGTACTTTAAGTTATTCAATCTCTACTCGAACAACCAACTGACGTACCTCTTTTGCATGATTCCTAGAGGATACCGAATTACACCAGAGCGAAGCGAAATCAAACAATTGAGCGGAGCGAAATTGTTTCCTGTATTTCGCAACAAAACTCAAACAATTGAGCTAAGCGAAATTGTTTCCTGTATTTCGCAACAATTTCAAACAATTTCGCTTCGCTCAATTGTTTTCTTATTTGTATTTCAACAATTCAAACAATCTCGCTACGCTCGATTGTTCCCTTATTTGTATTTCGACAATTCAAACAATCGCTTCGATCAATTGTTTCCTTATTGTATATCGACAATTCAAACAATTTCGCTTCGCTCAATTGTTTTCTTATTTGTGTTCAACGTAAACAATCTCGCTTCGCTCGATTGTTTACTTATGCCTCTTCTTATACTCATCCGGCCTCTCAAACCCCCCCAATCCCCATATCCCCACCCCCCTCCGCCTTGCCTTCTCCTCCAACCTCCTATACCACCTCTCATTCCCCCCATACTCCGCACCCCCCCCCCCATAAACCACTCCCAACCCCACCTTGAGCATTTCCGCACTCACATCTTTCCTGCCCGTCCACTTCCACACCAGCGTCTTTGCCACGACGCGCTTGTACTGATCTATCGAATAGGGCCTGATGGTCACGTTCTGGCCGAGAATGTAGCGCCTGAGCCAGACCAACGCGTCCTCGCTCAAGGGTTGTGCCGGGTTGCCGAAATGGGCTCGTTCGGGCGCATCCACGCCACAGATGCGGATGGAAAGCGTCTGGTCCCTGAGATCCTTGGGTTTGCTCGGAACCTGCCGCAACCAGCCCCAGCCAAGAAGAACTCCCCCCGGCGTGTGGTAGAAGCGGAAGTTGTCGCCGTCGCCAACACGCGTGACGCGTCCGTAGAGGCTTCGGTTGGCTAGAATGCCAGGCGTGAGGTCGAGGTACGTGCGGATCCGCCGTATGTACCGTCTGTAGACCCGGAACGAGAGCGCCAACAGCGACGTAGCGGCAGTGGTGTAGAGAATGACCTGAAGTGACTCTTCTGTCATAGAGAAATAGAAGACCGTGAGAATACAGAGAACAGTAAGAATACAGAGAATACAGAGAATACAGAGAATACAGAGAATACAGAGAATACAGAGAACAGAGTAAGAACACAGAGAATACAGAGAATACAGAGAACAGAGTAAGAATACATAGAACACAGAGAACACAGAGAACACAGTAAGAACACAGTAAGAACACCGTATGAGAACGCCACTTTGAACCACTATTAACCATTAATTGTATCAATAATCACCAGTATTACACCAGTATACACCGCTATACCAGCATTGACCTCCAGATTGCACCAGTATTAATTAGTATTAACCCTGAGAATTACACCAGTATTAATCCACCAGTATACCACCAGAATACACAGTATTAATTACACCAGGATAAACCAGGGGGGAAGATTTTACCAGTGTAAATCAGTATTAGCCAGTATTAACACCAGAATTACACCAGTATGTAATCAACCACTATAAACCACCAGAAAGATTTTACCAGTATTACACCAGTATACCAGAATTAATGACCAAAATTAACCGCTAGTATTAACCAGTATTATCCACCAGATTCACAAGTATAGCCGTTAGTATTAACAACCAGAATACACCATTACGATCCACCAGTATTATCCAGTACCACTAGAATTAACCACTATTAACCACCAGAATACACCAGTGTATCCACCAGAATACACCAGTATTACCCACCAGTATTTATACACACCAGTATTATACCACTAATAATTACGCCACCATTTAATCCACCATCATAAACCACCAGAATTACAACCGTATATACACCAGTATTTCCACCAGTATTTATAACACTATTATACACCACTATTCCACTCTATTAATTACACCACTATTAATTACACCACTATTTAACACCATTATTAACAACCACAATTACACCATTTACAATCTACCACTACTTGAATACATTCTATCTTTTACCAAGTGTACCTTTACACTAACCTAGACTATTGTACGCACCCAGTTAGCCTCCATATGTTTAAGTGGAGATTGCCTGATACCGATGAGGTCAATCGAATAATGTGAGCATGTTCGTGGGTGTTCATAATCCAAAAGACATATCATAATGTTAATACTAATAATTGACTATTCATCTGTCGAATTATCTAATATACTGACCCATCTATTTTAATACTTCACTATTTTTCCACTCATCTTACTAATTAACGCTATCCATACTATTATACTAATCTATCAATAGAGATCCAGTAAGTTCAACCACCTAGGTAATAATTGTTACTCCTAATCTTCTATTAGATTGTAGAGCAGGAAGGGGCCACCAGTTCAGTTCATTTATTTCGTTTCAGCCAGTTGCTCCTACGACTTGTAAATAGTCAGAACAATTTTAAGGGTCTGTGAATTGTACAAAAATCACCTACAAAATCATCTTTTACGGAGCTGTTCTAGATGTGCTCCTCATGGTTACTTTCCTTTTGCTCGCTACATCTGCCTAAGTCTGTATATTCGTAAAAGATGCCTATTTCCACTAGTCTGAATCTAATGGTACTCAATTATGAGAGCAGAATAAGTATTAATGAGCTCACTATTTGATTTATTATTGTGAATATAAAGCCCCAGGCCTCTTGAACACTGGTTCAGTGGCTTCAACCAGTCTAATTCGAGTAATCATTGTCTAATCCGAGTAATCTTTAAAGCTACTAGGATTACTGTCCTTCTACAGAGGACTCAACTGAAGATAAGGTAGGTGTGCAGGTGTGTTATTTGACCGAGAGGGTTATGTGAGTGAAGATTCTTAGGTCCCCAGTTAATACTTATCTGCAGGACGTTCTTTAAATTTTCATCCGATTCTAATTTTGTTTGTTATTTTTGTTAAATTTTGTCAAATTCTTCCAATTTTGATTTAACGATTTTGTACCATTTGCAAGTCTATCCATAATACTCCATTCTACAAAATAGCAAGAAGCATGTACATTCTCGAAGGCTAAATGTGGACAAGAGAATCTGATAATACCTTCTGTCAAGGAGAATTGTCAATCGTATTCAAGATTGTAGACCACGTGATTCTCATGTGCCCTCCATATGAGCTAAGAGGGTACCAAACATAACAGAGTACATATTGATAAACAGAGGTATATATTACACTTCCCCTAGCTATTCCCTCTGTGTCTCGATGTTTTAGTGACAACAAGGATCCAATACTTTTGGGCATATCAAATTAGCCAACAACCTAATGAGCATAAACCCGAATGGATATTTGTCAAAATCCACTTTTACCTTTTAAAGCAGGCAGAGAAAACTGTGTTAATACCCATAACCACTTTTGCAGTACTTCGCACAGTGAACAGAGTAATATACACATTGAATACTAGATTCACTTTCTAGCTCTTAACACAGCGGAGCGAAATGTTCACATGGAACAATTAATACAATTTCTGCTCGTACTCCGTTCCCCAATCTTCTCACTGCGTGCTCACTGTGCTCAGCAAATTCAATTTTTGCGCTGTCCAATCTTGATCTTTCACTTAGATGGTTGCAAATCCTGCATATAGACAATCGTTGCAACCGAATTCGCAACCCATATTCACACTTTCCATGGCTCCTCTTCACAATGGATTCACTTGTTTTCAGAATGGTTTCATTGTGTCTTCACAGTGGCTTCGCCACTGTTCAGAATTTCCTCCCCCAACTACTGTTTTCTCATTTACATGGTATATTTTAGTAGGCAACACCAAGACTGCATTCTCATACACCTCCGGAGCTTATCCACCTCATATCAATTAGCCCCATTATCATTAGCCTTTCTTGTAGAACCCTCTTGTAGACCTCTCCTCTTTAGGAATAACCAATTTGGTGACCATGAAAAGAAGATTTGCAGTGGTTTACGGACTGCGATTAGACAAGGATTCACTGAATTATGCGAGTGAGGTATAATGAGTTCGCGATGAGGGAATAGTACGTAATAATCTGACAACACCGACAATGAAAGGACACAGGATAATTTACGAGGGCATATGGCAATATGCCATATTCAGAATACTGTATGGGTATATGCTAAGCACTCGTACGGGTGTGAGTATATTCCGTTGTCAACCATGCCAATATGAGTGTGTGATGAATATCCTAATGACCGGCTGTGTGTGCATAGCAGATTCGAGGTTTCACCAGCATACTCTCTGAGTCAAGAATTTGAGTATATTCTCATTATACTCGCTTCGCTCGTATAATGAGCATATCTCACTGTACTTGTTACTACTGAGTTGGGTATAAACTAACTGAATTACCTTGAAGATATGTACAAGCAAAACAGCTCGCCGGAGTAGGGGCTTAGGATATATCAAATATGTGCGGAGCACAGTGAGTGAAGCGGACTGTGCGAGAACTATGTGACTAAATGAAATCTATCGGGTTAGTCTATGTGTAAAAGAAATCTATCTGAGTTGGTCTATAAATCATGTATCTAAGTTGAACTGTGAGCATGGTTGGCAATGTAATCCATGAGCATTTAGAGAAAGTAACAGATCTACACGATTGGTAGAGAAGACGAGAAATTACTGATTTCCCCATTTTCTTTGCTGGTTCGTGTGAGCCAAATGAACTCATTTTACGATACGAACGGCCCAACGTCACCTTTAGGACTCTTAACCTTTTGTACAGATTCTTGACATGACTGCTGTATCCACAGTAGGCTTTTTCGAAGTTCTTGAGCCATGGACATTTCAACCAGCGGTAGCTTATATGCAGGACAATAATTTACAGGTCTCAATTTAGATTCGCACCCAACAGAATCACTAGCATCGGAGTAAGATCAAAAGCAAACAATTGGTATTTGATTTAACTAATTAACATTAGATGTTCAGTCGATCTTATACGCCTCTTACTTTGTCCCATACTCAATTTAGTATCTTGTTCGCATTCACTTTGACACTCAATTATTATCTTCGATTCTTCATCCTAACCGATAAATGATTCTCGTATGATCATGTATCACTAAATTCGATGTTAATGCCTCGCACTTATTCCCATCTCACTATGGTTGACACCAAGGTGGAAAGGCTGTTTACAAACAACGGGTTTAGGAGTCGTAAACTTACACATTTCTTGCTAGCTGCTACGTGCAGTGCGGTAATTATACTTTCGCGATGTTGAGGTAATCGCCCAGACTTAGCCATAGATGGGCATTTTCTGAGGTAGACATGAACATTTGGTTGAAGTAATTTAATCCAGCCAGTTCGATGGCAATCTTGGCTTGTTCAAACAGAAGTTGGATGTCATCTACAGGAAGGTGAATCTTCTTTAATGTTATGGGGGCATTTAGATATCCAATATCTGGTATCCAACAGCACTGACTCTTAATCTGATGAAATATGGTTTATGTTGAGCATAATCTTAAGAGTTTATGTTGAAACAGGATAACTGAAACAGACCGAATGGTGGGTCACTATGGTGGGTCACTTTGGTGGGTCACAGTGGTGGTCCCAATGAGTCCCAAATCATACATTATGCCCTAAGAAAATAACTCAGTAAAGCCACAGCTGATATATAAGGAGAGAAAACGGAGCAAGAACGGACGAGAAAACAACTCCGATCGATATTAATGCCAACATTGTAAGATAATAGTCAGTTATTATCGGACAGAGCTTGTGATCACCTCTACTGCCGTGACAAGGCAGAGCAACTGTATCAAACCGTTAAAGCAGTTTCATAAGTTTAGGCATCATAGAAGAGTCAGGGGTCCGTCGGGAGTAAATCAAGTTCCCCGAGCTAGCTGAACACAAAACCTGTATAACCTAATTGATTGATAATTGCATTATAAGCTATTCGCCTGCTGGTGCTGATTAGAGTTCAACATAGAAAATTGGACAATTCGCGTTACTCACGGGTGCTAACTTCATTCAACATAAAAATCGGACCATTGGCCCACTCGCTTCGCTGGTTGCCGATACTACACGTTGTCCATTGAAGTTTCCTAATTAGGAATACAAAGGCACATTATGAAACATATCCTGACAGCAGTATGATCACAATTTTTCCCTTAACGGAACAACTAATATGCAATCAGGTACTACAATGTTTGGGAATAGACAGTAGTATAGCATATTATAATTATGAAAATGAGTACCAGTAATTTCAATATCGAGCGAGGCGCGTCAAATGAGTTGTATCACTAATTGCTAAATCATTATACTCACTCTCATTATACGGCGCAGCGAGTATTATGGACATATCTCACTATATTGCCTACTCATTATACTCGGTAAATAATTATACTCTCACTCATTATACTCGCTTTGCTCGAATAATGAGAACATCTCACTACTCAGTAGCTCATCCAGCTTCGCTTGTATAATGAGAAGATATCACTCTACTGACTCATTATACCCGTTTCGCCAGCTTAATGAATATCACACTTGCTCACCCATAATACTCGGTTCGCCCGCATAATAATGATATCTCGCCACTTGTTTACTTATACTCGCTTCGCTCGTATAATGAGTACGCCGTGAGAACATCTCTACTCCTCATTATACTCACTAAATCATTATACGATTAATACTTATTTTAGATTGGTACATGAGTATGGTATATTCTATTATACTTGCTGATTATACTCGCTACCCGTATAATGAGAATATCCCATACTCAGTAACTCGCTATAAAGCCGTACTTATAATACTCGTTACGGAGAATATTCTCATTATAGTCGCTCTCGTAGTGATAGCATATCTCATTATGCCCTCTACTCACTATATTCACTCACTCATCATAGTCGCTTCGCTCGTATAATAGAACATATCACTCCCTAACTGATTATACTCGCCAACTCCACTCGCATTATATATCTCACTTTTCAGCACTCATTAAACTAGCAGCGAGTATAAGGGGAATATCTCACTACTCGCTCACTAATTGTACTTACTAACTCATTATATTCGCTAGAACATATCTCACTACTAGCTAACTCATTATACTCGCTTCGCTCGTATAACGAACATATCTCTCTCTACTCGGGAAATCATTGTGCGATCGATACTAATTATAATTATGTGAGTACACATAATTATGTAGTACACATAAGAGTACGAGTATTCTATTATACGAGCGAAGTGCGTATAATGGTTTGCATATCTCACTAATCGATACTCACAACTTATTATACTCGCTGTGCTGGTATAACGAACATCTCTACAGCCACTCATTCTCGCTATGCTTGTATAATGAGAATACCTACTCTACGGTCACTCATTATACTCGCTTCACTCGTATAATGAACATATCGTATTCTAATGCCACTTATTATACTCGCTTCGCTCGTATAATGAACATATCGTATTCTAATGCCACTCATTATACTCGCTTCGCTCGTATAATGAACATATCGTATTCTAATGCCACTCATTATACTCGCTTCGCTCGTATAATAAACATAGTAACTCAGCGACACTTATTATACTCGCTACGCTCGCATAATAAGTGTCGCTATTTTTTATGTCCCTCCCCAACGGAGAATACCCCATCGATGTATCCCAACTAATCGACACCATTCTGCCTGTAAACGACCACCACAACGTGGCTCTCCGCTACGGCTTCATTCCCGACTCCATGGACCAACAAAAACCCCTCACGCTCTACCAGAACGGCCAGGAATGCATTCTCAAAGCCGGGTCCATAGACGGCAAGCCCATTCTCTTTGAAGGCATTCCACAGCGATATCGAGAAGGCCAGCCCAACGATGCGTACTACCTTGCGTTTGAAAACAACAAGGTTGCTCTCAAAAGACTCAATCTGACCATCCGCTTCAACAAATCGCGAAACGTGGCCCAGCTCCAGCAGAAAATGGACCGCTGGGAAAAGGACAAAAAAGACGAGGACAGGCGCGTGGAAAAGGAGCGAAAAGAGAGGGAAAAATGGGAGAAAGAACGGCCCGAACGCGAGCGAAAGGAGAGAGAGAGAAAGGAGCGAGAAGACCGTGAAAGAAGGGAGCGTCTACGCCAACGAGAGCTCGAGAAGGCTCGAAAAACTAAACCAGTCAAACGCCTGGGAAAAACGGTTGGCAAGAGAACCCCCGCTATCCACGAGGAGTCGATTATTAGTGAGAGCGACTTTGACGACATCCCCGACGACATTTCCAAGGCCCCCTCCGCCGACTATGTGCGTGCCCCCACCCAAAAGCCCATTGTGGAGAACATTGACGGCGATATGGACGATGATTTCAAGGACTTGGAGGACCAGTTACAGGAGGTTTTGGGCGAGGACGACGACAAGCCGGCTTCAAAGCTGTCTGCCTCCAAGTCCACCAGCTCGCTAGGCAACTCGTTTGGAGCCAAGCTGTACAACTACGACGACTCAGATAGCGACGCGGATGACTACGCGTACAATGGCCTAGGCATAAACATAAGGGTCGAGGAGGGTGACCAGCCAAAGGTGTATAGAAACAGCTTTGCTGGGAACTCGTCCCAGAAACCAACCAGTTTGAGGGATTACGTGCAGGATGAAAGCAGCGAGGAGGAGTAGCGAGGGGAAGTAACCGAGCGTAGCGAGGTTACTTATCATAGTAACTGAATATTGTGAGATGAGTTGAGATACTACTGAATATTGTGGGAGTTGAGATACTACTGAATATTGTGGGAGTTGAGATACTACCTAATATGGTGAGATG
The DNA here is from genome assembly GCA_015708815.1 of Kodamaea anthophila. Classification (NCBI taxonomy): domain Eukaryota; kingdom Fungi; phylum Ascomycota; class Pichiomycetes; order Serinales; family Debaryomycetaceae; genus Kodamaea; species Kodamaea anthophila. The sequence continues at coordinate 48,290 of JACFYR010000013.1, forward strand.
AGTTGAGATACTACCTAATATTGTGAAATGAGTTGAGATACTACTGAATATTGTGGGAATTGAGATACTACCTGAATATTGTGAGAGTTGAGATACTACGAATATTGTGGGAGTTGAGATACATCTTCCAATAATAATTCCACTGATAATCATGATATAAAGACAACTTGCCATAGTACTTCAGCTGAAAAGAAACCTGAAAATGAAGAATCATGGTAGATACATGATGGGTGTACAAAGATTTTGTGGACGGGCATTGCAACTACTACAGCGTAATTGCCTCATGTTGATCATTTGAGGAATAGACATACGGAGTCATGAAAATGCAATTGTAAAGAAACTGGAAATACAGAAACAAAAGTTGTCAGGGGATACTGGTGATATGTTTTGACTGCGAGTGATGTATTAGAATGGATATACTAGATGGTGTCACTGGACATACTGGTGATATGTCCGCGGATACGGGTTGATGTGATGATGGATATACTGGGTCATGTTATGGATACTGGATGATACTGGGTCATGTTGTGGATGCTGGTTGATTGGTTGGATACTGCTGATATTGGGAATACTGATGACAAGCCGGTTGGATAAATTCATATAGGACTGTATGAGTACCAAGAGGCATTGTTTTCGAGTATGTATTTTTGGTTCCTTCCCAGTGTTGCAATAGATTGGCCTTTAGTAGGTAATGTTCAGTTTGCAAACCAGGTTGCGTAAAAGTAAGTTTTAGGCGAGTGTAGTGACTTGTAATTCTTATACTACTTTTTGAGCTTCGAGTGAAGTGAGAAGGTAATACCTGAATATAGTACAATTGAGCTTCAAATGAAGTGAGAAGAGAATACCTCAATATAATACAATTGACCTTCGAACGAAGAAGCGAATACCTTAATATAATGCAATAGAGCTTCAAGTGAGAAGCCACCTGAATATCAGTATAAAATTGAGCTTCGGTGAGAAGCCACCTGAATATCAGTATAAAATTGAGCTTCGGTGAGAATCCACTGAATAGATATTGAGCGAACCGAATACCTGATACAATAGAATTGAGCTTCAAGCGAATACTGATTTCAGCTACAATTTGTTGTAGTAGTCTCCTAGGCATCATGCAGAAAGAGTCACGCGGTTAGCATAGATTCAATAATTTGTTCAATGGAACACAATGTCCCTGAGAGATAGTTATTAGGATGCGGATGGCCTTACTTATAGATACTTAGTTGTGTGTGATATTTCCTAATAAGGAATCCAAAGTTCTTAAAGTGTTTGTGTAAATGACTATTGTAAGTGACTTTTGTAAGTGACTATGTAAGTAACTTTTGTAAGTGACTTTTGCAAATGACTTTTGTGAGTGACTTCTAGCTAGTGCTCCTATTTGCCCAAGTGCTGTGTTGAAGCTTTCCTCATAGTCAACAGTCAGTTGACTGATTAGTCTTTGTCTAACTCACCAGTTGTGTAATGGTATCTGCCGCCTTTTAGAAACGCTTATGGAAAGACTAAACCGTATGGCAGCTTGTGAAGGGTACAAGAGGACAAGAGACACGTTAAAAGGCGAATGAAATTTAATCATCTTCTTATGAGCATTCTCATTGAGCGAAGGAAGTGAATTGATCACCTTTCATTCTCAGCATCTCATTTCGCTTCACTCAATAACATTCCAACTCACTGTTTGCCAGTGTACTCTGCAAACCATTCATTGCGTTGGGACTGTTCTGATGTGAGTTTCTTCGATTTTGTCGTATATATCTGTAAAAACATCAACATATTAATTCTGCCATGAGCATCTCTGGGTGGTAAAAGATACAGAGTGTGCCACTGTTCAATTTGCAATATTTAGCAATTTAAATAGCGAGGCAGGAGGTCAGCCAGCGTACAGAAGAAAGTTACCAGATAACAGCATCACTCAAGAACATCTTTACAACACCAAAATCGCGTTTTCAATCCTCCTTTATGAAGCAACAAAGAGCAAACAGTTGTATAAGTACCTTACGTTAGGCAACACTTGCAGGGTAGTCTTTGGAAATATGCAAGAGCAATAGTGCTCTGAGACCCCGTCGTTACGTTTTTGGTTGCTGCCGGTAGACCCTCGGCTAAGATCTTCATCATAGGTGTACATGTGCAAGGAATACAAAATCAAGGGTCATACAAATCCTTTGATTTCATTATGTGGCTGCAAATCCTGCATATAACGCACAAACTGTGCATTAGCGAAATGATGATATTCCATTCTTTTTCTTCGTTCAACAATGAATATGCTCATGTAAGCTAAAACATGCAAGCTTACTCGTTACTACCAAAGAAGTTACCGATGGTATCCGGTACGTTAAAAATGATCCATTTCTTTAAAAATGATCTCGACATACTAAAGCAATGGAGTCCGTAGTTGGTATTCTATTGTGGTGATTCTCGAGCCATGTGACCTTCAGTATGCCTGAACTTACATTCTAACAGACCTATGAATTTTGGCAGTCGCTATGCTACTGCTCTACTTCTATTAAGCATCGCGTATCGTAGTACGTAAAAATTATAGCAGCCGATTCACTACGCTCACTGAAATATTGCCATTAAATTGAAGAGAACTCATCAAATTATTGCTTCTATTTATATGCGCAAGATCTACTCACTGTTTGATACCTCTATTTGAGCATCACAGTCGCTATCTCACTGCAAAAAAAGACGTCCAATTAGATAGAAGTACTTCTCTGAGTAATACTGATATTATTTACATTTCCAGGGCTTCACTCTCAGTAACCCCTCTATTCATATTCCAGTTCTTCATAATGCTGAATTATTCCTTTCTCTATTAGCGCAGTGTTCAAATTACTACTTCAAACTGGAATATTGACATTGCCAATTCGCAGTTCATAATGCTAAATATTTCCATTCTCTTATTCGCAGTGATTCGCAGTGGTCAAATTATTACGATTATCTATATTCACAGGCTTAGCTGCTCAAATATTGCCATATCGATTCAGTGCTCAAATTATTACTATCTTTATCCGCAGTGTTCAAAAATTACCATCATCTATATTCGAGCGCTTCACTGCTCAAATATATCCCTTTATTTATTCGCAGTACTTCGCTGCTCAAATATCACCATTAGCTATATTCGCAGTGCTCAAACATTACCATCACCTACTGCTCAAATTATACTCCTTTATTTAAATCGCAGTTCGCTACGCTCACAGCTCAAATATTACCATTATCTATAGTCGCAGTGCTTCGCACTGCGCAAATTATATCCCTTTATTTAATTCCAGTTCGCTACGCTCACTGCTAAAATATTACCATTATCTATATTCGCAGCGCTTCGCTGCTCAAATATATCCCTTTATTTAAATCGCAGTGCTTTGCTGCTCAAATATTACCAATATTCGCAGTGCTCAACATTACCATTACCTATATTCGCAGTGCTTCGCACTGCTCAAATTATACCCCTTTCTTTAAATCGCAGTTCGCTACGCTCACTGCTCAAATATTACCATTATATATATTCGCAGCGCTTCGCTGCTCAAACTATATCCCTTTATTTAAATCGCAGTGCTTCGCACTGCCAAATTATGTCCCTTTATTTAAATCGCAGTGCTTCGCACAGCTCAAATTATATCCCCTTATTTGAATCGCAGTGCTTCGCACTGCCAAATTATGTCCCTTTATTTAATCGCAGTGCTTCGCACTGCCAAATTTGTCCCTTATTTTAAATCGCAGTGCTTCGCACTGCTCAAATTGTTGTTTCTTTATATTCGCAGTTCGCTACGCTCACTGCTCATTTGATCAAACTCGTCCCTAATATCACCACCATCTCCCTCGGAACCTCCCCCTCCGTCTCAACCCCCTCAATCCCCCCCACCACCTCAAACCCATCCACGACCTCCCCAAACACCGTATGCTTATTATTCAAGTGCGGTGCTGGTGCTGTCGTAATAAAAAACTGCGATCCGTTCGTATTTGGTCCCGAATTCGCCATACTCACCATGAACGGCTTATCATGATTCAAGAGCGGGTGAAATTCATCCTCAAAGTACCCCCCCGAGGCCGATTCTCCACCAGTACCATTTCCATTCGGGTCTCCTGTCTGTATCATGAAGCCCTTTATCACCCGGTGAAAAATGACATTATTGTAGTATTTGCGCAGACACAAGTCTATGAAGTTCTGGGTTGTTTTTGGCGCGAGCTTGGAAAACCGAATGGTGATATCCCCCATACTGGTGTGTAGTTTGACTCCGGAGTACTTTTGGTCCGTTTTGTCGCTGGAAAAGGTGTATATTGTATCATGGCGACTGGAAACTAGAATATCCTTTTGGGAGCCATCCAGTTTCACTAGATGGACAAAGTCGTACGTGGATGAGCCTAAACGTGTTTCTTCTCCATTGAGGTCAACCACATGGATCCCATTCGAGGCGTAGATTAAGAGCCCGTTTTCCATCGCTGGTGCCGATTGCTTTGCAGCCAAGCCATACCGCTTCTCCACAGCGATACTGGCAAGTACCTTGGCAGAGCGCAAGTCAAATACCCGTATATTCTCTTCTGTCAGAAGAACAAACACAGGTTTGTTAATATTTCCACACGTACAGCCAATTGCCTTTTCTTTCGCTTTGGCCATCACGAACAAATCCGTCTGGGCCTTGTATTTGTAGTGCTTTTGGGGCCCATCTGGTGCCCAGTACTCTATGATACCCTTCAGATCAGAGGTAACAAAGGTATTGTCTATGAAACAGATTGTTGCGATAGGTGCCCGGTGAACTGATTGTATGGGTGTGATGGTGCCCTCAAAAGGATCTATAGCGTGTATCTTTGCTGTATTTGCCTCAACCACAGCCAACTTGTCGCCAAAAAACGTGCACACACCAGGCGAAAAAGGCATTTTCATGCTCAGAATCATATCAAGAGAAGCCATATCGACCAAGCTCACGGAGATCCCAATAGCAGCGAGGTACACGCCTTTGGGGGAAAATACGAGCTGGTGAATGGGGGCTTTTTCACTGCGGATTTGCTTGATACATGTTAGTTGGGGGCCGGAATGTGACCAGAATTGTAGAAAACCATTTTGAAGGCCAGTAATGATGTATTTGTGGTCGGGGGAGATTTGCATGGAGGTGATTCGAGAGGGTTGTTGGGATGAAAATTGGGGTGACGAACTAAAACATATCCGAGCGGAGCGAGGATATGTTGGGGCATTTGAATCTTGAAAAACCTGTAAAGGTTTTTCAGAAGGTATTTGAGAAGGTTCAGATATTTGGGAAATTTCTCGAGGTACTTGAGAAATTTCAGGTACTTGAGAAATTCCTATTTGAGAAGGTTCTGGTACCTGAGAAATTTCATCAGGTACTTGAGAGGGTTTTTTTTCTTTCGGTACCTGAGAAATTTCGTCAGATTGTTTCTCTGGTACATGTGTTGGATTTTTCTTGGCTTTCTCAGTTATAGGTTTAACTTTTGATTTCAGCTCAGATTCAGGTTTCATTTCATGATTCTCTGGATTTTTTGGTCCATCCAGTTTCTCTGAAGAAAGTTCCATCTTTTCCAGTCCCAGTTTCTTTTCACTCATGGTGATTTTCTCGCCACTCAATTTTTTACTGTATCCCTGATCAATTTGATCCCTGTCATCAATGGACTCGTTCTCTCTATCCACCTTATCTATCCCATTCTTATCTTCCTTATCTATCCCATTCTTTACCTCCTTATTCCCATTCCTATCCCTCACATTCCCATCCCCCACATCCTTATCTATCACCCTTTCATCTTTGTCAATATTCCTTTCCTTCTCTGTCTTCTTCTTCAATACCGGCCCTATGATATCGTCGTCCGAGTCCGACGAATCGATTGTTCGTTTTTCGCTCATCACGTGTGTGAATGGTGGTATTCTCAGGCAGAGGTAGTTGGTGGATATTGTAGTGAGAAATGTTATTTAGTGAGAATTAGGCTGAATAGAATTTCTATTGAAAGGAATTTTTGTAGCTACTGAATGAGGAATAATTTAAGACTGGTCATTTAAAGTAGCGAAATAATTGGGTATAGAAGTGTGCATAAGTGAAGTGACTTAGTTAATGATGGGTAGTTAATCATCAGTGGAGTCATATATAAGTGGAGTGGGTTATTTTGAGTAGATTAGCTTTAGTGGGCTAGTAGAGGTACTATGGATGACAGGAGAATAAGAAATAACCAGAAAACCGAATGTTCACATTTTTTGCTAGCGAGGCATTGTACAGCTTAGGGGACCTTTTCGTAAAGAGTAATCCTGGCTATTGTAAAGAAAATATCCTGCACGTCTCACAGTGCCTTGGTTGGGGATGAGAACTACGCCATTTCTCTCCTGTATACTGATTCTGCGAATGCTTTGTGATAAAGAGTTGTAGTGTATGTTTACAGGACCTGTAAAGTTATGCCAATAGTAAATATTGGCAGCTTCGTTGGTTCTGTTATACTTGACTCTTAATCTGTTGTTACAAATTCAATTCACAAATATCACTGAACAGGGAATGTCTTGCGGGGTATGACAAGCCATATTCTTCTACAGAGAGAATAAGGTTCTACTAGTTATGAGTCCCTAGGGAGTGGATGTGGTAGAGAGCTGAATGATTTCTCCGGAATATTGGTGAGCTGTAAATTGTACGAAAATCGAACGAAGTGAGATTTGTGTGAGATTCTAAAACGAGTTGAAGTTATGAGTATGATTGGGTGAGATTAGTGAGATTTGACTGATATACGAATGAAATTCGAGTGAGATTTGAGTGAGATTCGAATTAGTGAGATGAATGAGTAGATCTTGAGCTGTACAAGTTCAATGGATACCTCGATCAGAGTAAGTGCTCGCACAATACTCGTCCTCGCACCTTCTTGCCAGGTGCGAAAACAGAAGGGAGAGTACCAGTTACTACTGGGGACACGAATACTGGTGATTGGTGTATCAGACAGTTTTTCACACACTGGGGCGATACACTATCTGCGAATACTGCCTTTTCTTCTGGTAGATTAGAGAATATTGGTACTGTCGTATGATGGCACTATTATTAAATCAGCGACTGTGAATAGCCTTCGGAGAATATTGTAGCTATATAGTGGAATTCTACCATATTAGTAGCACTATAATTTATTTCACTGATATTGGTAGCGCTATTACACGGTGAATTTTCTGGATAATTTAGTAGCAATATAGTGGTCTACCGCTAATATTCGCGCCATTATTTTATTAGCACCGATTAGTAGCACTATGAGTAGTTCTAGTAGCACTATTAGTAGTACTAGTAGCACTATTAGTAGCACTATTAGTAGTACTGTAGTAGCACTATAGTAGCACAACCTTACCGTTTTCCCTTTCGCTTAGTTTCTACTCATCGTCAGTCAATCATGTTCGCGAAGTATTCCCTGTTAGGGAAGTTCGCTACAATCTTCGCTACATTTCTGAGCGAAGCGAAGAAATGTCGCTCTGAATTGTGCTCTGAATTATTCGCTGTTAGGGAAGTTCGCTACAATCTTCGCTACAATTCTTCGCTTCGCTCAGAATGTGGCTCTGATTGCTCAGAATTGTTCGCTCTTAAGGAAGTTCGCTACAATTCTTCGCTTCGCTCAGAATTGTCTTTCTATTTTTTATGGACCAACCAACCTTCATCGAGCTCTCCCGCCGCGTTGCGCGCTTGGAAATCGCTCTCAGCACGCCCACCACACGCAAAGCACCCCTTCTCCGCGAGCTAGCAGACGTCAGAAGCGCCCTACAGCAGTTATACAGCAAGCACCCCGAATTGCCGTTGGTAAATGGCATCCTAGAGGGACTACACTTGGAAAATGAGATGGGAGAGGGGAGAAAAGATGAAAAAGATACTGATACCAAGAATACTATTCAAGATACCAAGAATACTATTCAAGATATTGATATTCAAGATACTACCAAAAATACTATTCAAGACACTAATACCAATATTCAAAATACAGATAATGATTCAAATACAGATAATTCAAATACAGATACGTCTTACGACGTATCAAAAACGGAGGATGTTTCTACAGATATGAAACGACGGTTGGTCCTTCTCAAGAAAAGGGAAATCCACGAAGCATACAACAACCTAGAACAGTTGGCGCGGTTTGATATTGCACTGTTGGTGAACCACGTATCCCAGAGCCAGAATAAGACACACGACATGAACAAGGACTTGTTGAAAGCAGTACAGGCCAAGCCTCGGGTGGCTGCGCTTGCACAGAGGGTACATGAGATCGAGGTGAAGAACTCGCTCTTGTGCGAGCGGTACATGGAGATGGTGGTGAGAGAAAACGCTTTTCAGATGGATGTGAAGAGGAGGTTGGCTAGGTTGGAGGGCAATAGAAGAGAATGAGTTAAATGAGTGTGGAATGAGAATGTGTTAAATGAGTGTGGAATGAAAATGTGTTAAATGAGTGTGTTTAATGAAAATGTGGTATTTATAGAGAATAATGATTAATGAGATTGAGAAATGTAGATATTAATGAGAATGGGCGTATAGAGAGAAATGATAGATTGAGAAATGGATATCAGAATAGAATAGGCATAGGTGAATGAGAAATGAAGGATATAGAATAGAATGGGCATAGATGGAGAGTGTGTTAATGAGAATGTGGATGATAGATGTATTATGGATATTTTTTGGAAGGGGATAGATGATGGATAGGATATGAGGACTAAGATATAATTACTCTCTCTTGTAGCTCTTTTGACGGTTCATAGTCCCCGTCTTGAACAAGCAATATAGGCAATTTCAAAGCTCTTGTACAATAAAAAGCACTGTCCCTAGGCCTGGTATCGTGGCAAAAAACACAAAACACAATTTTTCTGGCTAATGATATTCACTAATGGTTAAGGATAATTTTTCTAACATGGATGATTTCTCACTAACATTGATACTTTTTCTCATGGATACTTTTTCCATGGATACTTATTTCACGATTAATATCTATCGCTAGTGTCAGACTATCCCATGGATCATCAATACTAATTCTCAGGGTCAATAATGACACAATTCGTGTCCTCATCAACCCTAATCGATCAATACTACTATCTCGTTGGTGATACGAATATCGCTAGGCTAATGACTGCTAGATCAGTTCTTCAATCGTCACATCTCCTCACTAGACCGATATACTACTTTCTCTAGACTGGTAGACTAACTCAGCTATAAACTGCTGTAAAGGCTCACAGCCTTGCCGATGGCTCAACCTAAGCACATTCAAGAATTTCCTTTGTATCTGAAATGATTATCTTTACAGGGAATGAGTACAGTAATTTTACTTGCTCATTGACTATTCAAGAATCTTAGTTTCTCTACTAATTTGTCATCAGTGTCATCAGTTTTTCCACTTCGCCTCTCGAATTGTTATTAATAGCAAGAATGTTAATCCCCTTACTCTATTTGTGAAGACGTACATTATTGGCTGCTCCATACATCACCTAAATAAATCTCGCTCGTATACTGCAATTATTCAAGAATCTTTACTGCAAATTTGCCACCATAAACCTTCGCTCTTTAAATTATGTGATTCCAACCATACAATCTATTCAATGGCATACCCAGTGAAACATGTCATTAATGATGGTATGTCATGTGAACATGTGTCATGTAGTCATGTATCATGTTAATCATTCGAATATTCATGTATTCATATTCATGTATTCATATTCATGTATTCATATTCATGTCTATTCATATTCATGTATTCATATTCATGTATTCATATTCATGATATATTCATGTATTCATATTCATGTATTCATATTCATGTATTCATATCCATGTCTATCCATGTCTATTCATGTATTCATATTCATTCATCTTATTCTTATCTTTTCTTATGTCCGACTGCTCCATCTACGAAGGAGCGCTGACGGGCACCTTCGTGCTCCTGATCATCATCACCGTGGGTATTTTCGTGAGCTACATCCCGCAGTACCGGCGAATCCTTCTCAAACGGACCTCCGAAGGCCTCAGCACCAACTTTCTCCTCCTTGGCTCGTGCTCGTCACTATTCACCTTGACCAACATCATTCTCGTTAGCCAGAGGGCGCGCAAATGCTGTGTGGAGCTCAGCACATTCAACTGCATCAACTCGCAGCTCAACCTCGTTCAGATCTCGGTCCAGAGCGTGAGTGCCATATTGATTCTTGTTTTGGTGCTTGTCTACACGAGAAACTCCGATAAGCAGGATAGGGGGGAATATGCCAGGATCGAACGGGTGGGGTATTTTGTTGGGCTACACGCTATTTTCTCATTGGCCCAGCTCGTGTGGGGCTTTGCGGGGTCCAGAACAACCTTGTACTCCATTGCCAGTGCGAATGGGTTGCTCTCCACGTTGCTAACGGTGATAAAGTATGTTCCGCAGATATATACCACGTACAAATTGAAGCACCCGGGGACTTTGTCGGTGGGAATGATGAGGATCCAGACGCCGGGGGGGGCGGTATTTGCGTTGACGTTGTTTTTGAGCAAGGGGTCGCATTGGAGCTCGTGGTTTTCGTACTTTGTTGCGGTTTGTTTGCAGGGGGTTTTGTTGGGTTTGTGTACGTATTATGGGAGGGGGATAAGATTAGAAACAAATTCACTCCCAACGAACGAACTCACTCAACACGAACAAGCAAACGAACGAGCGTAGCGAGTGAGTTGCTTGTTCGTTTGAGTGAGTTGAGTGAGTGTGAGTGAATTTGTTTCGTGAATGATGTTAAACGAACGAGCGAAGCGAGTGAGTTTCCGTCTATTTGTGGACGAATTTAAACGAACGAGCAAAGAACGAGCGTAGCGAAAGAGTTTGAGTGAGTGTGAGAGAGTCTTTATGATTGATTTTGCAAACGATCGAGCGTGCGAGTGAGTTTGTCTCTATTTGTGGAATTTTGATGAGCTTAGGGAGAGATCAAGCTGAGTTAAACGAACGAGCAAACGAACGAGCGAAGCGAGTGAGTTTCTGTCTATTGTGGACTTTTTCAAACGAACGAGCAATTCACTCAAACGAATGAGCCAACAAACGAGCGTAGCGAGAGTGTGTGTGTGAGTTGAGTGAATTGAGTGAGTTGAGTGATTTGAGTGAGTTGGAGTGAGTCATTATGATTGATTTTGCAAACGATCGAGCGTAGCGAGTGAGTTTGTCTCTATTTGTGGAATTTTAATGAGCTTAGGAGAGATTGATCAACTAGTTAAACGAACGAGCGTACGAACGAGCGAAGCGAGTGAGTTTCTATCTATTGTGGACTTTTCCAAACGAACTACGAGAGAGTGTGAGTGAATGTGAGTGAGTGTTCATGATTAATTCGCAAACGATCGAGCGTAGCGAGTGAGTTTATCTTTATTTGTGGGTGATGATGAGCTTAGGAGAGATCAAGCTGAGTTAATCCAACGATCGAAGCTAGTGAGTTTGGTCTATTTGTGGACAAATTTAAACGAACGAGCCAACGAACAAGCGTAGCGAGAGAGTGTGTGTGAGTTGAGTGAATTGAGTGAGTTGGGGTTAGTGCGAGTGAGTGTTTATGATTAATTTGCAAACTCACTCGCACGCTCGATCGTTTGTTTCTATTTGTGGGTAAACAAATGGGCATGAGATTTGTGAATGTTTGTCGAAAAGAAGTTAAACGAACGAGGGTAGCAAGAGAGTGAGTGATTTGTTTCGTGAATAATGTTAAACGAACGAGCGAAGCGAGTGAGTTTCTTTCTATTTTTGGACGAATTTAAACAAACGAGCAATTCAATCAAACGAAAGAGCCTAGCGAGAGAGTGTGAGTGAATGCTTATGATTGATTTTGCAAACTCGCTCGCCACGCTTGATCTTTTGTTTCTATTTGTGAATTTTAACGAGCTTAGGGAGTTGTAATTGATTAAGCTGTGTTGATCGAACGAGTGAATTTTGTCTATTTGAACTTTTTCAAACGAACAAGCTTACGAGTGAAACTGTGTCTATCGTGTTCAGACAAAAGATTAGAGGAAGTTTGTCTATTTGTGATTTAAAACGAAGGTGAGTTGTGTCTATTTGTGATTTTAACGAAGAGTTTTGTCTATTTGTGATTTTAACGAAGGTGAGTTGTCTATTTGTGGATTCATTCACTCCAACGAAATTTGATTGAGTTTGGAATTTCAATAAGCTTAGGGAGAGATGAAGCTGAGTTAAACTCACTCGCTTCTCGTTCGTTTATTACTATTTGTGAACAAGTTAAACGAAGGAGCGAATTTTTGTCTATTTGAACTTTTTCAAACGAACGAGCATAGCGAGTGAGTTTGGTTTATGTGGGTTGTTCAGATGAAACATTACAGCAAGTTTGTATTTGTGATTCAAACGAACGAGCATAGCGAGTTTGTGGATGTTTGTTACGAGTCAGCGAATGAGTTTACGTGTATTTGTTCACGAGCATTTCAAGTGAGTTATTACAATTTTCTGTGAGCGAGCGTAACGAGTTGTGTCTATTGGTGGGTGTTTAGCGAAATTAGACTGGTTGTGAGTATTGCGTCTATTGTGAATTCATAACAGTTGAACGAATATCATAGAGAGTGAGTTTGTGTGTTAAATGAAGCTAACAAATGGGGAAGCGAGTCTGCCTATGCCTATTTGTTCCAACTTAGAGGAGTTGTTTCTAAGAAAACTTGTTGAAGTAGTGAGTGACGAGTTCTGGGTAGCACAATTCACAATATTGCTCAAACAAATTTGAAACTGCGTTGACTGCGTTTGTGAGTGCTTGTAACGAACGAGCGTAGCGAGTGAGTGTGAGTGAATCTGTTGGTGTACACTTTTAAACGAACGAGTAAACTGTGAGTTTTGTCCATTTGAGGACTTTTTCAACGAACAAGTGAAGGGGTGGTTTTGTCTATTTGTGACCATTTCAAACTCACTCGCTACGCTCGTTCATTTTATCCTTTTTGTGGGCCTGACGTAGGCCTAGCGAGAGATTTGTGAGTGATTGATCAAGCTGAGTTAAACGAACGAGCGAAGCAAGTGTGTTTTGTCTATTGTGAACAAGGTCAAACGAACAAGCGAATTTTTGTCTATTTGTGAACCTTTTCAAACTCACTCGCTATTCTCGTTCGTTTGTTATTTTTTGGGCATTTTAATGAGCTAGGAGAGGTTTGTCTATTTGTGAACTTTTTCAAACTCACTCGCTACGCTCGTTCGTTTGTTTCCTTGTGAGTATTTAATGAGCATAGGGAGATTCGATTCATCAAGCTGAGTTGACGAGGTAGCCAGTGATATTGAGTGTGAATTTGTGTTAGTGAATCTGTTCCAAGTTAAAAGAACGAGGAGTGATGTTAAGTTAAACGAACGAGTGAGTTTTGTCTATTCACCGAAGTTAAACAAGCATAGCGTGTGTTTTATTTGAGGACTTGAAGAGATAGAGTGAGTTTGCTTCTATAGGCGAACACCAAACGAAAGAGGTGAAGAGATTTCGAGTCATTGTTTAACGAAGAAAACGACCCTATAGAGTTTGTTCTACCTCACGTCTATTGAGGGTTGTCAAAGGAAGAGTGAGTTTCTTTGTGAAATGGTCATATGAACGGAGTAAGGGAATTTGCAGGAGACAAATGAGCGTGGCGTGAGTGAGCGAGTTTGTGCAAATACAATTGACAGTTCTTGCTACGCTCAAAATTGCCCAAAACAATTTACAACCAACTTGAGAACTACGGTTATTGTTCAGTTGAATGAAATTTAAACTCTCTCGACACTTTCATCTATTGAGGACTTTCGCCAGTAAAGCAGATTACGTCTTTTTGTGAACTGTTGGGAGTCTGTGTCTAAAAGAGTGGAGTGAGTTTGTGGGAGTATTTTGAGTGCTTTGTGATCGACGAAGAAAAATGGTTGTTCTATTGAGAAGTTGGAGTGAGTTTCTATGAAATTCTTCAATTTACGAGAGAGCGAAATTCTCTTTTGAGGACATGGTCAAAAGAAGTCAAATTCACTCGCTATGCTCGTTCGTTTGAACGAGCTTTAATTGACTGACTCGTAAAATGCAACTACCAACTCCGTGCATGTGCCTCTTGAGCGATACTTCGCTGGTTCCTCGCTGCAACACTATCTACTAGATACAAATCAATTCGTTCAGTCATTCTCAAGTCTATCGACTGGAAGAAGTAACCTGAATACTGAAACTTCAACCCTTTGGTATAGTTTTTGATCCAATTGATAGCGGGCTATCATTGGACCAGTCAGATTGAAAGAACGCTAATTAAATGGTTTATAATAGGCTGGTACATGTGTTCAATTGACGAGCAAACTGTTTCAATCTCGTGATCAACCTCACACTGTTCTTGGGTTGTAACAAAGACATAGGAACAAAAATGTTATGATTGAGACCTCCAAGAGGTTATTTTATGAATGTAGGAGAACTAGCACTTCGATGATTTTACGTTTAACGACTATATATATATATAGTCGTGAGTTTGCGCTCGAAACGTTAATAGTGGATTATTGAAAGTGTTGGCAAAAACAACAAAGGGTTGGCCAGATCGTTTATGCTGACTGGTGTACGCATCTATTTAGTATGCTGAAAATGGTCCTCTGTTCCGTCGTGACTCGTGACTCTTAATCTACGTTAGTACCGAGAATATCGTTCCTTCCTCAATACGTAATTATTTGGGATTAACAGATCCTCCTGTAGATGAATGTCCCCAATGGTGTATTCTCTTTCATTCTGGCTTGCCCACCTATAAAGCGACGTTCATCTATTATTTGCTAACAGTGAGAACAGTCGCTGGGTTTTCTCTAAGAAAAATATTCATTCCTCTCTCTCCCCTCCTGTGTTCATTTGTTAATTTAGTAACAGCGAGAGAAGCGAGCTTTCACTTTCTCTCTTCCTTACCCTGCTTAAGTGTTTAGTAACTCTCCTATGCTTTTCTTTAACCCACTATTTTAACATACGCTCGCTCTTCTCACTCACTATGTCCTTATTCGATCACCTGAGCGAATTATTCAGACAAACTTGCGTGCTCAGGTCTTTCATTTTTGAATCGGATACCTGAGCAAACTCACTATTCCTATATTAAATAAACTAACTAACTCAGGTATCAGTATCTTCATTCGTAACCTTCCAATCGCTCAGGTTCTGCTCTTTCAATTGCCTAATTTACATCCTCGCTAAGTCTCACCATATCTTGATTTAAATTAAACTTTAAGTGCTCAGGCAAATTCACTCCTACATTTCACGTCCCATCGTGCTTCTACATAACAATTCACTCGAATCAACTCGCGAAGTCTAATATTACTTGATTACGCAACCATCAAGTCTCACCATTTTTATCCGCATCACCTACGCATTCAGGTTCTGCTCAGGATCTGCCAATTATGGAAGGCACTTGCCTGATATCACTGCATTTTGAACCCAAAATGCACTCGCCTTGGTCTCACTATTCCTCAAAATCGCTTCATTTGGATCTTGCCATTCATTCACTCACATTACCTTCATGTAACCTGGTAATTGGCACTCGAACAAGGTTTACCTCAGTAGCCAAGTAACATAAAATTTACCTGAGTGATTGTACCTGAAAATCCTTTACCGGAGGGAAGAGAAAGAAATCTGATAAACTATTCCTTACTTCGCTCAGTCAAAACTTCCTTAATTCGACCCACGCTTGCCTCAGTTCTATTCTTTAATTCATACCTAAAGAGAGCGATTCTGCTTAACTCAAAAAAGAGATTCTGGTTCAATTTGCAGCCTCGCTCTCTCAGCTCACTCAGTTATAATTTCCCTAATTCGCTATCCAGGCTCTGCTCACTATTTCCTTGAAAG
Organism: Kodamaea anthophila; assembly: GCA_015708815.1. Classification (NCBI taxonomy): domain Eukaryota; kingdom Fungi; phylum Ascomycota; class Pichiomycetes; order Serinales; family Debaryomycetaceae; genus Kodamaea; species Kodamaea anthophila. Next base: position 64,005 of record JACFYR010000013.1, read on the forward strand.
CTCCCCCTGAAGTATCACTATCTCCTTCAAAGCTCCCTCTGAAGTCTCACCACTTTAAATTGCATCTTATTCACTATGGTCTTAATTTTCCATCACTTCACAAAGAACTAGCACTTTGCTTCGTTTATTGACCACTATTCTTTAAGTCGCATACTAGCTCGACACTGCTCATTCATCTTCATTTACCCCTTCTACGCTGGTTCTGCAACTCAGTTTCTTAATTAGCAAACTCATTCTTCGCTGCTTACAGCTTCTCTAGACTAACTCACCTTCTTAGGTATTCTTTCTCAACTAACAACTTCTATTCTCACAACTTGCCAGATTATCCTACAGTCACTATCATCGCTGTTCTGGTTCTGCCAAATAGAATACGTGCCTGATAAATAAACCATATTAGTCTCACTCTCAAATTCTTTGCTTCTCGTCTCACTGCTAATAAACCTCAGTCGTAAATGCTACAGTAGTAATTGCTCCTCATTCAGTATGATGAGCGAAGATGCTCCTTCTTCAGTATGATGCGAAGATATGCGCTCAGTATGACTGATCGAGCGAAGGTATTTGCTCCTCTTTCAGTATGATTAATCTCGCTCCGCTCGATTAGCTGGTGGGGAACACGTGCCTGTCGGCACGTGTTCGTTACGTGTCCGCCGAAAAATTTTCACATAAAATCCCCCCCCCAAAAAAAATCATCAATGATCGCCAACCTCACCAGATCCCTCCGACTTGGCGCAGCGCGCGTTTCTCTCACGAGAACATACGCCGCGTTCAACCGTGCTAAACCCCACGTCAACATCGGTACGATTGGCCACGTTGACCACGGTAAGACCACGCTTACCGCCGCCATCACCAAGGTGCTCGCCTCCAAAGGAGGTGCCTCCTTCCTCGACTACGGGTCGATTGACCGCGCGCCCGAAGAGAGAGCCAGAGGTATCACCATTTCGACTGCTCACGTTGAGTACGAGACCGAAAAGAGACACTATGCTCACGTGGACTGCCCGGGACACGCGGACTACATCAAGAACATGATTACCGGTGCCGCCCAGATGGACGGAGCCATCATTGTTGTTGCCGCTGGCGATGGCCAGATGCCCCAGACCAGAGAGCACTTGTTGTTGGCCAGACAGGTTGGTGTCCAGGACTTGGTTGTGTTTGTCAACAAGGTGGACACCATTGACGACCCCGAGATGTTGGAGTTGGTTGAGATGGAAATGAGAGAGCTTTTGTCCACGTACGGCTTTGATGGCGACAACACCCCAGTGGTCATGGGCTCGGCCTTGTGTGCCTTGGAGGGCAGAGAGCCAGCCATTGGTGAGGAAGCCATCATGAAGTTGTTGGACGCTGTGGACGAGCACATTCCGACCCCGACACGTGACCTCGAGCAGCCCTTCTTGTTGCCTGTCGAGGATGTCTTTTCCATTTCCGGCAGAGGTACGGTTGTCACCGGTAGAGTCGAGAGAGGTGTTTTGAAGAAGGGCGAGGAGATTGAGATTGTGGGCAACTTTGACAAGCAGTTCAAGTCGACCGTGACTGGTATCGAGATGTTCAAGAAGGAGTTGGACTCCGCCATGGCTGGTGACAACTGTGGTATTCTCTTGAGAGGTGTCAAGAGAGACGAGATCAAGAGAGGCATGGTTTTGGCCAAGCCGGGCACCGTCACTTCCCACAAGAAGTTCCTCGCCTCCATGTACATTTTGTCCACCGAGGAGGGTGGCCGCCACTCGCCTTTTGGTGAGAACTACAAGCCCCAGGTCTTCTTGAGGACCTCGGATGTGACTGCTTCGTTCAAGTTTCCAGAGGGCGAGGGTGTGGACCACTCGCAGATGGTGATGCCGGGCGATAACGTTGAGATGGAGGCGGAGTTGATTAAGGCTGTTCCGATCGAGGTGAACCAGAGGTTTAATATTAGAGAGGGGGGTAAGACGGTGGGGACGGGTTTGATTACGAGGATTATTGAGTGATGTATATAAAAGCAGTATCGCGAAGCGATGCTGCGAAAACATTTAGTAGCAGTATCAAGCATCGCGAAGCGATGCTGCGTAAATATTATACTGCGAATATTCAGTACTGTAGCGCCTTAGAGCAGTATCGCGAAGCGATGCTGCGAATTTAGTAGCAGTATCAAGCATCGCGAAGCGATGCTGCGTAAATATTATACTGCGAATATCCAGTACTGTAGAATCATCTTCGATTAGAGCAGTATCGCGAAGCGATGCTGCGTCAAAGATAGTGCGAATATCCAGCTCAGTAGCATCATCTGCTTCGCAGATGATGCAATCTATGTATTCAGTAGCTTCAGGGCGCATCGCTTCGCGATGCTGCGTAAAAAGATACTGCGAATATCTCTGTAGCATCATCAGCTTCGCAAATGATGCAATGTATATTCAGTAGCATGCTGCGTTAATAGTACTCTGCAATATTTAGTAGGTATCCATGGTAGGGAGAAATTACTGTGAATATTCTTTACCAGTATTGAGCAAGTATTAGCAGTCGCATAAATATTCAGGCCCTAATTGAATATTTGGTACTGCATATAAGGTACCCAAATAACATGAATCAAGGCGACCAGAAATGCTTTACCCAAACTTATTGATTGTTTATGTGCAGCGAATCCTAATCTGCACCTAAATCATCATATATATAAAACCGTGAACTCAAGCGAAAAAGCATATACTCGAAACCTAGAGATTATTCCTGCTCTAGGATTCATCTATTACCGTCTAGCCCATGGTGAGACGGCTTTTGGGAAAACTGTGGACCATATAAGTGGAAATTTTATCCCGAATCAATCAAGAACCGACAATGCTGCTTTTTGGAATTGATATTCGTAATGGAGTTAAGTTAGCTGTACTGGTGAGATAATGGCGAAATAAATAAGAGTCTGAGCATCGAGTATTGCAAACGATGAAAAGTTTATTCAATAGGGCAGGTTACTCGTAAAATACTGCAAGAATTTATCGAAGTATTCTCCGCGAGGTAGGCTAAATAGTCTAGGTGTACCTTCACAGGACGGATCACATGATAGTGGATATTTGAGTAGGGTTGAATAAGTTCGTGATGGTGTAACATTAGTACTCTGCCGTCACCTTTGTTTCCTCTTAATTACCGTATTATATTAAGTGGTATTGAGATATCAGTAAGTTTACGTCTGTAGATTCCTGCAGAATTTAGTATTTGTATGGGATCCTTAAGCTAGTAGTGGGAGAAGATGACCATTTAACATAAATAATACAAAATATTGTAGCCCGCAGTATCGAGAGATGCGTTTGATTAGTAGTATTTAGCAAAGCGATGCTGAGTAAATTTACTGTGATTCTGTAGCTGAGCATGTGCGAGTATTCAGTAGCAGTGAATAGCTTTGCTTGCGATGCGCGAGTATTCAGTGGCAGTACAGCTTCGCTTTGCGGTGCTAACATACCGAATGTCCAAGGTTTGCTTCACGATGCTAAAGTGAACGCAAGCTACCCTATCTACGGATATCCTGTGTGAAAGTTTCCCACACTTCGTGTCAGATATGTTTCATAGTATATCCCAGTGACTAAAATTTATTATAGCATCATAAATGCCATCAATGCTTCCAGAAAACATGTTCTCTTAGTCTCCATAGAGTTGTAAATTTTTGAGAGTATCGTCTGTCTATATTTCATTTTACACGGTCTCGTAGATTCTTGGGCCTACCTTCACCGCCTGGAAATATTTAGATTCCAGTTATATGGACTTTCAAACATGCACCTGCCCTTCCGTGGATGGCGAGACAGACCACGCTGGTCCATAAATAACTTAATTAGCGGTGTGCCAGCCTCAACCGATTCCATCGATAGTGAAAGCCATACTTCAATAATTCTGTGGCATATCGCGAAGCGTTGCTGGAAGTATTAGTTCAGCGCAGAATCGATGCTGCGAAGGAGTAGTATCATCGCAGAATCGATGCGATGCTGCGATAATATATTCAGTTACAGTACCGAGCATTGCCCTAGATGAATACTGTGATTCAGTACTGCATATAAGAGTTCGAGATGCTACCCACATGCTCCGTAATTTTGGAAATTCAGTACTGTATCGAATGCTTTGGATGTTGCCCACATTCTGTGCAGTCTCAATCAACGCGAAACGATTCTGGGTAAATACCTGTAAATCTTTAGTGTTACATACACCCTATAAACACTGCGAACATTCAGTATCGAACAAGTTAGTAGTGTATCGGAGGGGCTTGCGGCATTGCGAAGTATTCGGTAACATAATCGAGCATACGTACCAATGTGCCATTAATAAATACTAATATTCAGTACTGCATATAAGAGATCTACTCATGGTGCGAATGTTTAGCAGTATCAGCATCGAAGCTTTATAAAAATACTGCGAATATTCTGTGGGATTTCCACAGTATTTCTGCAGTATCTGCGAAGCAGATACTTCGAAAGTGTCCTCGATAATCGAGCATCGAGTAACCCAAAATAACATTCCGCGAATATTGGTAGATAATCATCGCGAACGATGCTGTGTAAATAACATACGCGACAGAATTGCTTCGAAATTCAGTAACAGTATCGTACCGCGAAGATGTACCCCAATTAAATACTGTTTGGTACTGCATATAAGAATTCGAGTATAACTGCAAATATTTTGTACATCGCTTCGATGCTGCGTAAATGTGGAATTTGATATTTTGTATTGGAAGTGCTGACCAGCTTGTATTACTGGAATAATCGATTTTTTCATCAAATAACATGAATATTCTGAAGCATTACCGTATACACACCGCAGTATCGCGAAGCGATGCTGCGAACGTATATTCAATTGTATCACAGCTTTTTGCGAAGCAATTTTGGGTCAATAATACTCGAATATTCAGACTCTATCGAGGAATGCTTCGGGGCCCTAAATAACATTCTTTCCTGGCATTCTTGGTATACCTTTGCGATAAACTTATGGTATTAATCTATGTGTTAAGTTTCCTTCATTGTCTCATTTGTCTCTCGTTAATATCGCCGTTTGTTGAAATCTGCTGTTCCAACAACATTGACTCTTAATCTGTCCTATATTAGTCACCTGACTAATCCAAGTTTGCGCTTGAGTCCCAGTTCTGCGATGGATGAACACTGAAACCACATTATAACATATCTCGCTCAATACTGTCCCCGTGCTCCATACATACTGGTTTTGTGCATTGATATTCCTATCTGAAACTCAAAGAGCGATCGCTCGAAGCCAAATTCATTTGATCGATTAGACTAGCTTTGCTATGAAGTCTCCTCTCGATTGCTCGGTGAATCTACTATTGGAGATTATTGTCGGAATATCTGTTGTTACGATGCATTGTAGATAAAAGGCATTTGAGGAGACTGCCAGCTATGGGATACAAATCTGATTGAGGATATACTCACGGTAATTTTATGCTGCAGAGGTAGACGATCCCTCGTACATCAACCTGAAATCTTACCCCCTTTCGAACCATAGGTACTCTTGATCGCGGACTATAATACTACTTAGGATTCCGGTTTCAGTAATCAATGAATTCTTGTCGGTGCTGCAAATAGCGCTCACAGGATGCAACTATTGCACGTACAATCAGTCCCAGAAAGCTACGTGATCGGGAGCTTGGACAGTTCACCATGAAAAACACATGCTGGGAGGTCAGGATTAATTAAGATCATTGAATGTCAATTGAACCAATTGCTCAAGAGTAGGAGTGAATAGACGGAGAAACGAAGTCTAAATGTATATTCCTGGAGGTATAGATGTCTGGTCGTTTTTCTTCTGATTTTCTCGATTCTCCAGAGAGTCAGAAAACACTTTTGTCGCATCACCGCACAACCTGGAAATGACCAGTTGTTCGGTGAAGATTTTGTTTTAATTTTGGTAAATTTTGCGTAACTTTCACAAAAGTTTATAATTGAGCATCGAAGTGGATTCGACTCAGTCAGACTCAATCCTTCGTTAGAATGATTAGTCCATTTTGTACTTTGCAAGTGTTGCTGAAAATGAATAAGTTTCTTACCTCTTCATTTTGGCCTAGCACTCTATGATAGTGCCAGGCTCTACCCATTCCTTAAATGGACTCAATAAGAAAATAATCACCAATGTTTGGCTGACCATTGATGGTTTTACCAGCCAACGTAACTTTGCTAAGTTACATCTAATTTTATTAGCCCTGTATCATAAATGATACCACTTGATTAATATTCATCACCAGTCCTACTGCCTACAGTCTTCACGGAGCACCAAGCATTAATAGATAATACTAGGGTATTCAGCAAGCCTGTAGCCTGATAAATTACTAGTAGCGATTACTGTAGAGTCCTTAATCTTTTGCATACACTATAAGAATTTCGGCTTAATAATTTGCACTATTAGGTCATTAGTATGTTCTCCATCTTGGCTCTCAATAAGTAGAGACTCAATAATTCTCAATAATTCAGTCACTTGTACTGACTACTCGTTATTCTTTGATGACCTTGGCTGATAGTGTTAGTAAGATAAACTCAGTGACAGTTAAACTTCGTCAATTGAATCCATTGGGGAATGTGTATGAGTATTTAGTGACGCAAAATATGCGATACTGATAATTAGCGGCGATGTCATAAAGGACAAAAATTCATTACTACTCAATTGACGTTCATTCTTCACTTGCTATCAAACGCAACTTTTTCAAATCGAAATCGTTCATAAGCTGGATTGTTTAGTTGAATTGTTTTAGATGAATTGTATGAATTGTTATATGTTATGCGATGCTGAAAACTTCTCCTCGATGCTTTCGTAGCTCTTAGTCTTTCCCCCTACTCCATTCTCGCTAACTCAATAGGAGACCCCTATTCAGATACATTACTCTTTAATTCATTACTCGGTTTACGTATTAATTTAATTGTCACTTCTTCATTCTACTAACTGGTCAAATCCCTTATTCCTAGTTCTCACTACTCAATTACGTTTATTTAATTCACTTCGCTCACTACTCAACTCGTTAAATTCCTATTTCTATTCACGCTATTCGATTCGCTTCCATCACTTTCTCTCCACTATCCAATACCATAATCTTCTAGACAGAAATATCTCACTCCCTATATACTATTCTCTATATACTTTTTCTGTATACTCTTTCTCTATACTCTTTCTCTATTCTTTCTCTATATATACCCTATTCATACTACCTATGGATCTCGGTAGTACCCCACACCGAGTAACGGCACCTCCTAGTTCATTGATGGAGATAGTGATCAGACGCGTACAGAAAAAACGATCTGTAGAAACGATCTGTAGAAATAAAAGATCACAGCGGCACACGCCACCGCAAACACAGTCACAGTACTCCTAATACAATAGTACATCAGTGAACCCATACAACAGCCCTAATACACCAACAGCCCTAATACACCAACAGTACCCTAATACAGCTACAACATCACTAGTACAGCGCTAGACAACAGATATCAACCAAGGACGCACCAACGACTAGCCAACGACTCACAGTATACGTCAGACGGCACCAGCATTACACTTCGTATCTACTTGAACAATTGGGACACTAACTCATTGTTCATAGGTCATCTTGTTGAATCTGATAGGACCGGTTAGAGAAGACCAGGAGGCCAGTAAGTCTGATTTGGTACGTTGATAGAGAAGAGGTCATTAAAGAGACAGATCATATTGATTGAGAAAATCAAGTGTTGATTAGGACAGGAAATTTTAGTATTCAGTTGAGACCTTCAATCAGTTGGTCTAACGTTTCAGAGCTGAGGATAGCCAATCAATTATAAAGTTTTCAACTACGTTTTGGGGGATACTAAAGCAGAGTTGATCAGAATAGTCAAATACGTTTTTGAGCGATTTCGTGTTTGGTAGTCAAATTACGATAGCAAATCACATTTTTGATCAGAATAGTCAAGTACTTCTTTTGTGCAGAATAGCGGAATCACCAGCCAAATCAGCTTTGATCGGAATAGCCAAGTACTTTTTAGCCAAATCACTTTTCAGCGGGTTTTTTTGTTACTACAGTCAAATCAAAGGAGCGACAATCGTTTTATCCAGTCGTTTTTAATCGGGCAGTCAAATTACCTTCTTTAAACGTTTTTATTGCGTTTTTGATTGAATAGGCAACGTTTGGATAGTGGTAGTTTTTGATCAGAATACTTTGATCAACCAAATCATCTTTGATCAGACGCCACACGACTTTTGATCGATTGACCGCTCGCCAATCACGTTTCTATAGCGAGAGAGCTATAGAAAAACCTTTTTGATCGCTATAGCTCGCTTCGCTAGCTATAGCAAATATCCACTACCTACCGTTCATTCGCTAGCTCGTTCCTCGCTAGCTCAAAATGGCTTCCCTTACGTGTTTTCCCCTTGAAAAGTTTCCCCTCCCCCCCACCTCCTCCCTCCACCTCTTCCCCCACCACAAAATCATCATCTCATCGCACCACGTTCTCGTGTACCGCGGCTCGGTCATCTTCAAAAACCTCACCTTTGACTCGCCCGTCGTCACCGCCACCTACGCCACGTTCGGCGAAACATGCCTCGTTGTTGTTCTTCCCAAATCCGCGCACATCTACTACCCGAGCGGGCGCGTCTACGTCGTGAGCATGCCATTCAGTGTGAAGAGTGCCCACGCTGTCGATAGCGGAGTTCTCCTTGAACGCGACCAAACCGTGCTGTTTTACGGCACACAGTACCCCTCCCAGATGAGCAGTCTGACGTTGCTCATTCTCGTGGGCCCCGTAGGGGAGTTTCGAGTAGTCACCACCCTGCTGACATCAGTCATCCAGCGAAACGAGCGATTGGTGTACTTTCCCCGACAAGGAACGCTCTGTGCGACGCTCCAGGACACCAATGTGGTTGTGTACCACGTGCGAGCGGCCACACGGCCCAAGCGCAAGCGAAAACAGTTCATAGAGGAGGAAGAGTACCCCAGTTTGAGTATTCCGTCGGTGCACCTCAACATGGAGAAGAAACGCACCAGCACGCTTCTCCTGGACATTTCTGTGGCACGAGTCAGCGAGCCAGGGCTCGACAAGAAGGAGTACTCCCTCAAGAAGGAGATGATCTTGCAGCGTGTAGATACACACCGAGTGGGCAGCACAGACGTTAAAGTGCGTGGCCTAGTCTACGAGGACCAGGAAGCCGTGGTGGTGGTGGCCCGCGGCATGTGCAGGGTCTATCTCTACGGAAACGTGACGAGTGCCTCGCAGGCGAGCTACACGGTGCGATGTCTAGACTGTGAGCCGTTGAACCATAGCAGGTTCCCAGGGCTATTGGTGGTGTTGCAGGAAGGAAGCGTACATCTTGTGAATCCGTTTTTGGACGTGGTTTCCCCAAAGTTTGAGGTCCAGGCCGATAGAATCGTGGGAACGAGCGAGGATACAGTGATGTTGGGGAATAAGGATACGGTGCAGCCCCTTCTCATAGCGATGGAGCCGCGAAACGACTTTGTGCGCAGGTGTCTAGGGTGTTTTGCCTACCTACTGGGAAGTAAGATTAACGAGACCGTGTGGATGATGTGGAGGGCAGCCTTGACTGTGGGAGACGAGTGGACGGCCTTTGTGATGGTGGTGTTGCTGTTGTATCAGAAGATCGAAAAGAAGGAGGAAGAGAGAGAACTTGGACATGGTTCACTATCGTCTCTCTTTTCTCTCTCGTCTTCTCTTTCTGTGCTTCCCATCGACTACTCGCTCAACGACCTCATTCCTTATATTACCCTCTCTCTCCACCTTCTCAGAGAGGACCTCCGTCTCAACAACATGGCTCAGCAGCAGCTTGACCAGATGGGAACGCTTCTTGCCCAGCTCACCACCTGGATGGGGTGGCCAGAAGCGTGGACTTCGTACTACAACTGCAATGTCGAAGACAAACGTACGATGGTGTTATCCACAGTTGTATTGGAGCACCCCCCCAACCTTCTAGGGTCGTTGGCGAGTCTCTTTGGGGGCCCCATCAACCATTATGTGACGTTTGCGCAGCTCGTGGAGGAGACCGATTCAGTAGACCTCGCGATAACTCCCCGGACCCACCATGTGCTTAAACTCTACGAAGCCCTTGTGTCGCCCAATTACGGGCCTAGTGCAGTCGTGGACTTGATGGTGGAATATGGCATCACACGCAGTGAGCTTGCAACCTACCCTGCAGGAGTGAGGTATCCCCTTGAGGAGACGCTCTGGGCGTGCCAGGAACGGCCTGGGTTTGAGTGGACGCCCAAAGCTTTAGAGTTGGTGAATAGAAGAGATTTGGGCATGTTCCTTGGCGAAAGGAGGGCAAAGAATAGAGAGGAGCTCAAACAACCAGAGTACATAGACACCGTTGTTTCTTCGGTTTGTCAGGGTGGGGGTAGTATACAGCCCTGGGATGGAGAAGCAGAAGCAGATCGGCTCAATATCACCCAGCTCATTTTTGACGTCGACAGACGCTACTATGAAATCACCACCCTTCTCCACCAAACAAGGATCCAGACAGCTACCATGGCGGTGCCAGAAGATACGAGTGAATACGATATGGTGGTGATGCAGAGAGAACTAGCCCAGGTGGTGGCATTAAGAACGCTAACCATTCCCATAGGGAGAAGTGCGCTATTTTATCTGTCCCGCAGACCGCTCGTTACCGAAAAGTTTCCAATCCCCAAGCTCGGCCTTACGACTCTCATACTACCCATGCGCAGCCAGATCGTGCTCAGCGAGAGTTCCCTCGATTCTGGCCTCCATGAATGGGGGTGTTTCCACAATGGCGTGGCCGTAGGTCTCAGTATCGAGAGAGAAGCCTCGGGTATTTCCGGCAGCTGGATCATCTTTAACCGCCCCCCCGAGTTGAATGCACAGCATGCCGGGTTCCTCATGGGCCTAGGCTTGAATGGCCATTTACGGCGCCTTGAGGAGTGGCACATATACAACTACCTTGGCCCAAAACACCCCCTCACGAGTGTGGGCTTATTGATTGGCATGGCAGCCAGTGCGCGGGGGTCCATGGACAATAAGCTCACAAAGGTTCTTTCAGTCCATGCGGTAGCACTTCTCCCCCAAGGTGCAAATGACTTGAATGTGCCAGTGCTTGTCCAGAGTGCGGGACTCGTAGGAATCGGCCTACTTTATATGGAAACACAGCACCGGCGTATGAGTGAGATACTTTTATCGCAGCTCACCCTGGACCAGGTCCACGAGGGCTACCGACTTTCTGCTGGGCTTGCGTTGGGTCTTGTGAATCTTGGGAAAGGCGACGATCTAAGGGGACTCCACGATACCCCGTTGGTGGATAAGTTGTTGGGATTGGCGGTCCTGATGAAGGATTACCAGCCGGTCCAGGAGCTAGACAAAGCCTGTTGTGGGGCTATTCTTGCCCTAGGATTCATCTATATGAGGACGGGAAATGGGGCAATTGCCGCCAAATTGGAGGTCCCCCCCCAAGAACAGCTTCTCGACTATGTTAGGCCTGATTTTCTCTTTCTCCGGTGTGTGGCCAAGAACCTCGTGCTTTGGGATCTAGTAGGAAACGATGAGGCGTGGGTGGAGTCCCAAATCCCCCAAGCGGCTGCTCGGTTCCAGAATGTTCTCGATAGTGACCAGTTGGCGTTCTTCAATATCCTAGGGGGAACGTGTATGCTGTTGGCGGTAAAGCACGCCCTGTCGCATAATCCTACGGCCAAACGGACCCTCATCAAGTACCTCGACATGCTCATGGAGGTGAGCTCCCAAAATGCCGCCAATTACGACCAGCGCATTGCACGTCACTCGGCGATTAATGTCCAGAACCTCCTAGCACTTCTGCTTGCGGTGGTCATGGCAGGCCTGGGCGATTTGGATACGCTCCGCCGTTTGCGCATTCTCCACCACAACACCACCGATATGGGCTACGGCAACTACATGGCTATCAATCTCGCCCTCGGCTTTCTCTTTTTATCAGGCGGCCAGTATGCGTTTGCATCCTCCAACTTGGCCATAGCGTGTCTTGTGACGGCCATGTACCCAATTCTGCCCAATCCAGATCATGAAGTCCATCTCCAGGCATTGAGGCATCTCTGGGCGCTCCTGGTCGAGCCCAGGTGTCTTGTAGTGCGGGATGTGGACTCTGGCAAGCCGTGCAAGATTCCAGTGAGGGTGGAAATGAAGGACGGGCTGTATAGAGAAGGGTGTGCCCCTTTTCTCTTACCCTCGTTGGAGAGCATAAAGAGGGTCGAGGCGTTGCTGAAGGAGTACTTTAGGGTCCTGTTGGATGTGGAAAAGTACATGGGGGTTTTTAGAAAGGGTTTGACCTTGTATGTGCAGAGGGGGGGGGGGAATAGGATGGAGTTGAGGGAGGAGTTGAAGAGGATTGCGAGGGAGGGGAGGGGTGAGGGGTTGTGGGGGTTGGGGGTGGTGTTTGGGTGGGGGGGGGAGTTTGCGGATAGGTTGTTTGAGATACTCAATGACACATGAGCGAAGCGAATGTGTCATTGAACTCGCGAGCGAATGTGTCATCTCACCTCGCGAAGCGAGGTGAGATGAACAAGAGATAAACTAGAAAGTGGGATGAGAGAGATAGACAACACACTCGCTTCGCGAGTGTGTTGTCTATAACCAAATAATCTTCACACGGCGAAGCGAGTTGTATAACCAAATAATCTTCACACACTCGCTTCGCTAGTGTGTATTTCCAAAATCACAAATAAACTCACACACTCGCGAAGCGAGTGTGATGTCCCAATCATAATGTTCTCGTGTGTTCTCAATAATCTTACGCGCTTGATACAACTCGAATAAGCTAATAGGCTCATTACTGGCATATATATGGATGAATCTGAATGCGTCTTTAATGGTCACTTATCCTTTTCCGTTGCCGTCTGCTCAATGAACAGCTTGCTGACTCACAGATGGCTGACGTCTCAAATATGGACTGAGCCATAAGCATATCTATTACACCTAAGCGTATATGGAATGTAGCTGTTTATCCATGTGATGATTATCTATGACCACAAATAATCTTTACACGGCGAAGCGAGTGTTCCAATAACAAATAATCTTATGAGCTAGCGAGTGTGTAATTACAAATAGACTTCACACATGAGCGAAGCGAATGTGTGATTATTCTTCAAACTCACTTTAGTCATGTGTCATTTCCCATGAGTCTTCCCGACACTATAATCTTCACACGACAAGTGACTGTGAATCTTGCACAATCATTATGAAGACATACGAAGAATGGGTGAACCCCATCATGACTAATTTTTATACTAAAACAGTTCCTTCGCTCACATGTATTCTCACTTGCACTAATTATCTGAGCTTAGCGTTGTGAATCTCATCTCTGCACTACATATTTGAATACATGAGCAAGAGTGTAAATCTCTAATACGAATAGCGAAGAGTACCATGCACTAACTTATATGAATGCAATGAATCTATTTTCATGGCACTATATGAGCACTTGCAGTGAATCTCATCTTATGAGCAATATATGAATAATTACAAACGATTGATTATATGGCACTATTTGAGCATATGAGTATGGAATATGTTGATCTAATCTTATACAATACTCGTTTTTACCATACACATTCGCTTCGCCCATGAGATCTTATCCTTCACACATTCGTTTCGCTGTGTGACCGCGATTTGGTACCACACTGAGTAATCGAAGAGCATCTATGTTTAAGCTAAGAAAAACTCACTTCAGTCGATGAATGGCTGCAAATCCTGCATATAACGAGTCTTCCTGTCGACTAGTTTACCCACTCAATGGAGCAGTTACAAGTGAGCCAAGAGATCAAGACGTATTTCTGAGTCGAGAGTTGAATATTCGAGAGTCGAGCGAAGCGAGGAATAAGTTGAATTGAATATGTAGCCTCAGCGAGCGGGTGTTCTGTTAGTCTTGGAATACACTCAATACTTGCGAAGCAAGTTTATTGAGTATAGTGTATTGAGTATATTGTTTTTATTGTTGATTAAAGTCAATGAAATACTCATGAATCCTATGTTTCCCTTTGGGTATGGTCAGTTTTGAATAGATATCTCGCCACCCATATTCTACCTGCATTCAACGAAGGGGTTTGCTAGTACGTATATAATAAAGTAAGTCAGTTGTATCAAGTGCAGTATTAGATTAGCACTAAGACGAATCTGTGAATTATAAGACATCCTCGCTGCGAGGAACGTTGAGTACACTAAATTCTGTTTGCACTGGGCTGATTTCAAAGCGATTGCAATGCAAAGTACGCAAGATGGCCAGCTACCATAGATTATTAGTGGCAATGACTAGTTAAGGTCACTTTCCCGTGAGATACCACGCAATAGAAAGAGGCGACTAATGCTAAGCTTGAGAATATCATCTAAGCCAGTGGAAGGAATGAAACAATATAAAGCGTATAAAAATGATATTGTAAGGAATTCACGAGAATCTTGTGAAAACCAGGGTTACTCAATGTGAGGTGATTCACGTTATTAGAGAATGGTTAATTCGTTGTGATAGATCCAAAAGAGCAGACGGAGTCTGCAATAAGTTCAGGAAAAATTCGGCGCAGCCAATGGCAGCTGCTGACAAGCAGTATATAATCTTCACCCACTTGATTCATCCAATGTATTTAATTTTGGTAGTCTTCACCTTGCTGTTTCAGCCAGAGTGTGTAAGTTTGGTAGTCTTCACCCCCTCGGTTCATCTGCAATGTTCGCTCGTCTCAACTCGACCCATTCGGTTATTTGACTCACTTGCTCGCTCGTCAATTAAGTAATTCGACCACCCTCGGCGTCCTTTGATAACTGGCCCGTATCACACGGTATTTATTCGCTTTTTCGTCAATATGCGAATTGGACTTGATTGACTCTTAATCTATTTACGGATCCTGCTCCAATCATCTTCACACGTTTGAAGGCCACTAATTGAAAGCAAACGTAAGCATATCAGGGGTGTTCCTGGTATAGGCTAGACATTAACAAAAGCTTGGGAGATTAAGCACTCTGGTCCTAGTCCACTATTAGCATTCCTAAAATAAGCACCGAATACTCAACCATATCGCTACTCTCTTATTACATGACAGTCTTGGCCGAACGCCGTGGCTAATCATATCATGGTGAGCGTAGCGAGCAAGAGGAAAAGAGCAAAGTAGATTTGGCTAGTCATGGTGAGCGTAGCGAACAATGACCAGCCATATCTTGACTTTTGGTGCGAACTTTTTCCACTTTCATTCCATTTATATCTTGCATTTACCAAGCCTGAGTAACAGTATTTTTCCATGAACGTATGAGTTTATAGTCTACGTTTTCAGTCGATGTTTATTACTCACGTGACCTGCACAACAACCACTATAAAGAATAGAGGTTTTCGAAGAGGTACTAATCTTAAATAGAGGGCTAATGAGATAGAGGTCTATCTTTACACTATCCACTCACTTGCTCATAGTACCTACTTACTAGAAACTTATGAGGTCTGGCATCCTAACATCGCTTTTTTTTTATCAGATATACTTTATTGGGTGTTTTATATACTTTGTACAATCTATATATAAAACCCCTTCCTCGATATTCCTAAGCCATTCTCTCGCTCAGTTTAGTGTATGTCTGCTTAGCTCCTCACTTCGCATCCTCACTTCGCTTCGCTCAGTTCGTTGCTCGCACTGGGCAATCAGGGACTTCAGTCTAGTACTGCATAGACACCCCTTATTCCTGGGTTACCCCTCCGGTAAAAGTGGTGGGTATTAAGAGGAGTTGTTTGAACTCAAGTGAACCCTGACAGGCGAGGAGCGGTTGATATCTAAATTTCCCAGATGGATAAATACGTATTCGTCAACCTAACATGACCAGATCTAGATGGCCTCATTGAAATTGGTGGGAGCACTGCTGCATTTCAGGAAATAGGAAGAATAAGTGGAGACCATCACTATGGATCTCAATAGTACACCATACTAGTGGTGTCAGCGAGAAAAAGCCATGCCAACTGAGTATTGTGAGGAAATAACACAAGCCATGTCAGAATATCTACGCTCACAAATGTACCAGGCGTGCTAGATTGGGCATTGAGGGAACAATAAATGTAGCAAGCCATGACAAATTATAAATTGTGAGGGGAACATGTATCATAGCCAAGCCAGATATTAGAGACTTGTAGGAGAATTTGTATCGTAAGCCAGATATTAGAGACTTGCGGTACGAGAAATAATTGTACCATAGGCCATGTCAGAATATTAGAGACTTGTGAGGGAACATGTATCATAAGCCAAGTCAGATATTAGAGACTTGTGGGAGAAATTGTATCATAAGCCATGCCAGACTATTTTAGTCAATGCGAAGTGTGAACAATAAATGTATCACAAGCCAAGCCAGATATTTAGGCATGGTGAGGGAACAATAAACGTATATGCAATGCCAGACTATTTTAGTCAAGGCGAGGGGAACAATAAATGTATCATAAGCCATGCCATAATATTTACACATTGCGAGGGAACAATAAATGTATCATAAGCAATGCCAGATATTTAGAGACTTGTGAGGGGAACAATGAATGTATCATAAGCCATGCCAAACTTTAGAGACATTGCTCGCAGGCTCACAATGCAACCTCAACATCCATGCCAGTATATTAGAGACATTGCTCGCTACGCTCACAATGCAACCTCCACCAGCTAAATAGGCATTTTTCACATGTCATTTTCACATGCCAGATCACACGAAAAATTACCCAATCGAGAAATCGAGATCCACCGTCAGAAATAGACAACGAAGGGATAAAGCCCAATCACAAACACAAAGTCCATACACAGTATAAAACAAGCTACACACACTCTATTCCACTCTATTACCTAATTCTTGTAGACATTTCAGAATGAATACAATGCTCGCTGCACTGCAGTTACGCAACCAACAATACAACACTCCAGACACCGAATGAGGGGACCACAATTGAATAGGTAAGATATTACCCATCATTGTGTATGTATGTCGATCTATGTATATCTAGGTCTATGTTATCTGTGTATGTGTATCTATGTATGTGTATATCTATGTATGTGTATCTATGTATGTGTATATCTATGTATGTATATCTATGTATGTGTATCTATGTATGTGTATATCTATGTATGTGTATGTATATCTATTTGTATGTTATCTATCTATCTATATCTATCCATCTATCTATTCTCTCTTTTTTCCTCTTTTCCTCTTTTCCTCTTTTGTAGTCTTGTATTCTTGTCCTTGTTCCCTTTTCTTTTCTTTCTTTCTCTCATGGCCCGACTTCGCATGGACGTGCGCAACCTCCACCAGCCGCTTTCGCGGGCGAGCGCTGCGGCCAACCGACCCGACGTCTATGCGATGCGGATTCCGCCCAAACGGAGTGTGCTCTACAGCCACTGGCCCAGTGTAGGGTTGAACAGCCGGTTGGGGGGGGGCTTGCGGATCCCTGCGCGGCATTTGACGACCGCGAACCAAAAGTTAAAGACGAAAACGCGGAGTCTCCACCATCGTTTTTTTTCTGCAGAGGCGAGGACACGTCGCCAGCAGCGGCGGCGGTTTATCCGGTGGTGGACCTTGACGCTGTTGGTTGTTGTGATTTCCGGGGTGGCGGCGAAAATCCGTGCCGATAACGCCGAGCCCAACCCGTACCAGATCAAGCCGCTGTCGTGGCTGCTCTACGCGTACTCCACGTTGCCGCTCAAGAGCATTCTGCGCTTGTGGGGCCAGTTCAATTCGATTGATCTTCCCGTGTGGTTGAGGAGCCCTCTGTACAGGCTCTACCTGGCGGTATTTGGGGTGCGCTTGGACGAGATGAAGGAGCCCGACTTGACCAAGTACTCGAACCTCCTGGACTTTTTCTACCGGCCCTTGAAGGAGGGCGTCAGGCCCATAGCCGATGCCGAGATTGTTTCTCCGTCGGACGGCCGTGTTCTTGGGTTTGGCATTGTAGAAAATGGCGAGATTGAGCAGGTAAAAGGAATGACTTATTCCATCGATGCGTTACTTGGGTTGAATACGCAGAAACTCGCGGCTCCGTCGCAAACGTTGGACTTTGAGATTTCCCAAAAAGACCACGAGTCCTTCGCAAAGTCAAGTGGCTTGTACAACTTGAATGAGCTCTCGTACAAGGACGACGGCGACAAAACAGCAGAAAGTAGCGAAATCACAAAGGAGTTGAGTGTGGCCAGTAAAGTCGGTCTTTTGAGCAAGGACAAGAGCCAGCTCTACTTTGCAGTCATCTACTTGGCCCCAGGCGACTACCACAGGTACCACTCGCCGGTGAATTGGGTCACCACGCTCAGGAGACACTTTATTGGCGAGTTGTTCTCGGTGGCCCCGTTCTTCCAGAAGACCCTCCAGGGCTTGTTTGTCTTGAATGAGCGCGTGGCGTTGTTGGGGTACTGGAAGTATGGCTTTTTCCTGATGATCCCCGTGGGAGCGACAAACGTAGGGAGCATTGTGGTGAATTTCGACAAGGATCTCAAGACAAACGAGAGGTATGAGCATGAGGTGTACTCGAGGGTGCTGGATATCGATGAAAATGAACCCTTGTTGGATTCAAAGGTCCTGACGGAGTTGTCGCCCGCGGCCCAGGCAAAGGTCGAAAAGAAGCGTTTGAGGAAGAATACAGTGTATGAGGCAACGTATGGCAAGGCCAGTAGGTTGTTGGGAGGGTACCCGTTGGCAAAGGGCGAGGAGGTGGGGGGGTTTAAGTTGGGAAGCACGGTGGTTTTGGTGTTTGAGGGGCCAGAGGGGTTTAGGTTTGATTTGGAGGTGGGGGGGAGGGTGAGGATGGGCGAGGCTTTAGGAAGATTCGAGCAGTGAGCTAGCATGCATTGCCAGCATTTAGCATTGAGCGAAGCGAAATGCGTATGCTGGCAATGATGCTCAGCGAGCTGCGATGTCCTAAGAAGAGAATATTCCGCAGTGAGCTAGCATCAGTGACGAATTGACAGCGAGCGAGCGAGCTGTTGATTATTGTCACTAATGCTCAGTGAGCTGCGGTGTCCTAATATAAGAATATTCCGCAGTGAGCTAGCATTAGTGACGAATTGACAGCGAGCGAGCGAGCTGTTAATTATTGTCACTGATGCTCAGCGAGCTGCGGTGTCCTAATATAAGAATATTCCGCAGTGAGCTAGCATGCAGTGCTAGCATTCGAGCAGTGAGCTTCGCTCACTGCGAAGAGTGCTCAAGCACTGCAATGCTCAGCGAACAGCGGTGTCCTAAATAAAGCAAAATATCACTAAGCTAGTAATATCAGTAGGTGAGTTTTAACAGTGAGCGAGCGAGCTGTTGATTATTGTCACTGATGCTCAGCGGCTGCGATGTCCTAAGGTAAGAATATACCGCAGTGAGCTAGCATACAGTGCCAGCATTTAGCATTGAGCGAAGCGAAATGCGTATGCTGAGCAATGCATGCTCAGCGAGCTGCGGTGTCCTAAATAAAGCAAAATATCACCAAGCTAGTAATATCAGTAAGTTGTAGCAGTGAGCTTCGCTCACTGCGAAGAGTGCTCAAGCACTGCAATGGTAAGTGTGGTGTCCTAAATAAAGCAAAATATCACTAAGCTATTAATATCAGTAGGTGAGTATTTAAGCAGTGAGATTTGCTCACTGCAAAGTATGCTAAAAGTACGATAAAGCTCAGCGAATTGCGGTGTCCTAAATAACACAAAATCAGTAAGCTAGTAATCTAATAGTGAGTTAGTATATAAGCAGTGGCTTCGCTCACTGCTCAAATGCTAAAGCACTGCAAATGCAAGCTTCTTTCTTCAGTTTCCTCAGATTGCCAGATCAATCGAAGGTTAATGCGAGTAGGCTGATCGTACCTGAGTGAGCGAAGACTATTCAGCCTCAACAAGTGAATGTTAGTAATTGAGAAAAGATAGTAGGGCATACCAAGTCAAAGTGAAGAAGAGAGTAGTATTGAGTTGAGCATACCAGGCGAGTGAGTCGCATATCATAGAGCTGAACTGAGCTACAGTGAGAGCGAGGTTAACTGGACAGTTGAAGAGCGATAAGAGAGTTGAAATAAGCACAAGTAGAGAAGGTAGTGCCTTGGAAGCGAGTTCAATTGAATCGAGTTTAGGAAGGAAGTAAAACTAAACGAGCACACCTTCCCTGTGCTCTGGATAATGCAAATTGAATAACAGGCTGAGCTGAATATTTAAATAGTGTGGCAGAATTAAAATAGGGAATCAATCTAAACCCCAGAGTTGTTTAGAATATACAGCTGATTGTAATATTGGACAGGAAAGCGTCTGGGACAGAATGCTGCAACTCTATTTCAGCCGGAAGTTGATGAATGGTGTAGATGATGGTTAAATGATCGGCTCAAATATTGAGATGGGTTTCGAGGAAGTCGGGGGGTTCTATTTTTATTGATCGCCCAATTGAACCAAGAATATGTTTCATCATGTTTTGTGGTTTTGCACTACTGTATCTTTCTGGCAAAAGTTATCAATCTTTCACAACTTGGTGAGGATTAGTTGTCTGTTGGATCTTATTTGGTTTGTAGAGTCAATGCCCTTCGAAGCATGAAATTTGTTGAGGCTGGAAGAGGCCATATTGTTCAGATCACATATCCACTTGGCTAGGAGCATAAATGCTTTCAGCCTAATGTACTATTCTGCTGGCAAATACATCATCAGCACATATACGGGAAAGACCTATGTCTTCATCGAGGCCTATCAAATCAAGCCGACATAAGAGTGAAAGACGCTTAAGAATGTCATGTTACAAGTCAACATACCGCAGAAATCAAAAACACCACAATCATGATGTAAGAGTTTTCTCAAAAACGTTGAAATTTATCAAAAGGTGAGACACACACACTGGTAGACTTGGCCGAGAATTAGGTATTCACAGTAATTACAAGAGTATGACAGCATACAGTTGTAGAGTTAAAAACTTAAGAGGAGCTACATTCAGTCACATCGACCTTCCTCCAGTACTTTTATTCATCAACTAACGTGCGACTAAATGGGCCAACTTGATTATCTATCTATTTAATAAACGGGCCTTTTAATTTAGGTATTCTTCTGGGAGATCAATACTATATCGATATGTCATTTTAGGTAATCCTTGCTCTATTGAATGGAGCTTCTGGGATCAGTCAGCTTGGATGATAAGAGTAGAACTGAACCAATCAGCACTTCTGAATCACTCTTAATGATGATTATATGATTGGACCTAACACCTAACCTGCAAACGTTCGAAATGAGCAAAAACTCACTCTATTTTCACTCAATTCCTTCACCCCTAAATTTACTGGATCTACTTTATCTCACTCGTTCAATTCGCTCGAGGTAATTCTCCAATTCTTATTCACTCGCACTTCGATCATTCAGGTAATTCTCCATTTGCTAGTTCACTCACTCACTTCGTTCGTTCGTTCAGACTGGGTCTCCATTTGCTACCTACTCATATCAACCCCACAAATCTAACTCAATCTCACTTCATTGATCCCATTGATTATTTGCAGTACTCAATACTTTGTATTTCGTCAATTGGTTTGGTTGGTTTGTCGTCGTTCATTACCTAATGACCAGAAAGCAGTTCATGCCTCGTGTAAGGTTTTCAATGACTTCGATTCGTTCAGTTCATTAGTTCAAAGCACATCTTCACTCATCGTATTCATCGCTCGCAAGTCAGAATCACCTATAGAAGCGAACCGAGCGAAGCGAACTGGGTGTGCGGGCCGTTTATATATGTATATGAGCTACGAATAGAGGGTGCGGTGAAGTGTCGAGTTGTCTTTGATCGAAACGAAGCAGTCGCATTTACATTTACAAGTTTTATGAACCCAGACTGTATGAAAAGAATTCTGCAAATAAACTCTGCTCTAACTGCTTTCATCAAGCATGTAAGCCACACCACTTCCAAATTAGGAAATTTGCAACCAAGCCAACCTTTTAGACTTCCAATATATAAAGGCCAAACAAACCCCAAAGTCCGAATGTGACAGGGACAACAGAAGGCCCTTGGAATTCCAACGTCTCAAAGATAATGGGAGATAGTTTTGGAGATGGTTGGAACTCTCGCATTGAACAGTAAAAGTAATACAGATGGACAGTGACCTAACCGGAAGATTAAGCTTGAAGAGTTCAAATGAAGTCTGTGTCCTTAACAGGATCCCAGTAGCATTCTCACCTAGCTGATCATGCAAGCTCAAGAAACTTTAATGGCAGCCTCTGCATTTCGCCTAACCTGTGCTGATTATCACAGCCCTCAGCACTCGAGAGAAGCGAGTGTGCTGTCTATTTGCTCCTTTGATCATCAACACAGAACCTTCCATTCAGCATCATCTACCATATACAGTCAAAAAATCGTAATCACACCTATTTACAATCTAACATAACCTTAGCGTCTAACCTCTCGTATTGATCTTTATAGACTCTCTATTCTTCAAACGCAGTGTCTGGCACGATTTTAGTCGTCTAGTAGGTCTTGTCGCTCATCGAGTGCGTCTTCCTTCTAGTCCTTCTAGTCGCGGCTTATTTTCTGTTCCTTCTGTCTTTTACTGCACTTGCCAACACTTCCATACACTTTCTATGTCGTTCCAGCCAATGCACGCATCGGTGATGGAGAAGAATATACCGCAGTGAGCCAGCATGCAGTGCTAGCATTTAGCATTGAGCGAAGCGAAATGCGTATGCTGAGCAATGCGATGCTCAGCGAGCTTCGGTGTCCTAAATAAAGCAAAATATAGCTAAGCTAGTAATATCAGTGAGAAAGCATTCTAGCAGTGAGATTTTCTCACTGCAAAGTATGCTAGAAGCACGATAAAGCTCAGCGAACTGCGGTGTCCTAAATAAAGCAAAATATCACCAAGCTAGTAATATCAGTAAGCTCTAGCAGTGAGCTTCGCTCACTGCGAAGAATGCCAAAAGCAGTTTATGCTCAGTGAACAGCGGTGCCCCAAATAAAACAAAATCCAGTAAGCTAGTAATCTAATAGTGAGTTAGTATATAAGCAGTGGCTTCGCTCACTGCGAGAATGCTAAATAACTGCAATACTCAGCAAACAGCAGTATCCTAAATAAAACAAAATCCAGTAAGCTAGTATATCAGTAAGTGAGTATTTGAGGAGTTCGCTGTGGTCTGCAAAGAATGCTAAAGCAATGTGAATGCTCAGCAAGCTGCGGAAGCCCTAAATAAAACGAAATTTCAGTAGGTGGTTCTGGGAGTACTAGTACTGTTTGTAACCGCACGTGATCAAGGTTCCCATAAGGAGCAAAAACCTTCGCTTCGCTCAGGTTTATGAGAATTATGATTTAAATAAACCTGAGCGAAGCGAAAGCTTATTAGAATGATTATTTAAGATAAACCTGAACGAAGCGAAGGTTTCTGCGAGTGATTTAAGCTTACGCTCAAGTTTATGCGAATGGGTGATTTAAGCTTAAACGAGCATAACCTTCGCTTTGCTCAGGTTATCTCAGGTTTATGCATATAAATACTTTGTATCTCGATTAATAAGATCTAAGCTATTTCCCCAACTAAATACCCCAACAGTAACCAGTAATCTAATAGTTACCATTTAAGCAGACGCTGGCTGCGAAGAAGACTGATAGCACCGCTAATTCTCAGAACTGCGGATTCCACATGACCAAATTCCAGAAAAGTAGTTGTTTTCAGTACGTGAGTATTTAAGGAGTTCACTGTGGTCTGCAAAGAATGCTAAAGCACTGCGAATGCTCAACAAGCTCCGGAAGTCCTAAATAAAACGAAATTTCAAATCTAATAGTGAGTTAGTATTTAACAGTCGCTTCGCTCACTGCGATGAGTGCTCAAGCACTGTATGCTCAGCGAACTGCGATTTCACACATAAAACAAAATCCATAAGCTAGTAATCTTGTTCGATCACTGCGTTCTGGAATATCGTGCATATAGTGCTGTGCGTGACTACCCATTGGTAAGGACAGAAAGGGAATAAAGGTGAGACGACCGATATTCCGGGCATCCCCAATGCTAAGTGTTCCAGAATATATACCCAATGGGAACATCAATATATAGGACACCTAGCAGCCTATAAGTGGCAGCGTACCCTAAATAGAAAAAGATTGAAGGAGGTTAGTGTTTATTCATCGGCGAACTTTAGTTGTTCACTCTACTCTAATTCACTAGATTCACTGTTTGATGGTTCGTACTGTGAGCGATCTGTATTTACTATATCCACTGTTATTCTTCGTACAGTGAGCGAAGCGAACTGTACTTGCTACGTGATCACGTGACTCTACATGCAGGATGCAGAGGATTACCAGACCTCGCAGTAATCGCTCAGAATACAGCTCATTTTAGTTGGCAGTAAATCACATTTAGCTTATCAAGATGCAGCTCATTATTATGGTAACGCTAACTCTTAGAATTATCTCTTTTTTAAATAAGTTGGCGTGAGCGCAGCGAAGCGAACACTCACTGATCAGAATACATCTTTATTTTAGTCACAGTGAGTGAGCGAAGCGAACAATCACATCTCAAAATTACAGCTTATTATTTCAGTTCGCAGTTAGCTGCTCAGAATTACAGCTTATTATTATAGTACGCAGTTAACTGCTCAGAATAACTCATTATTTTAGTTCGTAGTTCGTCGCTTCGCACTCACTGCTCGGAATACTACGTTCTGTAATATTGTGAAGAATAGAGCTCTGCGTGCTGCAGATTGCCATTGGTATGGACAGAAAGGGAAGATTGGTGAGCAAATTTTTAACCCTGTGTTCAGGATATGTTTTACAACATACCTTTGAGCCCTAATTAGGAAACATCAATGGACAACGCACTCAGCGAGCGAAGCGAGCTGTGGACGGATGGTGCGAATTCTCGTATGAGGTATGGTGCGAATTGTATGATGAGCTATGCGAATCATGATGATTTACATAGTGTCCACCAGTGAAGCCACTGATGTGAATAGCCCTGCCTCTATCAAGCGATTAAGTTATACAGTTTAGTGTTTAATCTATACTACCGCATTAAACAGATTATTCAATGTAACAACTCCAACGGACCACGTGACACTCCCTGCGGAAATTAGAACCTCGGATTGTAACAGATTAAGAGTCAATCGCTGTTGGAACAGCAGAGTTTGGACAATGAAATGCCCATTTGGAGAATGATTCTCATACCTCTGATTACAACAAAGAATATACCGCAGTGAACTAGCATTAGTGACGAATTAACAGTTAGCGGAGCGAGCTGTTAATTATTGTCACTTATGCTTAGCTCACTGCGAAGAATGCCAAAAGCACCATAAAGTTTAGCGAGCTGCGGTGTCCCAAATAAAACAACATACCACTAAGCGATTAATATCAGTAAGTGAGTTTTAACAGCTCTCTCCGCTCACTAATAATGATTACTGATGCTCAACGAACTGCGGTGTTCTAAATAAAGCAAAATATCAGTAAGCTAGTAATGAGCTTCACGAAGTGAAGCGATATCCCAATCCTAGGTTACATTTGAGCTTCACGAGTGAAGTGAATATCTGAATACAAGAGTATATTTGAACTTTGTGAGAAGTGAATTTAATAAAAAAGGCGTATATTTTAGCTTCGAACGGAGTGAGAAGCGAGTTAAGTAAAGAGTAATTGAGCTTCAGGGTGAAGCAAATATCTTGAGACTAGAGCATATTTGAGCTTGAATAGTGACAAGCGAATATGTTATGTAAACGTAATTTGAGCTTTACGAATGAAGCGGTATCCTGATGGTTATATTTGAGCTTTACGGAGTGAGTGCAAATTAAATATATGGCTATTTGAGCTTCACGAGTAACGAATCTGAATGAGTATAAGCTTCGTGAGAAGCGAATACAATTCGGACTAGTTCGAGCTTATCTCTAACAGTGAGCCAATATCTTACATAAGAATTGAGTTTCGCATCTATGAGCTTTGAACAGTGAAGTGGTGTTCTATTAGAATAATTTAGCTCGAACAGTGAGCGAATATCTTGATACTAGAGTATATGAGTTTTGAGCAAAGTGAGGGCGAATGTAGTCATTCGAGTTTATGAGCTCGAACGAGTGATTTGCGAATACCTGTGTATAAGTAATTGAGCTGAGTGAGCGAATATCTCATTATATGAGCTTCAGTGAGAAGCGAATGCAATGATTTGGGCTTAGCTCGAACAGAGTGTATCTTGATTCTATACTATATTTGAGCTTTGAATGAGTGTATCTTGATATTTGAGCTTTGAAGGAGTGAATATCGCGAGCTTACTAAATATATAATTTCATATTCCCACAGCATGTTACGATTTCCTCAATCCACGCGAAAAGGAGGAATAAATATGAAAGTGTAACAAAACACTTAGAAAGCTAATTCCATTGTAGGGAGGGTATGGAATGTTCAGTGAGCAAACTTATTTTGGGACCGATCAGTGTTATCACATAAGCGGTCACGTAACGTCCGAAAACTATGTTAATGCTATTGGGGTGTTTAGATGTCCTTCATTATGGGGGAGCTTGGATGTCCCTTCATTAATGATATCCTATATTTAGATGTCCCTTCGCTATTGGGAAGTCTAGGTGACCCTACATTATCGGGTACTTTAGATGTCCTTCATTATGGGGGAGCTTGGATGTCCCTTCATTATTCGGGGGTTCATTCTAGCAGTTAGCGAAGCTCACTGCGAAGTATGCTAAAAGCACGATACAGCTCAGCGAATTGCGGTGTCCCAAATAAAGCAAAATCCAGTAAGCAATCTAATAGTGAGTTAGTATTTAAGCAGTCGCTTTGCTCACTACGAAGAACGCTAATAGCATCATAAAGCTCAGCAGCGCGGTGTCCCAAATAAAAGAAAATCCTGTTAGTAATATCAGTAAGTGAGCTTTAAAGCAGCTCGCCCGCTCACTGCTTAAAATGCATAGTAACTGGATGTTCACCAACCGCAGTGTCCTAAAGTTATTCTCATGTCTTCCCAGACCGAACCACCAATGACTTGCCAGAAACAGTTTTGGTCTGAGTGTTTCGTAATCAAGGACATCCATTGGTTGCATCTTCCTCAATAACACATTAGAGATGCAAGGCATTTAACTATTGAAGCCTGTTATCGAAAGAATCTCTCTGTGAAATCTAGTGAGGTACCTTCATATTAATGCATTGAGAGTATATAGGGTCCATCCTCGTTCAGGTCAGCTTACGAAAGGTAACTGCTACACAGAGCATTTAAGGTTCCATTACAAATATATCTCTAACGGCCTCAATGCCTGCGATTGCCGCAAATAAGTGTTTCGATTCACCAAGAGAGAACTTCATTACCACATATATGTAGATGTGACTACCATATGCTTATTCTCACTAAATTAAAAAGTTCACTTGGTCTATCGTTCAGTGTACATCTAGTCTTGTCTTCCTAGTCTAGTCCGATCTAAACCTCAGGGACGAAACAGTCTCATGATTCTTGATCAGGTTAAGGGTGCAATGACCTGTGTCATTTGAGATTTCTAAATCCAGTTATATTGGTATATTGTACTTATTGTTAGGAATACCACACTATAGGGGGGGATTTGTTTATAACCGACTTATGTATTTCGAGGAATTATACACGTATTTATAGTCGGAACGCCGAGGCGTTCCGAATTGGGTGACATGCAAACCTCCGGACATCAGTCCCTTACACTTATTGGTATGTTGTTCTTATATTGGTAATAAGATATTGTTCTTATATTGGTATATTGAGCTTATTGATATATTAACTCATATATATCACCCCGGATTCATCCCCCTTGCGCACCATCTCGAAAGAGTAGGTTGACCAAGATACCCAGAGATGTGTAGGTCAGAAAAGCACATATTGATAAGTGTTCATCATCACTCCGGGCCCAGCGAATACAGTGAACACAGTGAGCGGAGCGAACTGTGTCAGGAACTGTTTGCTTAAATACGTACTTGTCCTTCAAAGTCAAATCACATCCACTAAGTAGTGGAACCCCATCATATATTCATCTAGATTCCATATCTCATATTCATATAGATTCCATATCTCTCATATTCATATAGATCCATATCTCTCATATTAATATAGATTCCATATCTCTCATATTCATATAGATTCCATATTCATATAGATTCCATATTCATATGGATTCCATATTCATATAGATTCCATATTCATATGGATTCCATATTCATATAGATTCCATATTCATATGGATTCCATATTCATATATATTCCATATCTCTCATATCATCATTTTTTCCATATTGCTCTCAAATCATGTTATTCTCATATTTTTTCTTATATATTCATACTCGTATTTATGGACTTTTTTCGCTTATCGAGGAAATGTACGCGTTCTGAGGAAATACTCCAAATTTGATGCATCGAGACTGAGAGACTGAACTCAAAATAATGAGATACGGAGAATCTGTCTTCCATACATCACTTCAAGTGGACGATTCCAATCATCTTATTCTCTCATTCTATTCTCATACTTTCATTGTCTCTCATTTCATTCATTCTATTCATTCTCATTCTATTTCATTCCATTCATTCTCTCTCATTTCCCATTCTATCTCATTTCATTCTCTCATTCTCATACTCTCTCATTTTTATTATCTCTCATTCCATTCTTCTTTTTTCTTATTCTTTTATGTCCTTTCTCAATACAATAAGAGGCTTTGGGCGAACATCCAAGAAGAACAAGAAGGATCTCGATACCGGGGACGCGTTCTACCAGACGCTGCCGCGGCGGCACTCTCCGACCAAGATGTCGCCCAAAGCCCGTGGCCAGATCCACTTTGCACACTCCACGTCACCCACGAGACGAAGTCGCCCCCCCGCCACCACGGCGAAAAAAAGCAGTGGCGATCTTCCCCTCTTCATGTGTGAGCCGTTTGTCAAGACGGCGCTTGTCAAGGGCTCCTTCAGGACCATTGTGCAGCTCCCCAAGTACGTGGACTATGGCGAGTGGATCGCGTTGAACATTTTCGAGACCTTCAACAACTTGAACCAGTTTTATGGCGTGTTTGACGAGTACATGACGCCCGAGGCGTACCCCACCATGAATGCGGGGCCCAATACAAACTACATGTGGATCGATCAGAATGGACCCGTCAACTTGCCGGCGGGGCAGTACATTGAGTATGTCTTGGCGTGGATCTCCAGCAAGTTGAATGACCAGCTGGTGTTTCCTACAAAGAACGGGGGGGCGTTTGCCCCCAACTTTATGAAGGACTGCAAGAATATCGCGCGGCAAATGTTTCGCATATTTGCCCATATTTACCACAACCACTTTGACAAGATTGTGCACTTGTCGTTGGAGGCGCACTGGAACTCGTTCTTTGCGCACTTTGTGAGCTTTTGCAAGGAGTATCTGTTGATTGAGAGGGCGGAGATGGAGCCGTTGATGATGTTGATAGAGAATTTGGAGGGGCAGGGAAAGATAATATAGCACATGAGCGAAGCGAATGTGCGCCCAACTAATACTCAGCACATGAGCGGAGCGAATGTGCGTCCAACTAATACTCAGCACATGAGCGGAGCGAATGTGCGCCCCAAAAAAACTCAGCACATGAGCGGAGCGAATGTGCTGCTACATAAAAGAACAGATTTACAAAGCGAAGCGAATGTGGTGAATAATATAATCGAAAAATCCACGTGATGAAGCCTCACCTGATTGAATTATCTCGTGAAGGAGATATGGCACGTTCCCTTTGTGAATGTGCCCCTGGCTAGTGTCAGCACATAAGCGAGCGAATGTGCTGCTATGAAAGAACAAATTTACATGAGAATATTCAGCACATTAATGTGCACATGTGGTGAATAATACAATTGAAGAATTCATGTGATGATAATTCACCTGACTGAACTATCACGTGAGGGAGATATGGCACGTTCCTTCGTGAATGTGCCCCTGGCTAGTATCAGCACGTGAGCGAGCGCCCCAAAAAAATCAGCACATGAGCGGAGCGAATGTGTTGCTTCCATAAAAGAACAATTTTATAACATGAGCGAAATGAATGTGGTGAATAATACAATTGAAGAATTAACCTGATGAAAATTCACCTGACTGAATTATCACGTGAGGGAGATAGCACGTTCCCTTTGCGAATGTGCCCGTGACTAGTGTGAGCACAATCGCTCGCTCATGTGCTCCATTATAATTGAAGGATGTCGTGATTGAATTATAACGTGATGGGAATCTGGCACATTCGCTTTGTGAATGTGCCCCGGGCTAGTGTCAGCACATGAGCGAAGCGATTGTGCTGCTACCATAAAGAAGAAGTTGTCGCGTGATTCGAGACATATTCGCTTTGCGAATGTGCTGAACCCATAAATGATCGATTATGGCACATGAACGAGCGAATGTGTGCCCAAAGCTACTCAGCACATGAGCGCGGCGATTGTGCTGCAATCTTAATTGAAGAATATTACGTGAGAAAATACGGTACATTCGCTTCTACCATACAGGAACAAATACCACATGAGCGAAGCAATGCGGTGAATAATATAATTGAAGAACTCACGTGATGGAAGATATGGCTCCCTTTGCGAATGTGCCCGTGACCCATCTTCAGTTCGCTCGCACATGTGCTGCTTCCATACTCAGTAAATCCAGCACATGCGAAGCGATTGACCGTTGAAGATTGTCACTTGAAACCTCACGTGATTGAAAATTGACTCGCGAAGCGAATGTGCCTAAATGGTTCAGCACATGAGCAAGCATTGTGCTGAACAAAGGACGAAAATTCAGCACATGAGGGAAGACCAGCACATGAGCGGAGCGATTGTGCTGGGGCATAACTCTAGTCTATTGCGTGATTGAAATACGCCATACAAAGCGAATGTGCTGCATTTGAGTGAAACGGTATATGAGTGAATAATGTGCTCCATAACTGGAGAATTGTCGAGTTACTGGGAATATCTCCTGCTCCAATATGTGTGAATAAACATGGTAGGGTGAAGGAAGCGCGAGGATAACATATGAGTGGAGAGAACACTGCACCCTCAGTGAATAAATTGAGCACATGAGCGAAGCGAATTTGTTATGTTTCAAAGCTCGATAATGTCACCTGATACGCATACGAATGTGCTGCATCCAAAGTAGTACAGCCACGACTACGCGAGCATAGTTGGAGATCACACATGACTGCTATCACCTGCCCAAGTTATTCGTACCAATGTGAAGCGAAGTGAAAATACAGCACATGAGTGGGTTTGCGCCTATCCTGAAGGAATGGAAAAGAATTACGGCAAAACGAGGCTCCATTGGTGAATAGTACGTGAATGAAGATTCAGCATACACACATGAGCAAGGGAATGTGTTGGATCGTCATCATAGCTGAGGATACTGGAATGTCTGAAACATCCTGAGATATCACTATAGATATGAGCGACCAATGTGCCTAAAGTGAAGAACGAATTCTGCGATTCTTATCAAGTGACTGATATGGCACATGAGCGAAGCGAATGTGCTACAAATCATAGGAAAGAAGATTGCACACTCGCTTCGCTCATGTGCTGATATCGGGTGTTGAAAATGCAAAATGAAGCGAATGTGCGCTGCTTAAATACAGTACATAAGCAGGCAAATGTGCGACCATAACTGGATTGTCAGTGAAATATCACGGGTACAGATGTGCATATACAGCACGTGAGCGGAGCGAACGTGCTGCGACATGATTGAAGAATCACGCGAACAAATACGGCACATGAGTGAAAAGTTACGAATATAATGATCATAGTTGAATATCACGGGAACCTGAGCCAGCAACTGCGATCATGGTGAAAATAGAATGACGTCTGCGACCATTGAAGAACATCACGAGCGAACGCATGAGCTAGCGAATGTGTTGCAATTTTAACTAGAAACTACATTAGCGATTACGGTATTCGCTCACGTGACAATTATAAATATAGCGCACACTCTCTCTATGCTGGTATGGGAAAAATGCAACAATTCGATTTGTTTTTGTGATAACCGGCACTCATCATGTGAGGAAGTATTGACTGAGATACCACACATCGAAGCGTGTGTGGGAC
Source organism: Kodamaea anthophila (assembly GCA_015708815.1). NCBI lineage: Eukaryota > Fungi > Ascomycota > Pichiomycetes > Serinales > Debaryomycetaceae > Kodamaea > Kodamaea anthophila. Next base: position 95,872 of record JACFYR010000013.1, read on the forward strand.
ATTGGAGATGGTCTATTACTGATAATGGCATGGGTTAAGCGATGATAGCATGACTAAATGTGGAGAATCAGCACGAGGAGAGATGACTCAAACCTGGTGAAACATGAGCTTAGCTAACATAACTGGATACTTGAATTTTCTTCGCTCATGTTCTACAACACAATAGCACATTCGCTCTCAATAAATAGCACTTTCTTCGAAATGCTAACCCACCCGAATTTACTGTACCTAAGACCCACAGGATATGTTTTTCCTGCGATGGCAAGTTGACTATTCACCATAAACACACCGATCGATGAGTACATTGGAATCGCTCAGATCGAATATAGAAGTGCAGGACAGTTTTTAGAATTTATATCTGGAATACATGTACCAGAGAGAATGATAAATGCTCAGATTTGAGTTGGAATGGAAAATACTTTGATTAGTTATGCTATTGCTCACGTTGGGTGCTGACATGATGTGCAGAAATGATGTGAATCGTAGTGATTGAATAATAAAGTCTTGATTAATACTAATGAAGTCTTGATTAATACTAATTGAGTCTTTTTTAGTCTTGATTAATACTAATGCAGTCTCTTTTAGTCTTGATTGAATCTAATTGCAGTGTTGATGTTGACTACAAATCGAGTCTGTTGATTTGAGCATCAAATAAAACTATCAATCTCCGTAGTTCTATTTTCGCTACTAATGTCCAGGTGATAAGGTGGTATATTGTGGAGGCATTAAGAACATGTGCTGGCTTGACCAGTGTTATCTGAGTATCACGGAGTAGCACCGCTCAACATTTCAGTTTCAATCGATTAAGCGAATTGAAGAGAAAGCAGCTTTAATAAGGTAGGAATTGCTCAATGAGGAAAGCATAAATCGAACGAAGTGTGATTTGAGTTGCAATGTTTTATTATAATCAAAAATCGAACGAAGTGAGATTGGCTACAATAATTTGACTTATATTCGAAATTGAACGAAGTGAGATTGGCTACAATAATTTGAATTATATTCGAGTGAACCTTTGGTACTTGTTAATGAGCACAATGAATCAGGACTAATTGAGTGAACCGATTAGGAGACAAGGGAGATAGGCGCCAACAATGGACAGTTGCTTTACTTGGAAATTTTCTGTGCTCAATTAGGAGAATATTGGAATGCGAACAATTTATTGGGCTGCCTTAGCTGAGCTTGAGAAAAACTGAATGGTGACGCTGAACAATAAACAAATCCCCCTCCTATAGTGTGGAATCCTAACATAAATTTCAATTGGTAGCGAAGAGAGCTCAGTGAGCATATCGAACATCAAGAATGGGCTTTATTGGCCTAGTCTACTTTCGCTCAGTGAGCATATCGAACTTCAAGAGGGCTTTATTGGGTAGTACTCTCGCTCAGTAGAATTTATTCATTATCGCTGTAGGGCCAGAACTTTTGAGATGGACTGACAGAAAGATAGAGGGTGTAAATGATGCCTAAGAAAACCATGGAACACTACTATGAAGATTTATAAATCACAAACACAGACATTTGTAAACCACACACAGAGAATATTTAGAACCTCACAAGGAAATGAATAGCTGCGCAATTGGTTGCCTAGAGGGTATGTTTTATCTATTTTTGAAGAATCCTTAGTCAATTTTATTGGAGTATGCCAGTTTGTTGCAGACATAGCCAAGGAAAGAGTTATGTATCCACAGAAATGAGACTTTACCAGAGTTATCGACTTCCTTGCTATATATTGAGGTTAGTGATGTATGGAGATGTAAAGCTAGTGTATGCAAGAGTAGAAAGAATTACAGGGTACAGGGTGATGTTGAAATTCAATGAATGGTCTTTAGTCCAGTCATAAAAGACGAGCCAGTGTGAAGAAAAGTGACTAGCGAGATATATTACTGACTAAGCGTGCCATTAAATGTACCAATTCATGCTCAATCAACTGTCCGTAAAACTTGCAATTCTGGTACACCCTCGTGTATAGCCTAAACCATCTATTAAAATTGGTCAAAAATGTCATTAAAGTTCCAGCTGGACAACAAGTAGTTCGCTTCGCTCACTACTTGTTCTACACTCTTGTCTACCCTATCCATTACTATATACACGAGTCTATAATGCAACCTGGTTGCGCCAGCTCTGCTGGTTGACGAACAGTGTTCGCCTTCTTGTTGGCATGAGAGCGCTCATATGTACAGGCCCAACAAGAAGATTCAAGGGATGATCAGGGATCGTGATGGACTGGCCAGTCAGGTGCGATTCCAAACAGCTCTATCCCTGGGGTTAATCAGCTCATATTTCCCTGATCTGTTCTGAGTGTGAATTCTATTGAGCAAATTGGAGAACCTTCTGCTTGAATGATGATCAATTAGCGAGCGAAGCGAACTAATTGACTGTCCTAATGATGCCTATATCAATTAGTAGCGAAGCGAACTAATTGATTGTCCTTAAAGATGACCTGTGAATCAGCTCAGTCTGGTAGTCACCATTCGCTCTTTCAAGTACTATCTTACAATCAGCCTGGTATGAATGCCGATGGCAATATGTTCCTCCCTTTCTGTATAGTCCCAATCTCCTTCTTTCTGTTAGTGCATCAGCTCTGTGAACTGGCTTTGGCACCATTTATGATCGGTCTGGAGTCGTTCATCGGTTATTCAAGCCATATCAAATCATCGAATGCAATTGAGTCGTCTCCAAATTTCTAGAATCAGCAATTGAGTCGTCTCCAAATTTTCATTTTGATTCTCCTCTCATATAGTCGTACGGTAAGTGCCATTTATCGGCTAATAAGTGAATCGCCGACGAAGTTGGTGATGTCGCTGTCTCAACTCAATAAGTCGGCTCTATGACAGACTTCGTCGGCGAAATATCAGTGGTTGGTGATAGTTGCCGTATGTCCTCAATAAGTCTGCAATATGACATCGCCGACGAAGTCGGAATATCAATAGTTGGTGATACCGCCGTCTCGGTTTGCTAAGTCGGCTCTATGACAGACTTAACGAAATATCAGTAGTTCCCTTCTCATAAGCAATGCACGCCACACATACGCAAACACATTACCTGGGTTAAGTCTCTTGGCCTCGTTTGGTCTGGCTTGAGAGCAATGGCCTTCTTGATACTTTCAGATGCCTCCTGCTGCTGGTTCTTGAGGACTGGAATCCTGCATGATACTCGTCTCAATGAAAGTTCGTCCTCAACTCAATAAGTCGGCTCTATGGCAGACTTCGCGAATATGGTTGTGACAGCGCCGTCCCTCAATAAGTCTGCTCTATGACAGACTTCGCGAATATGAGTAGTTGTGACAGCGGCGGCTCTCAATAAGTCTGAATCGGCAAAGTGGGCGAAATATAAGTAGTTGATGATGTCGCCATCTCTCCTCAATAAGTCGGCTATATGAGAGACTTCGCGAATATCAGTAGTTGTGACAGCGCTGTCTCTACTCAATAGTCTCCTATATGGCAATCGCCGACTTCGTCGGCGAATATCAGTTATGGGTCAGTCTTCCTCGGCTCATATTGGTACACGCACGCTGGCTGCAAATCCTGCATACAATCCACAATCGCAAACAATTTTTCACTCGGCTCAGTATCTTTTTGACCCAATCACCTAATAGTGGCGATTCAGTCAAATGTACGCATTCCCATTACATGTCTGTTGTCAATGTAGTTATGGGACAATAAGGGACAATAAGGAATAAGGGACAATAAGGGACAGTTGGAGTAGGCTCATATCACTCATACGGGGAGTTGCCGTCGCTCAATATCAGTAAAATATGGGCAGTTGCCGGCCCAAGTCTGTATGGAAGTCCCGACCACTAAGTCTGTATGGGAAGTCGCCGATTTCATCGGCTCAATAAGTCTGTATGGAGTCCCGACTCGTGGGCTCAATATCAGTAATTATGGGAAAGTCGCCGTCGCTCAATAAATCTGGTATGGGAAGTCGCCGAATATCCTCCAATTAGTCTGGTTTTATGACAGTCGCCGATTTCATCCTCCAATTAGTCTGTATGGAGTCCCGACTCGTGGGCTCAATATCAGTCAATTATGAGAAGTCGCCGATTTCATCGGCTCCACAAGTCTGGTTTTAAGACAGTCGCCGATTTCATCGGCTCAATAAGTCTGTATGGGAAGTCGCCGATTTCATCAGCTCCAGAAGTCTGTATGGAGTCCTGACTCGTTGGCTCAATATCATTCAAATATGGGAAAGTCGCCGTCGCTCAATAAATCTGGTATGGGAAGTCGCCGAATATCCTCCAATTAGTCTGTATGGGAAGTCGCCGATTCATCGGCTCAATAAGTCTGGTTTTATGACAGTCGCCGACTCGTCGGCTCAATATCAGTAATTCCGGAAAAGTCGCCGATTTCATCTGCTCATATCAGTCAATTATGGGAAGTCGCCGATTCATCGGCTCAATATCAGTCAATTATGGGAAGTCGCCGATTCATCGGCTCAATATCAGTCAATTATGGGAAGTCGCCGATTTCATCGGCTCAATATCAGTCATTACGGGAAGTCACCGATCTCATCGGCACAATATTAGTCATTACGGGACAGTCGCCGATTTCATCGACTCAATAAGTCTGGTTTGATGACAGTCGCCGATTCATCGGCTCCAAAAAGTCTGGTTTTATGACAGTCGCCGATTCATCGGCTCCATAAGTCTGGTTTTATGAAAGTCGCCGATTTCATCGGCTCCATATCAGTCTGCCTATTTCTTGCAAGCTCGTTTCACTCGCTATGCAAAGAAATAGGTACTCTTTTTTACCACCCCCACATCCAACCCCCCCCTCTCCGGCACCTCTGGAAACCTCAACCCCACCAACACCTGCACCGACCTCCCCCCACTCCCCACCGCCACCTCATTCAAATCCTCCCCCTCAGTCACACTCACCGTCGTCACCATCTCCCTCCCCACTCTCCTGGACTCAGCATCATCCGAAGCCAACAACTGCAATCTCTTCTTCTCAAGATACACCTCATCGGCCACCGTCAACGCTCTCCCCAAGCTCTTTACAATATCCCTCCGAACATCCCTCACCCTTGCAGCCACCGGATGGCTTGAGGGAATGTTAATCACCTGCAAACAGCCCGCATACCGCTTTTCAAACTCGTCCTTGATCTGGGCCACCAAGTTACTTTTGTGGAGGTCCACAAACTGCTCGCGAATATGGGCATTCATGACGTCCACATCCGCCGCATGGGTCCAGTACGAGTCGTGCACTGCCGCAAACGACAAGCCCGATCTCCCACACGCCCTGGCCGTCATCAACATGTGTGTAGCGTCCAAGGAATGGACGAAATTCGGGGGAAATGCCGTGCTCTGTTTCCTGGCATCCACCTGCAGGGCCCCGAACGGGTCCAGAATACTGATATCCTGCAAATTTGTCTTTACGAGCTGGTTGCGACTCACACGGTACGGCTGGACACACGGCAAGCCTAGCGGAGTGGTCCAGATGACCAGCGACATGTGGCTGGGTTTATTGGGGTCCGTGGGGGCCAGGTCATGGTCGATTCTCACCAGCTTGGAGATTCGTCTGGCCGATTCGCCCAACCAGTCCTGGATACGGTGGGCACCCTCAAAGAGGGCCCGGACCAGCGAAAATACGTGCGTGGTGAGGTACCGCGAATAGGCTGTTTTGTCCTCGGCCAGGTCACGCGAGAAGTGCCGGTCCAACTGCTTTGCAATCTGGGCCGCTGCCCCCACAAACGTGACGCCATAGACGTTGGTCATGACGGTTTGTTTCACCACTTTGCGGGTGATTTTATCCTGGAGGAAAAGAGCGTACTTGTTGCCCTCTGCGGCATCGGCATCGACTCGTTCCTTCACCAACAGCGCCACATGCGCATAGACGTCCTGGGGCCTGTCCAGGGGCACAAGATTGACCTGGCGAGCGCCCTCGAAATCACCTCCAAGGGCCGCATAGTGCTGAAGCCCATTACACGAGCCATCTTGGTGCACAGGCATGTACGAGACATACTCCGTGGGGTCGCCTTTATATGCCTCTGCAAGCTCAAAGCAGCACGCAAGGACTTGCCACGGTTTCTCGCCCTTCTGCCACCAGGCACAATTATAAGGGTCTTTGGCCGATAAAAGAATGTCATCGAGACTCTGGTCCACAAACTGGACCCTCTCGTCCAAGGGCGCCTTATCGATTCCATAGACATTTGCCAAATGGATCTTTAGCCAGCGAAGACCCTTGTGGCCCAACTTCCGGCCCTCCCAAAACAAAAATAGCGATCTCGTCATATCGTTTCCAAGGTGGTTAAAGTGCGGTGAAAGCGGATACGCCCGCCCCCTAAAGTCCACGTTGTGGGGGAAAAAGATCTTTTCTCCCACAAATCCCCTCGCAATCTCCAACTTGTAGTTTGTATCGCACCGCTGGGACTTGGCTGCCAGGGCGTCGTTCACCGCCTGTTTCACCCGTTTCTGGTGCTCGTATCTCGCCTGGGGACTCGCGTCACTGGGGGGAGGGGCTGGGAGCGTGGGCTCGTCTATAATGGGCGGAATGTCCAAGAACTTCTCCCCGGTGTTCCAGTACCGTGTAATCACCGCAAGGACCCGCGAATTCACCGTCCACGCGGTGTTTCCAAGCACATTGAGGCCCTCGTACACCTCGCCAAGGTTGCCGGCCTCAGAGGCGGCCCGAAGATACGCAGAAATCTCCGCCAGGTCCTTGCTACGCACCAACAGACTCCGCGAAAAGAGGTAGCCCCCATCGTTGTGGGTGGTCCATGGCCGTGGGGGCACCAACATGGGCAACAATTGGGGCTGGACAGTGTGGCCAAAGCTTTTGCCGGCCAATTGCCGCACCACTTCCTTGTGGATCAAGAAAACACCGAGTTTCTGCCCGTTGGCGTACTTGTACGTGTGGTGGATAGCGGGCTGGACACCGGTAACGGCCCTGCCGGTCGTGGGGTCGGTCCCGTGAACAGGAACCTTGGCCACGTGCTTTAAAAGCAGAACAAGCACTGCCCCGACCTTTGCGGTGACGGCACTGCTCCACTCGGCATCGGACGAGAAGGCGTCGCGTTTCGACCGGAGAAGCCGTTTCCACTGGCTGCTGGTGCGGCGGTTCAGCCCGGTCTCGGTCTGGAGGAGCCGTGCGGAGCGGTACTCCATTTCCACGGCACGGCCAACGGATAAAAGCGCCCGTGCGGCCCGCATTCCGTTATCGATCCCTCCGGTGGATGTGAGTTTGAGGAGTTCGAGGATGGTGAGGACACAGAGCTTGGGGGGGGGGATAAGAATGAGGTAGGGGGCATAGTACTCGCGATTCTTGTCTCCTTCAGAAACAGCGAGGCTAGAAACAGCGAAGCTGTTTCTTGAGGTGTCTGATGATTCCATTTCGCTTTTGGGATTCTCAGTGGCTGCAAATTTCTCTGAAAAATTTCCCGAAGGGGAATTCCCCGAAGGGGAATTCCCGGAGGGGGAATTACTGGAAGGGGAATTCCCGGAGGGGGAATTACTGGAAGGGAATTTCCCTTCCGGGAAATTCCCGGAAGGGGAAGAATTCCCAGAAGCAGCAGATGTTGCAGAGGCAGCTTCACTACCGTTTTTGGTGGATTTCGAGGTTTTTTGCACAGAACCAGCTTCGCTGCTTCTGTGCTCCTGCTCTCTGCTTCTGGAATCATTGATGTTCGGGTTTTTTCCAGAACCAGCTTCGCTGGTTCTTTCCAAAACCCTCTTACACTCCTCCACCTCCTTCTCCACATACGGCAACAACTCACTATACCACCTAAACAACTGCGCATTCAAGCCCCTGTTCACATTCAATCCCCCCCGCTTCTGCATCTCGTCAAACTCGTGCTTCCACTTCTCCTTCGCGCCCTCCACGCCGCGCACCTCGAGCTGCCGCTGCCGGCCCTCGTTGTACACATCGAGGGCCTCGTTGAAAGCCTTTCTGTCGTCCTCCAGAAGGCCCCTGTAGACCGTGTGGAAGTCGTTGGCAAGATCATTCTGGGGCAGTTCATTCTGAGGCAGTTGTTTCTCAAGCACATCCAGTTCATTCTGAGGCAGTTCATTTATCTCAGCCAGTTGTTTCAAATTAATCTCAGCCAGTTGTTTCTCAAGCACATCCAGTTCATTTATACTCTCAGCCAGTTGTTTCAAATTAATCTCAGCCAGTTGTTTTTCAAGCACATCCAGTTCTTTCTGAGCCAGTTGTTTCTCAAGTACATCATCCAGTTCATTTATACTCTCAGCCAGTTGTTTCTCAAGCACATCCAGTCCATTTATACTCTCAACCAGTCCATTTATACTCTCAGCCAGTTGTTTCTCAAGCACATTTACCAGTTTCTCATTTACTTGTTTCTCAAGCACATCACTCTCAATGAGTTCATTTTCTTTCTCTCTCTCATTCTCTCTCTCTTTCTCATTCTCTCTCTTCTCATTCTCTCTCTCTTTCTCATTCTTTCTCTCTTTCTCTCTCTTCTTATTCTTCCTCCTCCACTCCTCAAACTCATGGACATCGCCCTTTAGGCCCAACAAGGTGTGCCGAATCACCTTCAATCCAAACAGATCCACACCCCGGAGCACCTCCGTGTCCTTCTCCACCGTAGGCACCTCCTTGTTGTCCGAAAAGTACAACGGGGCGTCGGGGGCGCGCACCTGGCGGTAGAGCTGCTGGAAATCCTCCGGCACGTGGTGCTCCGTCACTTGCTCGCCCTGGAACACCGTCATCAAGCCCTCGGCCCCAATCACGTCGATGTGCGCCACAATCTTGCGCACCTGCCTCGTGCTGAACTGCCCTAGGAACCGCGCGTGCGGTGTTCCCGTGGCCAAGTGCTTTGCTAGGACGATGGCGTGTGTCCTGTCGTTGAACTTGATGTCGGGGTACTGCTTCCCAAAGCGCTGCTGGTACGCCATGGCCTCGGCAAGCAGCACAGAGTCCTGGAGCGCCCACAGCCCAAAGTACTCGTTAAAGGTGAAGACATACAGGTCTCTGTTGGCGAGAATGGGGTAGATGGCGTGGAGAATACGCTCGGCCCTCTCGTAGTTGCGGCTCGCTAGCAACGCATCGAGGAGCAGGTGGAGGTGCACCACGTCCTTGGCAAACGGCAGCCGTGTTACGGAGTCGTACTGCGACAGCCAGGCCACCTCGGCGCGTTCTTTCTCGGTGACGCCTTTGAAGGTGTTTTCATTGATGTCGTTGAAGGACCGGAGGTGCGCGGAAATGCGTTTTTTGGGGGGGTCGGGGAAGTCCGCAAGGAGGTGTTTGTAGGAGAGGTGGCGGGAAGGGTGGGGTTTGGTGAGTCGTGCGATGAGCTTGGGTCGCATGATGAAAAATAATGAATTTGAACGAACGAACGAAGTGAGTGAGTTCAGAAGAATAATTTTCGAGCGAACGAAGTGAGCGAGTTAACTAAGAAGAATAATTTTCGAGCGAACGAAGTGAGCGAGTTAACTAAGGACACTCAAGTTGAACGAACGAACGAAGTGAGTGAGTTCTAGCAGAGAATTTTGCGAGTGAGCGAGTGAGCGAGTTCCTACCTAAAGTGAATATTTTCGAGCGAACGAAGTGAGCGAGTAACTAAGAAGAATAATTTTCGAGCGAACGAAGTGAGCGAGTTAACTAAGAAGAATAATTTTCGAGCGAACGAAGTGAGTGAGTTAACTAAGGAGAATAATTTTCGAGCGAACGAAGTGAGTGAGTTCCTATCTAAGTGAATAATTCTCGAGCGAGCGAGTGAGTGAGTTCCTACCTAAAGTGAATATTTTCGAGCGAACGAAGTAGCGAGTTCTAGCAGAGAATTTTTTTGCAGCCGTCCCATCACCAAGTTGTTGCGAGTGAACGAGACTAACAGTGAGTAATGACGAGCGAGCGAGTTAAATAGGAGAATTATATTAAACGAGTGTACAAAATAAGCGAGCTCCTGCCTAAAAATGACAAGTTTCGAGTGGCGAAGTGAGTGAGTTCCCATCTAAAGTGAATAATTTTCGAGTGAGCGAGTGAGTGAGTTCCTACCTATAGTGAATAATTTTCGAGTGAGCAAGTGAGTGAGTTCCCATCTAAAGTGAAGAATTCTTGAGCGAGCGAAGTAGCAAGTTTCAGCAAAGGAACTATTTCACTGTTAATTTCTTGTAATTAGTTATTCCAGCTAGCTTCGCTGCTCATATCTTTCTTTCACTAGCTATTCGCAATTACTCCCTAACTGCTCAAAATCTCTTTTATTTGCTTTCTTCGCTCACTGTTAAAATTTCTTTCAGTTATTCCAGCTAGCTTATCTGCTCATATCTCTCTTTACTAGCTATTCGCAGTTTCGCTAACTGCTCAAAATCTCTTTATTGCTATTGTCTATACTCAAATAGGTTAGACACGAACAAGAGTGATGTAGTCTTTATGATTATCAGAGCTGAGTTAGCTAGTTATAGACGATACACCGAGTATTATTTAGTACCCTAAAGAGGCTTATGAGTCCTAATATGTTGATTTCCAGTTCGTCAGTGCTGTGTGTTTCTCACTGTCTCTTCAAAATGTCGTCCAAAGTGTCTAAAAATGTCGCTTTGAATCTACAAAAATCGAATGTCGCCTTGATGAGCAAAAAATGTTAATTATTAAGATGGTCCTGCATATAGTTGTCGGCCATTCAAGTTGCCCATGGAACCACCTAGAACTAGTCGTAATCTAATAATGATATTTATCCATCACTGACAGAAGAGATATGGCCAACCGACCCATGAAGTCACCCAGAGGTTTGAGTAAGGGAATACCAAGCGAATTGAGAGTGGAATATCACAGAATGAATTTGTTTCAGAATTAAGCAAGCGAGTTTTGAGTGGAATATCACAGAATGAATTTGTTTCAGAATTGAGCAAGCGAATTTTGAGTGAAATATCACAGAATGCTAATTGTTTCGAATTGTGCAAGCGAGTTTTGAGTGAAATATCACAGAATGCTTCTTGTTTCGAATTGAGCAAGCGAATCTTGAGTGGAATATCACAGAATGCTTCTTGTTTCGAATTGAGCAAGCGAATCTTGAGTGGAATATCACAGAATGCTTCTTGTTTCGAATTAAGCGAAGACGATTTTGAGTTTGATATCCATGAGACTTTGTAGAATATTGAGGGAGCGATTCTGAGTTTGATCTCCATGAGACTTTTTGTAGAATATTGAGGGAGCGATTCTGAGTGGGTAATGGAAGAATACTAGTCTGAGCTAACGTATTTATAGAAATGAGCAAATGGATTCTCAGTCGAGTATAACAAAATTGAGCGAAGCTTTAGAGGCCTGGAAATGCTCATATAATGAGTGGTCAATGAGAAATATGGTTGCCCATCAAGATAAGAAGGTTAAGGACATGACCTATTCTACCGGGGCTTCTCAGAAAGCATTCTACTGAGCGAGTAGTAACTGTTACCTGATTGTGGTCGAGGGCCATTTGCAGCCTCCCATTACGATGTTTTTAGCGAGGGAACCATTACTAAGACTGACTAGTTTCGAGTGCACGAAGTAGCGGGTCTAACTAAGGAGAATAAGTTGAACGAATGAACGAGGTGAGCGAGTTTCTACCTAAAAATGAATAATTTTCGAGCAAACGAAGTACCGAGTTAACTAAGGAGAACTAATTTCGAGTGAACGAAGGGAACGAGTTCCTAGCTGAGACTATTTTTCGAGTGAGCGAAGTGATGGTATTCTGTATTTAGTCCTTTCGCTAATGTGTGTTTAGATGTCCCTTTACTTACGGAGAATTAAGATGTCCTACACTATTGGAATAGTTAAGATATCCCTTCACTATTGGTTTTGTTTAGATTTCCCTTCATCAATGGGGGTTTACATGTCCGTACATCGATATGGTATCGAATTTAGACTTGCTTCACTATTGTGGTATTTAGATGTCGCTTTAATATTGGGATAAAGTTGTAGACGTCCCTTTCTATTGGTTATGGCTTCTATATCCTTTCATTATTATTTGAGCTGGCATGGAGTGGAACTATTGAACTTTACTTTTCTTCTAATGGAGTTAGAAGTGAATATAGATTGAGTTGATCTTGGAATGGAGTACATTTGTCTGGGCTGGCCACCTGACTCTGGTAATTGCAGCCGTCCCCATCACCTGTTGTTGCGAGTGAACGAGACTATCAGTGACTAGTTTCGAGCGAGCGAGCTTAAAGGAGAATTAAATTGAACTAGTGAAAGTTCTTAACTAAAGGAAACTATTGATTGAGTAAACGAGTAAGCGAGTTAACTTAGGAAAATTAAATTGACGAGTGAACGAAGTGAACGGGTCCCAGCAAATGACAGCTATTTTTGAGTGAGGGAAGTAGCGAGTCTTAAGTAAAGAGAATTAAATTAACGAGTGAACGAAGTGAGCGAGTTCTCTAAAGAAGACCTAATTAGTAACGAGTGAAGAGGAAAACGGGGTAACGAAGTGAACCAGCTCCTAAATGACAGCTACTTTCGAGTGAGCGATGAGAGATTTCTTAGCTAATGTGAACTATTTTCGAGTGAACGAGTGAATCCTAATGAATAAATCTGATTCCTACTAATGAGAATGTAATCGAGTGGTCTATAACTATCTGATACTGACTGAAAGATTATACGCGCCACAGTTGGATACAGGCTGACGAGTAAATAGTTAATAATGACGAATGGTAGGTACCAAGCACTTACAATTATAGCCGGTCCCTACTACGTTGTTCATCGAGTGACGAGTGACTTGGAAAATCGAACTTGAATAATTAGAATGGGGTATAACCGACCGTCAAGGGCGGGCGAAGATAGAATTATGAGGGTATGATTCATTAGGTCGCTAATGCTTGGAATTACTGGGGTATACCATGATATTCCCCGCTATTGAACCTCGCTTGGCTCAGCTCTCATGGGTAATTCTCAGGAAAGATAGTCGACCAGTTCGCTTCGCTGTCAATTACGATGTCCATTTAACTGAAAGAAGTATTGCCCTTAAATTAGCTAGAGGGTCTAACACTTTAAATACCGGAGTAAATTGGTGAATGACAATTAATCAAAAAAAGTTGCAAATTTACAAAATAATGGCCAACCAACTGGTAATTTGAATTATTATAGAGTCAGGCATACCAAGCGGATAAAAAGACAATAAACCGACTTTGGCTGAGTTAAATGAGTGATTTAACGCTGAACACCTACTACTGACCCCCAATGACTAAATAGGGACTACTTTAGTGAGTATCTCGGAATTTGTATATTGAGTGACAAGCCGGAGAGATACAAGGGTAGAAACAGAGTCATCGAATAGGAGAAACCTGGATGTCAAGCGATACCGAGGTGAAGACTCATAATTCCTTGGAATATCAGAAAACCTGAAGGAATCTGGATAGTGCGAACTGCCACCCCTCTTTGCTAACATTAATTAATTAAGAGAACCTACCAAGAAAACCCATTAAGAAAACCTATTGAGAAAACCTATTAAGAAAACCCATTAGGAAAACCTATTAAGAAACCTGACTAACTATCACGCTTTTCTGGCGATTTGCCTTTGTTGTGTTGAGGACCGGAATTTTTGATAAAAGCACTGAACTTCATTTACGGCTTCAGAAAATGCTTAAATACAGTCAATACATGGTGGCATATTTTTTAGTTCCAATCCTTGGCTTGCTCGTCATATATTAGCAAATATATAGCTCAATACATGGTTCGCTAGCAGTCATACCGGGGTCATTTATTGTGGTAGGATGACCGAAAAGTACATTTAGAGTCTCCTACATTCTCTCTTCCACTGAAATCCTTACCTACTCGATCTCGAACTGAGCGAGTTGCTCTGTCTAAATGAATGTCAATATACACTTGACGTAATTACCATGTAGATTACCTGTCTTAGAATCCAAAAAGCATCATACGTAGTGAAATTGATTGAGCGATTTGAGCCAGGAAATAGCCGTACTGCATATAAGACACCACTGAATATCCATAGGTTGTGGTTCAATAGTTTCTAGAGAATTGCATTCGCTAAGTCTCCTTTAGGTATTCTTGCCACTAAAACCTGAGTACCACCACTGAAAGTCTCCTGATTGCAGCCACACCAATGTCAATATGTAGTAGATGGTAAGGGTGTAAAGATGGTAAGGGTGATAGTAATAGATAGGTAGTATAGATGGATAGTATAGATGGATAGTATAGATGGATGGTATAGATGGATAGTAAGATGGTTATGGTCTAATATTGTATCTGTATTACCTTCCAGTCTGTCCTACATCATCGCATTATCTGTCATTATATATATTCGTTCTACTCGTTGTTCTATTGCCACGGCTTGTTGGCAGGGACTATCAAAGTAGCTCGAGAGTATGATAAACACCACCGGCTATTACTCATAAACCATCATGTATCAGCTGTCACCAAAGCTCGTCATCACCGTTGCTTAGTACCAATTGTGTGAGTAAGCAATAAGACTGACTCAAGAACTAGAAATTAGAGTCACGCAACTTAGAAACAAAGAATCCGAAAAGGAACTAAGAATCTCACATTCACTCACAAAAAGGAACTAATAATCTCACATTCACTCACAAAAAAGGACTTAAACTCAGAATCTCACACACAAAAAGGGACTAATAATCTCACAAAAAGGGACTAAGGGACTAAGAGTCACATTACTAACTCGCTCCGTGCTCATTTAGCCCACCATTACTTCATTCCGTGCATCACCAATGTTCATACAATTATGCTGACAGTCTTGAGTGGCAAGTGAGTACTAGTACTCCGATAGTTATTCTACTCTCAGTGGTTCGCCACTGTTCGAGTTGTGGTAGGAGTTGGAGTCCAACAGTTCTGGCGCAACTGAAAAGGGAAAAATAGTGTCGTCAAACTGTCAAGAATGCATTAACTTTAACAAGTAGGCATTGACTGAAACAAGTAGACATTAACTTAACAGTTAGCAAACGTTCAACATGTTTTCCACCGTTAACAAGTGGGAATTTCTAACAACTAGACATTTTCTAACGTCAAGTAGACATTCTAACGTCAAGTAGACATTGTAACTGTTAACAAGTAGACATTCTAGACTCCACTGTTTCAGTTTTTTCTGTTCCAGTTTTGCATCCTTCTGTTCAGATAGAGCCAACACTTCTTCGAGAATATTACACACAGTTCGCTGCGCTCACTGTGCTCACTGTGTGTGATCACTATTAATTTTTTCTGATAAAAATAAGGGGCAAAATCCGATCATTCTTCGCTTATGTGATATCCAGTCGCTCAACCATACAAACACTAGTCGCAAGCGACTAGTGAGTTGTATGTTCGTTGAGTCTCGGACACCCTGCCTTCGGCAGTCTGTCCTATAATCCCATTTCTGCCTGCAACGCCCTCAACGCCTCCTCATCCTCATCCTCCTCCTCCGGTTTGGCCCTGCTAACCGCCGGGAAGGTCGGCAAATCCACCTTCTTCTCCTTCTCCTTCTCCTTCCCCTTGTGCTCCTCCTGCAACTGGGCCAACTCCTCGTCCAACTCATCCTCGTCCACGTAGTCGTTCGCCACCGGCCTCGAAATGGCCTCTGAGATCTCGTCTGCCAACTCGACCTGCTCGCGGATATCGTCCATTGTTTCCTCGACCTTGTCGATGTCGTATTCGCCGTGGAGATGCTTCAAAGCATTGGAGCCCTGCTTCATTGCCTTCATGGTCTCGAGGTTCAAGTTGGCGCCCTCAATGGCGGCCAACTGGGAGTCCAACGACTCGATCTGGTTCTCTATCTTGATGAGACTTGCTTCATACGTCTTTTTGCGCTTGAGCGCGTTCTTGGCAAGCGTCTTGTTGGTGGCTATGTGTTTCCGTGCGAGCGCATCCTGGTCCGCTATTTGCAGCTCAAGGTGGCCCCGTTTCTTGTTGAGCGTTTGTATGTGCTCCCGTAGCTCCACGATAGCTTTCTTGGGAAGCTCCTTCTTTTGTTGTTTCTGGCCGCCGAAGAGGTAGTTCCACATGGAAATAATAATATCAGTGAGCGTAGCGAACTGATATTAGCTCGCTCATTGATACTGCTACGCTCACTGATACTGCTACGCCACTGATATTGCTACGCCACTGATATTGCTACGCCACTGAAGCGTCTGCTCACTCGAGTACTCGTACAAGATATAGAGATGATAGTACACAGTAATAAAATGACAGGGATAATAAAACACTAGATAAGACTGACAAAATAAAAACCAATCTCTAGGACTTATGGTATAATATTCATTAATGGAACATTAATACTAGAATATTACAAAGAAAAATCCACGAGTGTGTTGAGCAAGTGTGATTGAATAGGAAGCGACTATCAAGTAAAAGAAGTACTACTCACTGTTGGAGTGATTGAATAGGAAGTGACTATCAAGTAAAAGAAGTACTACTCACTGTTGAAGTGATTGAATAAGGAAGTGACTATCAAGTTAAAGAAGTTACTACTCAGTTGGTTCGTTTCATTTTAGAACCATTATACTAATAAAACCATTACGATTCGAACACGAGTGAAGTGTTTTGAATGTGACAAGTTGGCCACGTGACAACAATACTCACTTTTTTACCAGACACTGTCCCTTTGCGACTGTCCCTTTGCGTAAATTGTGCTGATGACTCTGCAACCGTAGAGGTCAGCCAACGGCTTATCCCTGCTCATAGGTTACCCTCCTGTCAAAGCCACACATATATCTACAGTTGTGCTAATTGCGTTTGTATGTGCAGGCAGCTCTCGTTCATTCATATATAGTAAGCTTGCCCATTTTTCTTCACTCAACCTTCTATGTATGTTGTAGTTTCAGTAACGTTGACCACTACAAAATATAATTCACTGCTCATTTTCAAAGGGTCCATTTGATCTGACTAGTTGCAGTGAGCAAGCTCACTGCTCATTAATTCTGTCTTGTTCGCATTTTCCAGTGGCTGTCTTCCTAGCTTCAGCAAGTCTTTGGCTTATCTGGTCTAGTGTCCATATAAATAGTACCCTGCGGTCTACAGGCTTACCTGATAGTTCACCTATGATGATTTTGCAATCTTGATTTTCCCGAAATTGTGAAGAAAGTTGTGAAAAGAGCCGGAGTAGTTCATAGTATGTGCACGTTTAACGATCATTGATGATTCATGGAATTAATACAAGATTCATAATACTCAGATCCATAATACTCAGATTAATACTCAGATTATACTCAGATCCACACACTCAGATTAATACTCAGATCCATAATACTCAGATCCATTAATACTCAGATTATACTCAGATTATACTCAGATTATACTCAGATTATACTCAGATTATACTCAGATTAATACTCAGATTATACTCAGATTAATACTGATTATACTCAGATCCACACACTCATATCCTACAATCTCATCCATTAACTCATATGGCCACTTGTCGACATATGAACAGTCAAACCCTCTGCACAATCCTGAGTCAAAATTTGGAGAGCAAGACAGAAACTTGATAGTCTTAATAGTTGCCGGATGTGCTAAAAACTACTTTAGCCGACTTATGACCATTCAGCCACACTAGAAGACCTTAATGATATACTTTAGAATACTGATAATGATATTTTTCAGAAATACTAGTTAAACTTTAGGTGCCAGACAGTCTATGACCTGTTCTGATGAAAATAGAGATTCTTGTGCTAAGTTGGTTAATGATTGAATTATAGAAGAAAAAGGAGGGTATATGATTATTTGTGTGATGTCGATAATATTGGCTGAGGCTCGTAGGTGTATGGTTAGGCTGAATACTGTGTATTTAGGATTAAGCTGATAATTCAAGACATTCAACTTTATTGATGCTGCTGGAGTATGGAGCTATACGAGGATATGGTTGCTGGTACTTGAAGATAGTTGGTTTGAGGTACTATATGCAGGAGTGGATATCCAGTTGGAATATTATATGCAGGATCATATATTCAGATTGAATATTACATGCAGGACCACATTTTTCGATGGATACTGTATGCAGGTCGTATATTCAGATGGAAACTGTATGAGGACACGGTTAGATTATAGACTATAATACAATATGTGATAATTTCTGATATTTAAGCGCTGATATGAAGTATATGTAAATTAGGATATGTACGAGTATATCAATGTTGGGATACATATGTACAACTTTTAGCATTTACACTGTGTACAATATTTTAGAGATACTGTGAGTACGATTTTTTGGTTAGTATATAGATAGGTACCATGTATGTAAAAAGGTTTTAGGATGTAAAGTAGTAGGCTGAGAGACTGTTTTTTTTCAGATATACTGTACGAGAAGTGGTGGTACGACATAGAGATTGTAGGATTATTTAGGTCTATTAGTGAGATAGAGGCTATTTTAGTTCTTTTTGTTTTATGTCATATCTCCGTACCAAAGCCCAAGCCATCGTCAAGGAATACCTTGAAGATGAAATCAAGGACTTTCCCGAGTATCCCCGCATAAGAGAGCTCGCCATTATCAACACGTGTTTCCGGCGCATAAAAAGGTTCAACCGGCCTTTATTCGAGTGCTTCAACTACGAGACCAAGACCTTCGACATCCTTAGCATCAACGAATGCCAGGATATGTCTGGTGCACTCGATGTAGAGGAACAGAGGGCCCTCGTGAATATCTACAATGAGTACATATCGTCGGCGGTATACAAGCCGATGGGATTAGAGCGGGCAAATGCCTTTGCCGAGACCCTCGTGGTACTCAGAGACGAAGCGGATGCCATTGAAAAATGTAATCTCGAAAAATTAATGTTTGAGTCAGGAGACATTCAAGATTTGTTACATAGAATGTATAGAGCAGAGGATCTTTTGGACGGGGGGGCAAAGTACTACAGAAATGAACTCAGAATTTTGAGCTCGGCCTACCAAACCATTTACGAGATGGATGGAAGAAGACCGTGTGAATTCTTGGATAAAGTGCACGCCCACTACAGAGAGTTTTTGGAGACGGAATACGATCCAAGCGCTAAGCCAATTGAGGAAAATTACAGAAAAATGGTTAATTTCGCCTCTCGGTACGAACGTATGATCGAGCAGAAAGTGATACACGAAAGAAACACCAGACCACACAAGCCACATAATCCCCGCAAACATACATGGTCTAAAAGACGTTCTAGATGGAATAAATTAAGGTAAGAGAATGTGAAGTAATAACTGGAGAAATGATCAGGGCTTCTAATTAAGCTTCTAATTAAAAGATGGTGCACGTGAGAAAGGTTAGGTGACCCTCATATACAGAATAGAGAATACAGAATAGAAAAGCATAGACAATCCACTAAACTATCAGAATAACTCTCAGACACCCACAATACGATACCCACCTTGGCTACGTTAGGTAATGCATTAATTAAGGTCCCACGAGGGTATATACTATCTTAGTAAGTCGTTTATATTAATGCTTCATTGGCAAGAATACTTCTCAGATAGACAGCGAAAACACTCAGCATAGATCTGGCCTTACAGAGCGATGAACGCTTTGTCATTCATAGCTATTAAGCATTTCTACCATTTCTACCTGCACATAAGAGGGTATGACAGATGGATGTACTTGTATCCATCAAGGTGTCTGATAATTTTGTTTTTATTGGTAGACAAAGGAAACACTAGATTTTCTCACTCTTCTTCATAACTAGTAAATGAAAGGTCTTCATTTCGTGCCTCCAAGCTCTTTAAGTTACTACACTTTGTTTGTCATTCCATGTATATTCTACCAACTTTCAATACTGTTTTGGTTTAATTTGAGATCGTAGTTGGTACAACAGAATGCTACTGCATACCGAAATCATTCAGCACAATAGTGGTCTGGCCAGACAATTCTGAGCGAGCACAGTGAGCGAGCACAGTGAGCGAAGCGAACTGTGCAAGGACAGAATACAGTCTCATGAGCAGCACAGTGAGCGAAGAATTCGAATCATTATTCTGAGCAGACAATCAATTTGAATTCTTTTCTTCTCTGAGCGTACAATTGAGCATTGAATTGGATATCTGTATAGTTACCCTGTAGGGTTAATTAATCCTGTTCACCTTAACATTTTCTTTATCCTTTTCACTTTAACATATTCTTAAACCTGTTCCCTAACATTTTCTTAATCCTGTTCCCCTAACATTTTCTAATCCTGTTCACCTTGACATTTTCTTCCTGTCATCCTCCTTAATGTTCTCATTCTAATTACTTACCATTACTGGCACTTGAACGCTTACCCACTGTTATTCCATTTCTAGATCAGTATCCATATTGTCCTATCCGTAAACATTTATGGTTCATAGCCCATTAGTGAGTCCAGGTGATGGGCGGTCAGCTAGATAACGACCACATAAAGGATAGGAAGGATATTGAGGATCCACAATCGCACCAGTTGATGGAAGTATGGTGATTTGATAGGTTCATCTGCCCAAAAATGCATTATTGTCCATGAGCAGTCAAAAAAACTCTTATCGATTATGCTTCGATTATGCTTATGTTCATCTATTCTGGCACGTCAAAAGAACTCTTATCGATTATGTTCATCAATTCTGGCACGTCAAAGATATGATCATCTGTTCATCTCCACGTCATCGTTAGAAATGATTATATGCCTGGATCATCCAGTCTTCCTCGAAAATCATTGATGTGCATTATGAAGCTTTCATGCTCCTCTTCTTATCCTCATTCTTATAATGGCACTATCTGTATCCCCATGTGCGTTTTCAATAATGTACAGCCTGCTGGTGATTATGTGAACCAAGCGACCATAGACGTATATATCATTCCATCACTGATACTACTGACTAGCAATGAATGTCAGATCATCAATGACTCATGCTCTGATGGTGGCATTCATATCAATGGCATCATAATCTTCATCGGTGGTGTAAATTCATATATCTTGATTATCAAGATTCTCATCAGTGGTGCTATTGAAAGCATCCATATCATTGATAACATATTCTCATCAGTGGTCTATCGAATGATCAATATATCAACTGAGCGTTCAGTTATTTTGAATGAAGCATTCATATTCAATTATCAAGATTCTCATCAGTGGTGATCGAATGGGGTATTTAACATGAATGACATCATAGTTCTTCATCAGCTAGACATGCAAATCAATGGCTTCATAATTTTTCGTAACGTTCAATATGACATCATATTCTTCATCGGTGATGTTATTTTGAATGCTTCAATCAATAACAATGTCATATTCTTCACCTGTGAATCTATATTGAACACTTCATTCAATAACAATGACATATTCTTCACTTGTAATTCTATATTGAATGCTTCATTCAATATCAATGACATATTCTTCACCTGTGATTCTATATTGAATGCTTCATTCAATATCAATGACTATTCTTTGACTTTATTGAATGCTAGACATTCAATATGACATCATATTCATCAAGTTAGACATATTGAATGCTTCTTTCATAATCAATGACTTTTCCTTGGTTTTACTTTATTGAATGCTGCATTCAATATCAGACATATTCTCATCAAGTAAGCTATATTGAATGCTATCGCATTCAATATTAGCGCATTCAATATCATATTCTCCATTAAGTAAGATATTGAATGCTGCGTAATCAATATCAGACATATTCTCCATTCAGTAGATATATTGAATGCTGCGCAATCAATATCAGACATATTCTCCATTCAGTAGATATATTGAATGCTGCGCATTCAATATATCAATTAGCGCCTCCAGAACACTATGACACCATCACCCACAAAAAGAAAAACAAAATCAACACCCCAAATATCTTCAAAAACAACCACCTGTTACTCAGAATATGCGCATAATACTTCAACAACTCCCTCTGTGCACCCAGAATATTCATACTTATATCCTCCACGTTCTCGTCTATTCTCTGTATCTGCTCGCCCTGCTCAGACACCATTGTAGCCAACTGGGAAAAGAGATTCCCCACCTCGTTTATTGTCGACTCGATCGTCTCCACGGCCCTATTTCTCGACTGCAAATACTCACTGGTCTGCTCCTCCATGAGCAAGAGCTGCTGGGTCTGGTTCGGGATGGAGAGGTACTCGTTGGAGTATGGCGAGTCGTAGGGGCTGCCCTCGTAAGTATCGCTGTATCCCGGGGTCATTACCGAGGGTGTGTTTGCGAGAAACGGGTTTTCGGCCGCCATGGGCGACTTGGCGCGTGCATCTCCTCGATTGGCCAGAAGAAAGTTATCTGTGCGGCTCTTGCTGAGAATCTCATTCTTCTGGCGTGTTTCCAAGACGCTCTTGAACTCGCCACTCACATTCTTCATTTTGCTGTTCAAGAGCGCCACCACATTCTTGGAAAACTGCGACGTTTGCGTGTCAATCTGGATCGACGTGTCGCCCTTCATGAATTTCTGGAGGTTCTGGATGTTCTGCTCAATCTTGAAGATGTCCTGTTTGATGACATACGTCAACTCGCCAATCTCCACAGGGTTATCGTCAAAGAGCGGCTTCCGTTTGGCGAGAAGCGCGAGTTTGCCCAACATATCCGTGACCCGCGAGATGTCCTTGGCAATCACGCTCGCGTGCTGGCTGAACTGCGACCGGGGGGGGGGGGCATTGGCCTTGGGGATGCTCTGCTTGTTCTTCTTGTTGATTTTATCAAACGATGACACGCATTGCTGGAACTCGAACGTGCGGTTCTTGATGGACATAATATAGAAATATGATTATGATTATGTAATAATACACATACATAATCATACACACAATCATACACACACAATCACATATAATCATGAATACATAATCTGTAGATAATCTGTTACAAATATGATAATCATACAGATCTTGTATGATACAGATGAACCTAGACTATTCTGCCACAATATGAATACACATACATTCTACACGTAAACATTTGAGATCTAAGCGTTATAGACATTCTACACGTAAACACTATAGATACTTGTACACTACACATTCCACGTCAACATTATAGATCTACACTAAACATTCAGATACACATCTAGATTCACACAGTTCTACTAGACATATATAATCCCTTATTACCTTATATCTATGAGATCGCTGGTCACTTTAGGTGAGAGGAAGGACAATATAAAAGTAGCTAGCATGTTTGCTACAATCGCAGCATTCGCTTCGCTCATGCTATGTTTCTCTATGTATTAGCTATTATTCTAGCTGGCCATTTACTGAAATCGGGTGGCACCCTAAAGTCCTGTAAGAAAGTACTGGTGTAGCATGGTGATTCCTGAATAACTCACGTAATTAAGTGTCACTTGGACATACCTGATTAAAGGTCACTTGGACATACCTGATTAACGTGTTCTTGGACATACCTGATTAACGTGTTCTTGGACATACCTGATTAACGTGTTCTTGGACAGTACTCACGTAATCATGAAACTAGCTTTATCCAGTTAGTTAATAGGGATGGGAGATGGCTTGGAATATCGAGAAGGGGTTTTATATAGATTGTACAAAGTATATCTCATCCAAAATTATTAGAACCATGAAAGTTTCACCTGCTCGGCATCGACAAGTCTGCTGGTCTTCACATCGCTAGCTCATTCATCCAGCTATGTCAGAAGTCTTGACCTGCTAGTTCATCCAGCTATGTCAGATTATGTCTTAACCTGCTAGTTCATCCAGCTATGTCAGAATATGTCTTCACCTCGCTAGCTTGTTCATTAAAAAAAGTCTACACGATTCATCCAAATAGACGTCACCCCCTACACACAGATATATACAAATTATTCATCCATTATTAGTCTACACACAGATTCATACAAATTATTTTACACCTGCTAGCTCGGTTCATCCGAATCTAGTAGTGTACACTCAGATTTATACAAATTATTGAGTATTCACCTCGCTGGTTCATCCAGTTATTTCAGATTTACTTAAGTCTTCACTCGCTACGCTCCTTCATCCAAAATATTAGGGACCATGAAAGTCTCACTCGCTACGCTCGTTCATCCAACAAGTCTGCATTAATTAAGTCTTCACCTTCGCTTCGCTCAGGTTCATCCAAAAATAGAGTCTACACTCAGATGTATACAATTTATGATTATTCACCTCGCTAGTTCATCCAAATCTAGTAGTCTACACTCATATTCGTAGAAATTATTGAGTCTTCACCCTCGCTACGCTCGGGTTCATCCCTTATGAATATCTACTCACAGATGTATACACATTATTTAGTCTTCACCTCGCTACGCTCGGCTCATCCAAAATTTCAGTTATCCGATAGTCTTCACCTCGCTGGCTCGGTTCATCCAGATCTAGTAATCTACACTCAGATATGTACAAATTATTGAGTCTTCACCCTCGCTACGCTCGGGTTCATCCCTTATGAATATCTACACACAGATGTATACAAATTATCAAGCCTTCACCTCGCTAGATCGGTTCATACAAATTATTGAGTCTTCACCTCGCTGGCTCGGTTCATCCAAATCTAGTAATCTACACTCAGATTCATACAAATTATTTAGTCTTCACCTCGCTACGCTCGGTTCATCCAATATGTTAGCTTTACTTAAGTCTTCACTCGCTCCGCTCGTTCATCCAAAATATTAGGGACCATGAAAGTCTTCACTCGCTACGCTCGTTCATCCAAAATATTAGGGCCATGAAAGTCTCACTCGCTACGCTCGTTCATCCAAATGTGATCTTTTTTTAGGTTATTTTCATTAAAAAATCTTCATGAGACCTATAAAATTGATGGGCCATGAGCGGTCGCTCACCCAAGTCAAATACAACCGCGAAGGCGACCTCCTCTTCTCCGTTGCCAAAGACAAATCCGCGTGCATCTGGTACTCGTCCAACGGCGAGCGTCTCGGCACCCTAGAAGGCCACAACGGTACCATCTGGTCCATCGATGTTGACCCCGAGACCCACTTGTGCGCCACCGGTTCTGCTGACATGTCATTCAAGTTGTGGAAGGTCCAGACAGGCGAATGTCTCTACACTTGGGACTCTCCGTCGCCCTGTAGACGTGTCCAGTTCTCGTGTGATGGGTCCAAGATTTTTGCCATTGCTGACCAGGTTATGGGCCACTGCGGCACCATTTCGGTGTATAACATCAACCACGATGAGGCCACGTTGCGCCAGCAGAGCCCCGAGCCCGTGTTGGTGATTGAGACGCCCAAGGGCGAGAGCAAGGCCACCGTGGCTGGGTGGACCGCCGATGACAAGTACATTGTTGCTGGGTTGGAAAATGGATACGTTTGCAAATACGACGCCAAGACTGGTGAAAAGGTGGCCTCATTGCAGGCCCATGGTATTCACACCGAGGAGGAAAAGGTGGCGGTCACCGATATACAGTTTTGCCCAGAGGACAAGTCGTACTTTATTACCTCGTCCAAGGATAGGTGTGCGGTTTTGGTTGACGTCGACACGTTCCAGATCTTGAAGGTGTACAAGGCCGATGCGCCAATGAATTCCGCCGCCATCACCGCCGTAAAGGACTTTGTCATCTTGGGTGGCGGTCAGGAAGCGAGAAACGTCACCACTACGGCAGAGTCGCAGGGTAAGTTTGAGGCAAGGTTTTATCACAAGATCTTTGAGGATGAGATTGGGAGAGTTAAGGGGCATTTTGGACCGTTGAATACCGTGGCGGTTCACCCGGATGGAACGGGGTATAGTAGTGGGGGGGAGGATGGGTTTATAAGGGTGCATGCGTTTGATAAGAGTTATTTTGAGTTTTTGTTTGATGCGGAGAGGACGGAGAGGAATGCGATAAAGGCATAGCCTTCATCGAGCGAAGCGAGATGAAGGCGGGTGACTAAGTCTGAGCCTTCACCGAGCAAGCTTTCCCGAACGAGCTTACCGAGCACTTTACCGAGCGGAGCGAGGTAAAGTGTGAGGAAGCGAGTAGGGAAAGCGAAGCGAGGGAAGGCGAATAAGAACTTGGTGATTAAAGTGTGAGCATTTACCGAGCGAAGCTCGGTAAATGCGAATTAGAATAGGTGACTAGTACCTTTCATCGAGCAAGCGAGATGAAAGAATAGAGAATTTGGTGACAAATGTGTGAGCTCACCTAGCGAAGCGAGGTGAGCGAAATTAAGTAATCAAATAGAATGTGTATGATCATCACCAAGCAGCCTTTCATCGAGCGAAGGCTTTACCGAGCGAAGCGAGGTGAAGCTTGCTTGGTGAAGGCTAAATAATTAGGTGAGTGAATGAGTTTCAGATGAATGTGAGCCTTCACCAAGCGAAGCGAGGGAAGGCGAATTAGAATTCAGGGACTAGAGTAACCTTTCATCAAGCGAAGCGAGATGAAAAAGAATAAAGAATTTGACTTTTTTGTGAGCTTCACCTAGTGAAGCGAGGTGAAGCGAAATTAAGTAATCTTAAAGTATGCATTTATCACCAACCGAAGCGAGGGAAGCCGAATAAAAATTTGGGTGACTGAAGCGCCTTTCATCGAGCGAAGCTAGATGAAAGAGAATGATTTAGATGAATGTGAGCCTAACCAAGCAAGCTTAACCGAGCGAAGCGAGGTGAAGCTTGTTTGGTGAAGGCTAGATAATTAGGCGACTAAAGCTTTCATCGAGCGAAGCGAAAGAGAATGAATGTGAGCCTTCACCAAGCGAAGCGAGGGAAGGCGGATAAGAACTTAGGTGCTAAGTGTGAGAATTTACCGAGCAAAGCTCGGTAAATGCGAATTAGAGGTTAGGTGACTAGAGTACCTTTCATCGAGCAAGCGAGATGAAAGAGAATTAGAATTTAAGCGACTAAAATAGGATTTCTTCGAGCGAGTGAGATGAAAGCAATTGAGAATTACTAAAGGAGACTTTCATCGAGCGGAGCGAGATGAAAGTGAATCTGAATTTGGTGAGAGTGCCTTCATCGAGCGGAGCGAGATGAAAGCAAATAGAGTTATTGAATAGATGTTTTTTATCCTTCATCTCGCTTTGCTCGATGGAGAAGAAGTAACTGATTGTATAAAATGTAAATGAATCAAGCGAAGCGAGATGAATGAGAAGTGCTATAGAATATGTTTTTCCAGGAAAGTCACGTGATTAATACAGTAGTTATGAGGCGAGGTGAAACGAATAAAGTAACAAAAGGATGTATGCGCCTTCATCGAGCAAGCGAGATGAAAGTGGTTCGAATTGGATTAGAATAAGCATTCACCTCGCTTCACTCGATGAAAGGGTCAAGAATTAAATTAGAATGGCCTGAGCGAAGTGGGTGAGGGCGAATACAATTAAGGTTCCTAGTGAAAGCAAATAAAGTAACCGAATAGGATGTGTACGAACGTTCGAGTAAGCGAGGCGAATAAGTCATCAATAGTGTGTGTTTAGCCTTCATCTGGAGAAAGCAAACTAGAATTAGGTGCCTGTAGTAGCTATTCATCGATTGTCCAATTAAATGATTGTATTAATGTAAATGAGTCTTATTGAACGAAGCGAGATGAATGAAATTTAGTGATTGTATAGAATGTAACCAAGTCTTCTCGCTTCGCTCGATGAATGCGATTGAGAATTAGATGAAAATAAGCCTCTCCTCGCTCCAGTCGATGAAAGCAAACAAAGTGATCGAATAGGATTTATATAAGCCTACATTAGCAAAGCGAGTTGAATGAAATTTAGTGATTGTATAGAATGGAACCGAGTCATCATCGAGCGAAGCGAGATGAATGCGAATGAGAATTGTTTGACTAGTAACCAGGTACTATCGCTGGTTTACCTTCGCTTCGCTCAGGTAAACCATGAGCTAAACGAGGTGAATCGAATATAGTAATTAAATAGGATTAACCTGAGCAAAGCGAAATGAGGGGCATTCGAAAATAAGTATGTGCCTTCACCGAGCGAAGCGAGGTAAAGGCGAACCAGATCTAGGTGACTAACGTGTCTTTCATCGGGCAAACTACTCGCTCAAAAACCCTCGAATAGAGCTTGAAACAGCTGAATTTCACTTTGCTTATTGTTTTCACACTTGCCGGGATGAAATTAGTCCTGGCTGACTCCCTTAGAAATGGCGGACCACGATCGTAGGAATACTGAATACAAGTCATGATTCACTTTGACTGTTGAGATAAAATGCCCGCTTTTGACTAAACCATTCCAGTCTGGGCTTCCTTCACTTCACACCTAGTCGAGTGTTGACTCTTAATCTGATTTGTTGACCACGCGACATAAACCCTGATCATCTGAGCGAACGAAGAATGTGAAGAATTGCACATCTTAAGCCCGTCCAATATAGCTAGCCATGGCTCCGGAGTGAAGGATCGTGAGGTGCATCCAAGCGAATAGAGGATTTGAATAGTATGTATTTACCTTCATCGAGCGAAGCGAGATGAAGGCCAGTGTAAGTGATCTTGTATGATGCAAATAAACCACCATCGAGATGAAGCGAATTGTTGTTTGATAGAATATCCTTGTATTAATCAGATGGCTAAATTAGGCTTTCAAGCGAGGAAGCATCAAGTGTTCGAATAGAATACCTTTCATCGAGCGAAGCGAGATGAAGAAGTAACTGATTGTATAAAACTTAACTGAGCCACCATCGAGCGAATTGTATATATATGTTAAATTGTTTGTTCCGTGAAAAGTCAAGTGATTAATGCAATTGCTAATGAACTTAGTTTACATACTAATTATCGAGTATGCGAGGGAAGACGAATTAAAATTTAAGTAAGTAAAGTATCCTTCATCTTGCTTCGCTCGGTGAAAACGAATTTTATGTATTTTAGCCTTCATCGAGCGAGTATGTTGATATCTGAATACTCCCGCACTGTGTGAGCTATTGCAAAAAGCTGTCCAAGGTTACGGCCTGCTGAACTCCTCGAAAACATCCAATCGTCACATCTTGGTGTAACGTAGTGGCTGAATCAACTATCAGACAATTAGCATCAGCGATGCAATAGCGAATAAGATGAGCATTGAAAAGGAGATGCAATAGAGAATAAGATGAATTTGAGCATTGAAAAGGAGATGCGAATAGAATAAGATTAAATTGAGCATGGAACGAAGGAGATACGAATAGAATAAGATATTGTTCATTCCGTAGGATGCGAATGTCAAGATATTGCTAATACTTATATTACTAATACTTATAGATATTACTGAGTACTTATTGGTATTACTAATGCTTAGCATCGAATGAGCACCTCACTGCATTTAGAGGTCAGTGTAAAGTAGAACCGACGTTTGACCATGTTGTATTTTTCGTTCGATGCGAATCCAATTCTGAGTGGAATATCAAATATTAAGTCAATTTGGATGTCGTCCTGCATATAGTCTGCTCAGAAACATCTAAGGCTTAATACCCTGGTTGGCAAAACCCGTCCACATTTAGATAATCAAGTTGACTGTGTCAAGTTAAACAGAATCGCCAATGGTGACGTTTTAGCATCAGAAATCAGAATATCAAGTACATAAGCGAATGGGAAAAGTTAATCTTCGCTTGCGAAGGTCAACTTTCTCTAAGTTCACTTGAGTCATTATTTCATTAGCTCAAACAGTTCCACACAGCTGATGTCATGAGCCAAATAGTTGCACACAACTGATTTCATTAGCTCAGATAGTTCAGCACAGCTGTTTCATTTAGCTCGAATAGAAGCTTGCTTAAATACGTACCTTTCTCTTCAATAAAGTAGGTTTGTTATTGGCTGTATATTGTTCTGTATAAGGGGGGTAGTGTCATGGTACTGTTCATTTTCTGACCACATTCACTTCGCTCATGTGGTAAACCCTAAACCTTCTTGAGTGAGCGAGATGAAGGCAATTGGGTGATATGAGCCTTCATGAGAAGCAAGATAAAGCGAATTGAGTGTGTTGCGTCTTGCTTCTAATGAAGCGAAATAAGCTATAGATTTTAGGGACTACACTGTAAATCCCGAAAATTGCTTTCCAGATCCTAGAATCGGCCCATGTTCAGAAGTTTCTTTGAATCTCAGGTTTGGAAATCCGTTGTCATTTTGGGCGGTTCGTCTGACTGAGAATTCAATGGGTTTTTTTGGTTTTAGCTAAATTTTGCCAAATTCTCAAAAAAGTACTGCAGGTAAAAAGAAGTAGAGAGTCTGTGAACCCTTAAGGTTAGCAAGACATGTGCCATAATGGTGTGTGTATATCAGAGCGTTCAGCGGTTGGTTTTGTCAGCTCGTTTGGGTTTGAATTATGCTTATCTTTTGATTAGTTTACTTGGCATGAGGATTGTGTATCCATGAGCTTTAGCAACGACCATTCAACTGGCAAATTACTTGTACGTTTGTGAAAATTTGAAATGTACTGCAGGTAAAGCGAGCTCTATGTGCAGGTTAAGAGTCAGATAAAGATCGATTTCTATTATTTCGGACACAGAAACACATGGCTACCGTAACAGTGTCGGAGTATCACACTCATTAAAGGGTGTATAATCCGAAAGAATTAGGGCTAAGACCTTTCATTAAGCGAAATGAAAGCGAATTAAGTTGCTGTAGAGCAAATGAGGCGATCGAGCGAAGTGATATGAAGGCAATTGATTAAATAGCCGCATCGAGCGAAGCGATATGAAGGCGAATTGATCAAATAGCCGCATCGAGCGAAGTGATATGAAGGAGAATTGACTAATTAGCTTTTCATCTCGCTTCGCTGGAAGCGAATTAAGTAACCGAATAGAATATCCATTCTTCTCACTTCCTTCATGAAACTATATAATCTAATAAGAATCCTCTCGCTGATGATCCGAATATATATCCTAGGATCTGTTAGGCTTCTAAGTAAGCTTCTCAATATCTGTCACTCTCAAGTATTTAGGATTCTCGTCACTTAGACATCTCATTATTCCCACGAATCGGCTTAAGTTTGCCATAGCTACAGAGCACACCACAGACTTCCTGGATCTCAGAGACATTCCCTGTATTTTGTAGATTCTTGGTTCTCAGGTTGAGACTACCTTACATTCCAACTCACATTATCAGCTTGATATTGGCAAGAGGTCCTACAGAGGAGTACAACCAGACCCTCACGGTAAAGCCGTAAAACCAGAACTAGTCAGTTGGTGATTTCTGAGTCCTTGTATCTCTTGAAATACAATTGCATTCATAGATGTAGTTAATTTTGAAAGTTAATGTACATTCGATTCATAAATTACTTAGTCTGACGATGTGGGTATATCTATATACAACATTTATGACTGTTCACCTTTGCCGAAGAGTACTGCTCAAAGCTACCATGAGCATTCTTCGGCAATCATTTCATTATCACTTATCAAGGTGGAGGTGGATCTCATCAGTTACTGAATGAGAATGAGTAGTTGTATAATATGGCCATGAACCAAGTTGCGCAGCTTTATTCGTAAATTAATCAGTATCGCTCGTAAATTATCAGGTATTTGAGCAAGCGAAGATAACCGGGATGCTTCATAACTTTCAGTTTATCGGAGCGAAGATAAACTGCTTTCTTATCAGGTTACCTTCGTTCAGACAGCCTTTTCCACTTACTTCGTAAACTCTATCATTTTATCTTTGGCTCAGATAAAATAGCTCGCTTCGTACTCAACAGGTTATCTAAGCGAAGCGAAGATAACCTTGTCACTTCGTAACTCTTATCCAGTTATCTTCGCTTCGCTCAGATAACCTCGATCTGTGGAAGCTTCTAGAAAATTCCTTCCCAATTTGGAATCCTGCATAGAACCTTCCAGGCCCTTCTCCGTGGCTGCAAATATTATAAATACTCCCCCCCACAACCAAATCCCCATGATTGAATTCGCTCAGTACAACCCATTCCAGCCATTCCCCTTCCAAGACACATTTATGGTAGACCCGTACCGGGTCAGGCAGCGCCAGGAGCAGGCACGGAGAGAGAGGGCTCTCCGCGAGCTCGCTCGTCGCGAGGCCGAAAAGCGTGTTCACGTCCAGCAGGCTGAAGACGACGACGTATTCCAGATCCAGTTGCTCAAAGAGTATGGCGGCTTTGAAAGTTACGGTGTCAGGGCCATTAGACGGCAGGGAACGGTATATCTCAAGATCGAGTCCGAACAAGATGAATTCTGCAAAATCTACGAATTGAACGAGGCCTCATTAGATGTCGCACACATCGACTGGAAGTGGTACAAGAGAGAAAACGCCTTCGTGGTGACCATCCCCAAGCTCAGAAGGCACAAGAAAACCAGCAGGAGAAGGAAAGAGAAGGAAATAGAGAAGGAAAAGACTCTGAACATAAAGACTCTGAAAATACAAAAGACAAGAAATGAGAAAGAGTCTGAAGCTCCAAAACAAAGACTGAGGACGCCTTCAATCGAGGAGGTGGAGGACGAGGAGTTTATATTGTATCGCAAGCAGATGGCGGCCCCAATACCCAAAACAATCATTGAGTAACATGATGAAAAGTGATGAAAAAGTGATGCTGTTATGATATAGGGTACAGGATAATAGGACACATTATTAGAACTTTGTAGAATTCAAGTCTTAAATCATGCACAAGAGAATACTGTGCTACAAGAGAATACTGTTCTGAAGAATTTCGCAACGCTCAATTCTTCAATTTTTGAATAAAGGAAACAGAATGATAGAGGTTCAAGGAGATACGTAACGCAATAAAGATGGTAGAATACAGGCCCAAATCAGACATCTGTTAGATTTTCGAGAATACAGGACTGGACAGATACAGGTTAAAGAACAGAGACATATTCAGAGCGTATGATTAAGATTATGAGATAGAACAACCTGATCAGTATGTTGTGAAAACACGAACAGAATGGATGTGTTGTGCGGCATAAAACTAGGCATAGCACTATAAGAAGCTAAAAATAAGCATGGTCACTACCGATAAGGATAACTTGTGGACTGGAATGGGAATTATGGGGATAAGAATTCCAGAGAACACTCAATCTCTATTCTCACAATCGCCAGGGTAAACCGGCTAATCGACTCTTAATCTGGGATAATCACAAGTGGATAATCAGACTAACATTCAATAGATACAGTATTTAATAAAAATCACGAGTAACGATCATAATCTCAATCATGTGCTTCAATTATGACATTTGTCCATGTACCAGTTGTTGAATATTTGATTAGACCTCAGAGGGCCAGGAGTAAGTAGTACTTTTAAACCAACTAGGCATTTGATAGGTGCTGTGACTCTGTTATACAAAGGGAACCAAGAGAATTATTTGACCTAATGAAATAGAGTGTATAATAAATGTTCGACGGTATATATATGTAGACTCCTGGAACCCGATACTTTGTATTCTATTGTATCCTATTCTACTGTAGAACTGTGTATAGCCTATCTACTGTATTATTCCCTAGGATACAACCTCGTCATATTCAAGCTTCCTAGTCTATCTGAATAGTCTATCTACTGTATTCCCTAGTATATTCAACCTCATCATATTCAAGCTTCCTAGTCTATCTGAATAGTGAACTCTTACTTTTTGCACTTTACTGCAAAACTGATTTCCTTTACTGCAAAATATTTCTACTGATTTCTTGCTGCATTGCTTCTCTTTTTTGCTGCAAATAGTTTTTGTGCTTTGCCACCCATGATTTGATATGACAAACAGCACTCCACCCATTGAAGGAGGCTTTATCCTCGACGATCCCACGTACAAACGCAAAACGCGCAACAAGGTCAGCTACAAGGAAGACTCAGACGACGACCAGCCGAGAAAAAGAGGCAAATACGAAGACGATAAGGAAGATGAATATGAGGACGCAAGGGAAGATAGGGAGGATAGGGAAGATGAATATGAGGATGGAAATGGGGAAGATAGGGAAAATCTGAATGAGCTTGATGTGATTACTGTTGATTCAGATCTGGATGCACCCATCAACACCCGCAGCCGCAAAACTGTCAAAACAGCTGCCAAAACAAGCAAACCCAAACGAGCGCGCAAAAAGAAGGAGCCCAAAGTCAAGGTGCCGTACTTTACGCGCACCACCAACAAGTTGTATGAACAGCACCCCCACCTCAAGGATGTGTTCCCGTACCTCCAGACTATACCTGGGATCAAGCCCGAGAGGGCCGAGCATCCGCCCGGGATGAACATCAAGCTTCTTCCCTTCCAGCTCGAAGGTCTTAACTGGTTAAAGAAACAGGAGGAGGGCGAGTTCCAGGGGGGAATTCTTGCCGACGAGATGGGTATGGGAAAAACGATCCAAACCATTGGATTGTTCATGCACGATCTCACGAAACGGCCCAACTTGGTGGTGGGGCCCACGGTGGCCTTGATGCAGTGGAAGAATGAGATTGAAAAACACACCGAGCCGGGCAAATTGAAGGTTCTTTTGTTCCACGGAGCGAACCGTGCGTCCTCCGCGGCGGAACTCGAGGAGTACGACGTCATTCTCACATCCTACTCCGTTCTCGAGAGCGTGTACCGCAAGGAACACTATGGGTTTAAGCGCAAAGGTGGCTTGGTGAAGGAACCGTCTCCATTACACGCGGTCCGTTTCTTTAGGGTCATTCTCGACGAGGCCCACAACATCAAGGACCGCACATCGGGCACGGCCAAGGCCGCCAATAATCTCCAGACACAGAAGCGCTGGTGTCTCACGGGAACCCCACTCCAGAACCGGATTGGCGAAATGTACCTGTTGATCCGGTACATGAAGATTGCGCCCTTTTACGAGTACTTTTGCACCAAGTGCGATTGTCTGAGCCAGGAGTGGCGCTTTTCCGACTGGCGCCACTGCGATCAGTGCGGCCATCTGCCCATGCTCCACACCAACTTTTTCAACCATTTCATGTTGAAGAATATCCAAAAGCACGGCATTGAAGGCGACGGGCTCACGTCCTTCATGCACATCCGCCTCTTGTTGAACAATATCATGTTGCGCAGAACCAAGCTCGAGCGTGCAGACGACCTCGGGCTTCCTCCGCGCGTGGTGGAGATCCGCTACGACCGCTTCAACGAGGAGGAAAAGGACTTGTACACGCTGTTGTACAGCGACTCAAAGCGCAAGTTCAACGACTACGTGGCCGAGGGCGTGGTCCTCAACAACTACGCCAATATCTTTACACTCATCACGAGGATGCGCCAGTTGGCAGATCACCCAGACCTTGTTTTGAAGCGCGTGGGCACCAACGCCATTTCCGAGGAGGTCGAAGGTGTCATCATTTGCCAGCTCTGCGATGACGAGGCCGAGGAACCCATCGAAAGCAAGTGCAGGCACCGTTTCTGCCGCATGTGTATCCGCGAGTACGTGGAGTCGTATGGCGGGACCAAGCTCGACTGCCCTGTATGCCACATTGCCCTTTCGATCGACTTGGAACAGCCCGCGTTGGAGGTGGACGAGGAGGTGTTTTCCAAGGCCAGTATTGTCAACAGAATCACCCGTGGTGCCCATGGAGGCGAGTGGCGGCTGTCCACGAAAATCGAGGCGCTTGTGGAGGAGCTCTACAAGCTTCGTTCCGATCGCCACACCATCAAGTCCATTGTTTTCTCGCAATTCACATCCATGTTGGACCTCATCGAGTGGCGCCTCAAGCGCGCAGGGTTCCAGACAGTCAAACTACAGGGCTCCATGTCGCCCCAGCAGCGCGACAATACAATCAAGCACTTTATGGAGCACACAGAGGTGGAGGTGTTCTTGGTGTCGCTCAAGGCGGGCGGTGTGGCCTTGAACTTGTGCGAGGCGTCGCAGGTGTTTCTCATGGACCCGTGGTGGAACCCGAGTGTCGAGTGGCAGAGTATGGATAGAGTGCATAGAATCGGTCAGCGACGGCCGATTAGGATAACGAGGTTTTGTATCGAGGATAGTATCGAGCTGAAGATTATAGAGTTGCAGGAGAAGAAGGCGAATATGATCCATGCGACGATAAATAGTGATGATGCGGCGGTGAGTAGGTTGACTCCAGATGATTTGCAGTTTTTGTTTATGAATTAGTCACCGAGCGAAGCGAGGTGACTACAAAATGATTGGTCACCTGAGCGAAGCGAAGGTGACTAAAAATGAATGAACAATGGTCACCTAAGCAGCGAAGGTGACCCTAGTCAAAATATGGTCTGAGTCAATTGAACAGCCAAGGTGACTTTAAAATGAATGAACAATGGTCACTCAAGCGGAGCGAAGGTGACCTGTTAAATGAAAGGATGCGGAGACAAATACCCAAGGGTGAAGATTTTCATCAAATGTATTCACTTGAATAGTGGTTATTAAAGACTTGAATCTCAGAGCTCACTTGAATCTGAAGTGGTTAGAGGATACTTGAGTCCGGCTTAAAAGGCGTACTCATTCATGAAGCTGTTTGCGAATCGAATTTTCATGTGAAATGGCCTCGTATCTCGCTAGGCCGTGTACCAATAGAGAGTAGAGTTGCTCACTACTCGATTCAGTCACTAAAAGTGGCGAATTAGACAATAAGAACTATTAGAGAATAGTCATAGAAATGTGTTTATAAGACAATAGGAAATAGAATAGTAATGGAAAAGGTAGACAATAGGAAACATGAGGATAGTATTGAAATAGAGCGTGTATAGATAGAAACTGACTGGAAAGTATGACGTGACGAATCTAGAAATGAATAACTAATATATTATTGACATGAGAAAACCCAAAGTATCGAAATTAAGAAAGTCTTACTTATGGAGTATTGGTATGGTGGAGAGTACGATGGAGAATATATTCTCTGCAACTATCGATGATGGTTCTTACGGTGACAAACGTCACCTAATTGAGTTCTCATTATTACATTATCAGGACCTTGGGAGTAAACGTGGCTGCTCCATATATTTGGAGTTCTTACAGTACACCCGTCCACAATGACATTTATTGCTCCATAAATTGGAGGGCATGTTAATTCTCCATCGATTATCATACCTAGTTTTGCAGACGTCATAAATAGCACCATAAATACCGTTGATGTATTATGAGAAGGTTATTTAGAGTGAATAGTGTGATGGTCGATTGATTGGCACAAGATAATGTACTTCACAGTTGTAATATGAAGAGACTATTCAGGTGCTGAATACTCTGGAAATGTAGTGTACAAGTGGGTATAACCAGTCATTGAGTGCTTAAAACAGTGTATACGTCGACTAACCATGAATGCTTTAGTCATGTGACCTTGGTCCATACTATTTAGTCATTTTCGGTCCATGACTCATTAGTTACGTGGACTCTACACGTGACTATGACTAAGTGTCATAATAATGTTATATTACAAGTGACAGCGAAAAGACTGCAAAAATGACAGTCTAAAGAGATAATGAAACAATATTAAAGATAGTATTTAGAAACATACTGACAAGTAGTGTTCTGTTAGATAAATACTGACAAATGGTCTTCTGTTCAGATACATATGATAGAGATCGTATACTGTGTTCAGATGTTCCGAATACTATGACAGATGGTATTCTGTAGATAATACAGGAAAGCATTCTGTAGTACACTCTCATTCATCTATTTCCTTGGATATATGAAGGCGTGTATACTAAGCTTACTTGAAGGTTTCATAGGGTTTATAGATTTTCTGATTTTTTATGACTCATTCTTACATAAGCCGGCCCGGTGCAGGCAAATATGTTATCAATATATATATTCAATTGATATCCCCATTTCGGTATGTTTTGGAGCAGGTATCTCGACAACCCGACGCTCTCGGTGTTCCCCCACGACTTTTTGCGGCCTAGCAACAACGAGACCCAATCCGCAAGCATTGATGTTCCACTCCAATGCGACTTTTTCGAAGGTCTTGCTGCCTTTGCAGCCATTGTGTACCGGTTGACAGGGGACGATGATATTGTGATTCTCACCAACAACGATGAAAGCGACTTTATAATACGTTTGGGCTTGGTGCCTACAATGACATTTGCCCAGCTATTGGCCCATGTGAAGGAGGAGTACGGTAAATGTGCGAGTGCTGTTGACTATGAATCAATTGAGGAGCTTGCAACAAAAATGGCTGCCGAAAATTTGGCTGCCGAAAATTCGCCCCCTAGATTATACAGATTGGCGTATAAAAAGGGGAACCAAATAAATTCCGCTGATGTGAGTATTTCTTGGCACCAGGGACTCACCATTACGTACAATGCGCTCTTGTACAGAAAAGAGCGCATGGAGATATTTGGCGAGCAAATGAGGCAGTTTGTAGAGAACGTGGGTGATAACTCCTTTACTCTGGTGAGCTTGATTACGCCATCCCAGAACACCCTTCCTGATCCTACCGCAGACCTCGATTGGCTGGGGTACCGCGGAGCTATCCAGGACATTTTCTCAGCGAATGCGAAAAAACACCCCGAACGGACGTGTGTGGTGGAAACGCGGTCGTTTTTGGACCCCACGACAAAAACCCGCACTTTTTCGTACCAGCAGATTGACCAGGCGTCGAATGTGGTGGGTAATTACTTGAAAAAGACGGGCATTTGCAAGGGCGACATTGTGATGATTTACTCGCACCGTGGTGTGGACTTGTTGGTGGCTGTAATGGGTATTCTCAAGGCCGGGGCCACGTTTTCCGTCATTGACCCTGCGTATCCGCCCGCCAGACAAAACATTTACCTTTCTGTCGCCAAGCCACGGGGCTTGATTGTGTTGGAAAAGGCTGGTGAGCTCGACGAGGTGGTGCAGGAGTACATTTCCAAGAAACTCGATGTGGTTTCCACAATCCCTCTGTTGCGTCTTTCTGACGAAGGAGACTTGGGCGGAGTATTGGCGGAATATGCCCTGTACAAGGACACCCCCACTGGGGTACTTGTTGGTCCTGACTCGAATCCCACGCTTTCCTTCACTTCTGGGTCGGAGGGACTCCCCAAGGGTGTTTTGGGCCGGCACTTTTCGCTTGCGTACTACTTTTCGTGGATGGCAGAGCGTTTTGGCTTGAGTGAAAGGGATAGATTCACCATGTTGAGTGGAATTGCACACGATCCAATCCAGCGCGATATGTTCACGCCGCTTTTCCTTGGTGCACAGCTCTTGGTGCCGACGGCCGACGATATCGGCACTCCAGGCAAACTTGCCGAATGGATGGCGGAATATGGGGCCACTGTGACGCATTTGACACCTGCCATGGGCCAGCTTTTGAGCGCGCAGGCAACGACTCCCATTCCCAGTCTCCACCACGCGTTTTTCGTGGGCGACATCCTCACCAAGCGCGATTGTTTGCGTTTGCAGACCCTTGCTGAGAATGTCTACATTGTAAACATGTACGGCACGACCGAAACGCAGCGGTCTGTGTCGTATTTCGAGGTGGCCTCGCGCGCCCAAGACCCCCAGTTCCTCCGGAGCCTCAAGGACGTGATGCCAGCTGGAACAGGCATGAAGAATGTGCAGCTTTTGGTGGTGAATCGCCATGACCGCACACAGGTGTGTGGAGTGGGCGAGGTGGGCGAGATCTATGTCCGTGCAGGAGGGTTGGCCGAGGGGTACCGTGGTTTACCTGATCTCAATGCCGAGAAGTTTGTCACCAATTGGTTTGTGAAGGAGCCATGGAAGGATTCGCTTTCGGGCCACCCCGACTGGTTTGGGCCCAGGGATAGACTCTACAGGACTGGTGATCTTGGGCGGTACCTCCCCGATGGAAACGTCGAGTGTTGTGGAAGGGCCGATGACCAGGTCAAGATCCGTGGGTTTAGGATCGAGTTGGGCGAGATTGATACGAATCTTTCCCAGCACCCTCTGGTGAGAGAAAACATTACTTTGGTGAGGAAGGATAGAAACGACGAGCCCACGTTGATTAGTTATGTGGTGGCAAAGAATCCAGAGAAGCAAGAGCATTCCGATCCCATTGTCGCGTCCCTCCTTCAGCAAACCATCATCAAGGACATCCGGGGCTTTCTCCAGAAACGCTTGGCGCTGTATGCGG
Source organism: Kodamaea anthophila (assembly GCA_015708815.1). Lineage (NCBI taxonomy): Eukaryota > Fungi > Ascomycota > Pichiomycetes > Serinales > Debaryomycetaceae > Kodamaea > Kodamaea anthophila. The sequence goes on from JACFYR010000013.1 coordinate 135,456, forward strand.
TCCCCACGATCATTCTTCCCATGCCGCAGCTTCCGTTGAATCCCAACGGAAAGGTCGACAAGCCCAAGTTGCCGTTCCCCAGTGCGGAGCAGCTCGATATGGTGGCGCAGCTCAGCGGTTCCGACGAGGCGCTCACCGAGATGGAGGCGTGCGTAAGGGATTTATGGAACGACGTGTTGCCAAACAGACCGGCGTCCATTGGAAAGAACGACTCGTTCTTTGATCTTGGAGGACACTCGATCTTGGGAACCCGCATGATTTTCGAGTTGCGCAAGCGTCTTGGTGTGGATGTGCCGTTGGGTGTAATCTTCAAGGAGCCAACATTAAAGGGATTCGCGAGGGAGATTGAGGGAAGAAGGGAAACAGAAGAGAAACAGAAACCGACAGAAACTTATTATGCTGACGCTGTTGAGATATCGAAAACCTTACCTGTATATCCCACCATTGAGGAGATTCCCTCCCTGCCTAATGTGTTTCTCACTGGAGGAACTGGCTTTTTGGGCTCTTTTCTTCTCCGCAACCTTCTTTCGCGGCCAGGCAAGGTCTTTTGCCATGTGCGTGCTTCCACCCCAGAAAGCGGTCTCGAGCGTTTGAAAAATGCTGCCATCGCATATGGGATCTGGGACCCCTCGTGGGCCACTCGTATTGAGGTTGTATTGGGCGATCTTGCCAAGGAGAAGTTTGGGTTGGGCGATGCTGAATGGAACCGTCTTGCGGGAGAGATTGATGTGGTGGTCCACAACGGTGCTCTTGTCCACTGGATCTACCCTTACTCACGCTTGCGCGATGCCAATGTGGTAGGCACCGTCAATGTGATGAGTTTATGTGCCGTAGGAAAGCCCAAGGCCTTTTCGTTTGTTTCGTCCACATCTGCAATTGATACGCCGCACTACTTTGATTTGAAGGGTGCTGTTTCTGAGGATGATGATTTGCAGGGCCTGGCTAGCGGTTTGGGGACTGGCTACGGGCAGTCCAAGTGGGCTGCGGAGTACATTATCCGTGAAGCGGGCCGTAGGGGATTGCGTGGGTGCATTACGCGGCCAGGTTACGTTACAGGATACAGCAAGACGGGTGCTTCCAACACGGACGACTTTCTTTTGCGTATGGTGAAGGGGTGTATTGAGGTGGGGTGTTTCCCCGACATTGCCAACGGAGTGAATATGGTTCCTGTCGACCACGTTGCGCGCGTGGTGGTGGCCACTGCGTTGAATCCGCTGGAAAAGCTTAATGTGGCCCATGTCACTGCCCACCCAAGAATTCCCCTCAATGAGTTCTTGGACGTTTCAAGCTATGGGTACGATGTCAGAAAGGTTTCGTACGACGAGTGGAAGAAGGTTTTGGAGGAGCATGTTACCAAGGGCAAAGATTCGGCCTTGTTTCCGTTGTTGCACTATGTGTTGGATGATCTTCCGCTGGACACGCGTGCGCCGGAATTGGACGATAGAAATGCGGTGGTGGCCTTGGAGAGGGATGCAGAGAAGACGGGCGAGTTGGTGAGGGGAATGGGCGTGGATAGAGAGAGGTTGGGGGTGTATTTGGCGTATTTGGTGAGGGTGGGGTGGATAGGGGGGGGGGTTGGTTTGCCGGAGGTGGAGATTGGGGATGAGATGGTGGAGATGGTGGGGAGGGGATTGGGGGGGAGAAGTAGTGCTGCGTAATAGCGAGCAAATAACAGCGAGCGTAGCGAGGTGTTATTTGTGAGGTGTTATGCCCGATATTAACACCAACAACGAGCGCAATAACAGCGAGCGTGCGAGCTGTTGGACTTCTAAGATCAAACATGCGAGAAATATGAAAGAACCAGTCAACAGTGAGGGTAACTCACTGTTCGGTCACGTGAGAGAACCCCGAGCATGAACCCCAATTGTCCACTATTCCCATTCAAATGGACTCGCTGAGTATCAGGGAGCCATGTAAATAGATAAAATAGACAGCGAATAGAATAGAATCAATAACGAACAAGTGGTTATTAGTGAGTAGTGAGTGAAGTAGATGTGAGTGAGATAATGAGTAGTGGGTATAACGTGTGTTGAGTTAGTGAGATGAGAATTGAGTTATAGATGTAAGATATAGCGAGTTATAGTTGTGAGTATAGTGAGTTGGACATGTTACTGACTGAAGCGAAGTAACTACACTACATGGGGAATTCTTTCTCAATTCTAGCCGATCTGAATCCTTTCCCGTGAGGAACCAACCTATTCATTAACGTCAATCTTACTATAAGTCTTGTGGATTTGGATTACGATGACACTAATCGCAGGATTACTTATCAATTATCAATCTAGAGAATTGAATCAAAGTTCATCACTACATTTTGAGTCCAATTGAATCGGAATCATTGATAATGTTTGGTAACCTGGAGTAATTTTGAGTCATTATTGATAGAATTGATCTTGAATCACTGAGCATTTTCAATTGAATCTGAATCTGAAGATCTTGACGAGGCAATCTAATTGATTTATATCAATCTAGAATCAACATATCACAATTTGAATAGAATCTTTGAGAATGTTTGAGTCATTATTTGAATTGATCTTGAATCAGTGAACATTTTCTGAATCTGGATTCACTTAGCTGGGAAATAGCTTAGGACTTAATTAACGAAAATACACGGTATTATGCAAGCTCTAGAGGGAAGGTTTGCTTAGGTTTAAGTTATCACTAACCTGAGCGAAGCGAAGGTCCTCATCTTGACCACGGGAGTCACGTGCAAGTTTAACTTGACCCGGGAGTCACATTCGGTACCACATAATCAGAACCTTCATAAAGTCTTGATCATCGAAGCATTTAAAAGCTGACAATTTTGATTAGCCTAATCAATACCTGATATCTTTATGACATCTTTCGATTTTTGCTCTCGATGCCCAGGACTACATATAAGCCTATTCATAATTTCATGACAACTCAATTTGATAATTCATTCACCAATGGTAACCTCGCCTGTTAACTGAAAACTAGACAGGAACAGACTTTCGATAACTCTCTTGCATCTGGTAGTAAGATCATGTGATTCTATCAATTGCATATGATTGTCAATACGAAAATAGATGTATGTAGGTTTCGCACTGAAAATTAATCTGATGGAGTCCAACTTACTCTTTAGAAACCATAAGTTTAATTCAAGTGCCCACATCAATACACAGGTAGTGAGATAATACAGAGTATACAGTCTTCCCATGGCGAAACCTCTTGCAGTCTGTGTAGCAAGATCGTGATGTTTACGAATACTGCATGTGTGGTACTAATTCATTGGCTCGATGACCCAATGTAATTCTTGGATATTCTATGGTATTAATAATGACTTAATATGTATTAATTCTTACGATCAATTCTGTAATTAATTATGGATGAATTCTAATCAATTACGATCTTACATAATCATTTTATGGATATTCTTACCATCAATTCTTACGATCACATAATCATTCTTTCCAATTCCTACGATCTTACATAATCATTCTTTTCAATTCTTACGATCACATAATCATTCTTTCCAATTCCTACGATCACATAATCATTCTTTCCAATCTTACGATCACATAATCAATTAATATTCCTTCTTGACATTACATAATTCTATGGATGTCCCACAAATCACGGTTGTAGGGCCGGAATCGACCACAGAAAACAATGCATTCCGCAATACATTCCCCCCCGACACAATGAACGACAAGATATATAAGGAGGAACAACCACAGGCACAGATACAAGGTATAGAACAGGCACACCATATACAAGGCATACAACCAGATAGACACCGAGAACAGGCGATACATCAATCAGACAAGCAAGAAGCAATTTCCAAACATATAAACGTACCAACTACAGGTCAAACAAATACAGGTCATACAGGTCATACAGGTCATACAGGTCATACAGGTCATACAGGTCATACAGGTCAAACAGATCATCAAATACCTAATCTTGGCGCGAGTTTCAAGTACAGTGAACGACCTAGTGCGCCACCCAGTAAAAGCGACTCTGTAGTCCCCACCACCAAAAGTGTAGAGATGCCGCGAAATAGTTCAGGCACAAGTCTTGCCCAGAGAGCCCCAATGAGTCCTGGAAGCAGTGGAATGGGGAGTAGTGGCCACAAATCGTCTGGAAACCTTTCTGGGATGTTCCGGAGCGACCCCAAGACGCCCATTCGCACCTCTGTGGCCCCCAAAAGAAGCGTGGTCACACTCAACAAAGCGGAATTGGCATCTCCGCTTAGTTTCAGCGCACTACTGCTTTCGGCGATTGGCAACAGTAGTAGCGTGGCACTCGGGGCGCATAAAAAACGGCTTGTGGACCAGTTTTTCAGTGTCCCCAGTAATCCTGCTGAGAGGGCGCATTTCTCGCCAATCGAGCGGAAAGTGCCGGAAATCGAGGCCCGCGAATGGACCACAGACGACTTTAACCGTGCCGTGGAGCGGGGGTTCACTTTCAGGCCCTTGGAGGGCACAGACGAGCAGTTGGTGAATTACCTGCTCAATATCGACTCTGTTGAGGACCGAATACTGGTTTTGGGCGACGTAATGGGCTCCTTGGGGCAGTCGCTAAAGGACGAGAAACCGTGCCATGCCACCGAGGCTCTCGCAGAGCTCTCCAAGCTCTCCACGTACTTGGAGGGCGCTATTGTAGAGACAAAGAAGCTCATGGACACGCTCGCGGAGGGAAGAGACGATATCAAGGTGCGGTACCGTGCGGAAATCAGCGGAAACATCACCCGGCTAAACAAGTTGATCAAGGACTTGAATGTGTTGGAGATGCGCTTGAACCAGACAAAGGGAAATATCACCAAGGATAAGGAGATTATGGCGAAGGAGATCATGGATAAGTTGGACTTGTTGGAGTATATTGACGGGAGGTTTAGTGAGCATTATAGGAGGGTGAAGAATAAGAGGTTGAAGCAGGTGAATGTGGTTTTGGGGGTGGGGGTGTTGGTGGTGAGTATATACTTGGCCATACACTAATACGAGCGAGATGATGTACGAGCGAAGCGAGTACATCATCGAGCGAAGAGGTATACAATGAAGACAATAATACACTGAGCGAAGCGAGGTGTACATACAAATTAAGACAAATGTACACTTCGCTTCGCTCAGTGTACAATTAATAAATGAAGACAATTCCTGAGCGAAGCGAAGTTCAATTAATAAATGTGGAAGGTAATACTACCGTACTACATGTAAGCTACTATTGTATGTAAGAAATGTTGCCAAGGAGTTAAGAATCCCTCCCGAAGCCCGGGATTCATACCCCGCTTATCGTGCATTACGCATCTCGACTCCTTCAGAAGATGTGTAGGTCAATATGATCTATAGCACCCCTATTGCTGCAAGTGGCCCCGCTCCACCTACAACGCCTCCGCACTTCCAGAGGAGGCTGGTTGCTTAAATACGTACCTATGTCCTTCAAATAAAGTAAGTCAGTTAGTTCACATTATGTACTTCGTGAGCGAAGCGAACGAAGTTAATCTAGGTACTTCGTTCGCTTCGCTCACGAAGTAAATATAGTATTAACTCAGTAGTGGAATCCCTAACAAAATGAAGACAATACACTGAGCGAAGCGAAGTGTACATACAAATTAAGACAAACGTACACTGAGCGAAGCGAAGTACAATTAATAAATGACAACAATGTACACTTCGCTCAGTGTACAGTACAAACCAAATCAAATAGGTACTCGCTCGCTCAGTGTAGTGAAACAAATAAGCACTCGCTCTCAGTGTAGTGAAACAAATAGTACTCGCTCTCTCAGTTACCTTCTCCACGACTCTTAATCTACCGTATTGCCTCATAGCTTTTAGCCAGTTTATTAGTAATGGACAGTAGTGAGGACAGCAGAACAGTATACCGAATGGACTATTCGCTCGCTTAGGTGACCCTAGTCAAGCGAATAGTCTGGTCACCGAGCAGCGAAGGTTGTTGTGACTCATTCCGAGTTGCCGGTGCAATGGCATATTGAATGACATGGAATGACATGGAATGGATATGGAATGAATGGCATGAATAGCATGGAATGAAATTATCACCTAATATGGATGAAAATATGGGGTAACCACATCAATGCCGGACTTCGGAAATCCCCACGTTTGTAGTATCCGTTCAGTGGTTTAAACAATGTCTCAGGACAATCATTATCGGACCTAGCTCAGTCTGAATATCAGTCTGAATATATCAGCCGAGCTGATATATTCATTGTTCATTCATAATGAATTGTTTCTCCTACGAGGGTGAAGAAAGGACTGTAGTACTTTTCAGTGTGTGTAATCAACGCTCACTTCGTTCGCGTTGATTTCGTTGATAACTCACAATAGAGTACTCAGCGGAATGTTAATACTAATCAATAAATGGTTACAATATTGAAATACTAAACCACTATTCGGGTTAGTTTCTTTCAGATAAATCATTGAGAAGTATCACAGCACAGGATATACTTGTATGTGTTTAACTTTGGAATGGGTTTACGCTTCCGTGAAGTTAATATACCGTGAAAGTTAATATACCGTGAAAGTTAGTATACCGTGAAAGTTGATATATACCGTGAAAGTTAATATATACCCTGAAAGTTAATATATACCCTGAAAGTTAATATATACCCTGAAAGTTGATATACCGTGAAAGTTAATATTTAACCGGCTGGTGAGTAGGATCAGAACGAAAACCGGGACTCTTCTCTATATCTCGATTCTACAGCCCCTGTCATATTTGGTGTAGCTTTAATATTAGTCGGGTAAAGACACAGAAACAGTTCTTGTGATCACTTCACCGTTGCAACCAGGGGGAGCAATTGACAACTAGAAACTACTTAGCAGTCTCTCAAGGTAATGGTAACTCAAGAAATGGTAATCGTAGTGGCTACACGTAGACATACCGTAAGAGACTGGCCTAGTCGTTATTCGTACGCATATACTACCATACTTGTAGTTGCTTGTATAAGACGTAGAATCCGGTTTCTTACAAGTGCACATCTCGACCTCAGATGTGTAGGTATACCACATTTTGCAAAAAAACCTCCACCTAAGACGCTCCACATATCCCACATCCCATGCTGCAGTGTCTAAACGCCACGCCAGCCGAAAGTGGTGTGAGCTAGCTATCGAATAAAGTAGTCAGTTTGAGTACCTAAAGAAAGAGTGTATACAGGTACTGCATATAATACTCTCTACCAGTACTGCATATAATACACACTATCAGTACTGCATATAATACTCTACCAGTACTATATATAATACTACCCTCTCTACTGCATATAATACTCTACCATTACTGCATATAATACTCTACCATTACTGCATATAATACTCTACCAGTACTACATAAACACTACCTCCGGTACCCTCTGACTAATTTAAGTAGGTGTACTTCAAGATGTAAGATAAATGTATGAATGTCCACTTTTCAGTCCTGTGTATTCCCATGATGATATCCAGTAATATCCCAATGTGCCCATATTCATGCGTTTTCTTAAAAATCTCAAAATACTAAGCTCCGCTCAGTGCTCAGACTCAATAACTCCTTGTATTCTGTACGCTCTTCCGTCCTTGATTCGATTCTTAGTTCTTTAGGTTTTGCCTTTTCTGGCCACATATATGTAACCTTCTTCATACTGCTCCTCAGACACTCGGTCCTCTCATTTTGCTTTCGCCAATTTGATAGGATCTAATTCTTTTAATCTTGAAACTGACAGCGCTGTACATTAATTTTCCTATGTACAAGCATATTTAAACTTCGCCTCGCCAAGTAACTTTAGCTAATGAGTCAAATGATTGAGCGCCAAATTGTTTGCGTCTAAGCACAGCGAGTTATTCCTCTGGCTGGTCGTGAGTGGCAGAAATTGAAGATAGTGATTGATGAGAAAGATTAAAGAAATGGGAAGATAGGAGAGTGTGAGATAAGAAATGCGAAAAGGAATGCGAAAAGGAATGCTGAAAAGGAGTGCAAATCAAGATAGTCAAGACAGTGATTCTCTAAAAAGAAACTGGACGCCTCAGTTTCCTGTTTGGTAGTGCAATTCACGAATAAGCTATTATACATGGGCATAGTAGAAGTACCGACGTACGATGAGTTGCATATGAGGAACAGGTAAGAATGATAGTGAAAGTGATGAGAGTATAGGTGGAAAAGAAAAGAGAAAAGAAGAAAAAGAACAGACAAAAGAGTAGAGAAAAGAGAAGAGAGAGAGGGATCAGACAAAAGAGAAAAGAGAAAAGAGAGAAAAGAGAAAAGAGAAAAGAGACAAAAGAGAAAAGAGAAAAGAGACAAGAAAACCAGACAAAAGACCAGACAAAAGAAAAGAGATAAGAGAAAACCAGACAAAAGAGACAACAGACAAGAGATAGAAACAACAGACACGAGATAGAAACAACAGACACAAAATAACAGACAAGAAACAGATATTATAGATAAAAGACAAACAACAGCCAATACAGTTATCACTAGCTCATAGATAACAGGAGCTAGCTCACCGCTCACCATAGCTTAATTGGGCCATAGCTTAATTGGGCCATAGCTTAATTGGCCCCATGCTTAATTGGCCATGCTTAATTGGCCATGCTTAATTGGCCATGCTCAATTAGCCATGCTTAATTAGCCATGCTTAATTGGCCATGCTTAATTAGCCATGCTTAATTAGCCATGCTTAATTGGCCATGCTCAATTGGCCATGCTTAATTACCACCATAGCTCACTTCGTTCGCTGTGGAGAAAACTGGAACCATAAAGGAGGCTGACCAGCGATATGCCCTGCAAACTCATGGCAACCAAAGAACACTTTCCTGAACAAGCATTGAATACGAATTGAACAGGATGAATCCAGGTCTACGAATGACAAGAACATCTGAAGCCCTCGCGGGATGGAAAAAGGAAAAGGATGGAAGCGTGGGTCTTTGGAGACTTGCAGATGAACTTGGGGTCTTTGGAGACTTGCAGATGAACTTGGGGTCTTTGGAGACTTGCAGATGAACTTGGGGTCTTTGGAGACAGATGATAACTGAAATATCAGGTTGAGTGGGATAAAAGCTATACTCAGGTATTAAGCTATACTATTGTGATCTAACCCGGGGTAGCCACATATATTTGATCGACTGTACTGAATGCATGGACATAATGATGAATGAAACGATTGTACGATAGCATGAAAACATGGTGAATAGAGCTCCAATAGAGATAATATGAGAACTGTAGAGTAGTCAATCTATCTCTATCTTCTTTATCTAGCTAATGTATCTAATCAGATCATACTACTTCTGGTACCTATTGGAGAGTACCTACTCAGCAACTGCTACACTAATCCAAGGTCGGTCACTACAAGTAATCAGGTTCGCATGAAGGGGCAATGTAGAGATTCAGTTTTTGGAACAGCGGTGTTGACAGAAAAGAAGCAACAGAAGCAAGACAGAAAAACAGACAGATAAACAGCCACAGACAAATTTATACAAATATAGACAGACAAATATGTACAGACATATATACAGACAATATATACAGACCATATAGACAGACAATATATACAGACAATATATACAGACCATATATACAGACAAATATAGAGACACATTGACCAGACTGAACAGAACAACAAGAATAAACTTCAGGGTCCCGTGTCCATTATTCATCCATTGCGAAGCAGTGAGCGAAGCGAACTGCTTGGCGTACCAAATACAATATTATCAATGGACAGTGGGCTTCCCGGTTCCATTTGTTTCATTCCTCCATTGCACATGTATACTGTTTTAAACAGTGTGCGAAGCGAACTGTTTGGCGTAGCAAATACAATATTATCAATAGACAGTTTGCTTCCCTGTTCCATTTATTTCATTCCTCCATTGCACATGTATACTGTTATTTAAACAGTTCGCTTCGCTCACTGTTTGGATAGCAAATACAATATTATCAATGGACAGTGAGCTTCCCTGTCCCATTTATTTCATACCTCCATTGCACATGTATACTGTTTTAAACAGTGAGCGAAGCGAACTGTTTTCAATATTTGCTACGGCAAACAGTTTACTTCGCTCACTGTTTGGATAGCAATACAATATTTCAATGTTCAGACGGGCTAAGAATTGCTGATTTTTTCTGGTGACTCTCTGACTCTTGACTCTCTGACTCTTGACTCTCTGACTCCATGACTCCGACCTCTGACTCTGACTCTGACCCGACCTCTGACTCTGTCCTGACTACTCAGTTTGCATAATCGCGTTGCGCACAGAACCGGAGATAATTGTTGTGGGCCGACCCGAGTTGACTCGGTCTGACTCCGACTATTTCGGCAGTGCGCAGTGAGCGAAGCGAACTGTGCTGACTCAGTTATGTAGTTTCTGTAGGGCTACAGATTTCCATGCACAATAAGCCGACGTTGGTTGCTACTGTGGTTGACTCTGTCCTGACTGACTCCGAAGCACAATAAGAGCATAGAGAAAGTGCAGTGAGGAGAACAGTGAGCGAAGCGAACTGTGATGACACACTGAGTTAGTTTTGTCTCCTTGCCTATATCGCACAGTTCGCTCCGCTCACTGTGCTCTCAATGTGCTCTCAATGTGCTCCGTTAGTATAGCACAGTTCGCTTCGCTCACTGTGCTCTCACTGTGCTCTTGCGCTTTTGTGTATTGCGCACACGGAGTTAAAAAAGCGCATCTCAACGGTGTTGTGTATTCGCTGTGCATATTTCCATCCAACGAACGATGAGATGACAATAGATGGAATCTGACAATATCTTATGTGACAGATCCAAGATACTATTGATAAAACTGAGATACTGTTGATGTAGATATGAGGAGATGTAGATGAAGGAGAAGTAGATATGAAGAAAATCTTGAGTGATATGAAGAAAATCTCTGAGTGATATGAGAAAATCTTTGAGTGATATGAAGAAAATCTCAGTGATATGAAGGAAGATGTAGTCATATGGATCATGACAACTACCCTAACATTTCGATCCTCACCACTACATCAAGGTATCTCTCATCCTCTCTTCGTCATAACTACGCCGACATTATCCTCAATGACGCGGATCCCAACACTTTCCAGTGGCTTTCTCAGTAGGACCCAGAACTATTCGATACAAGTCCATTGACTGACCTACTGTTCGGTGAGGTATGTGAATGGTGATATGTTGATATGAGGAATACAGGGGAATATACGAAATAGTGAGATACATACTGGAATGCATACTAATAAATACAGATACACATACTGGAATGCATACTAATAAATACAGATATACTGAGAAATACTGAGATATACTGAGAATACTGAAACTGATATACTGAATACTGACATTCATTTATATACACAGAATACTGAACATACTGGATAGACTCCGTCTGAATCGCCCTGTAGATCCTCACGAACGAGGAGGTGACATATTCATCACCATAATCCTCAGTACAGCACCCGAACGACGAGGGTGTTAAATAGTCCTCAGTAAACCCTCACTTTGTTCGGTGAACATATCCATCAGGCTGACAACACTCGAACGAAGTGAGGGTGTTGAACATATTCCATCAGGCTAACAACAAACCCCTCACTTCGAGTGTTGAATATAATCCATGAGGAGTTAACACCCTCACTTCGTTCGGGTGTTGGTTAATCTTAGTGAACACTCTCACTTCGTTCGAGTGTTCTTCATCTTCCATGCCTTTTGTACCACAACGCATTTCCTGGCATGCAGCATATCAATCACATAATCCATCATACATCGTGATCAACAAGCGGATGCGCTTCTTATGCGTTTCTTATTCGAACATGAGCGGGTAGGTTGCCTCGATAACGAGCAGTTGATAACCTACTGTATACTTCTGCTGTTATGGCACACCTGAGCGGGTCAGGGTGTAGGTTAGCTCAGTAAACATGCGAAACCTGAACAGAAACCTGAACAGAAACCTGAACAGAAACTTTCGCGAAACATTCGCGAACCCTCGCGAAACCTGAGCGGAAACCTTCGCTTCGCTCAGGTTTTGCTCAGGTTTCGCTTTGGTTTCGCTCAAGTTTCGCTCAAGTTTCTTACTTTTTTTCATGACCCAGCTCCTCACCCTCAACAGCCCCCCCCCCCTTTCCCACCACACCCATACCCCCTTCACCAGCACAGCCGCCCTCCTATGCGAGCTTTTTTCGCGGGGCAATAGCGAGAGCGACCCCCCCCAGGCCGTGGTGGTTGTGGTTGGCAAGTCGCCACAGACCAGCGGCTTGGACGGCCTCAGCTACAGCGACAAGGCGCTCTTGTTGCGCCACTTCTTTGGGCACCTCAACTTGATTGTGGTGAGCGAGAGCGAGGGCAGTCTGGTGGTGGCGCGTGTCAATACCGCTGCCAAAACGGTGGCAACATTCCTTGCCAACAGAATAAATAGAGTGCTGGTATGGACCGGCACAGGCCGCGACCGCGTGGACGACGACTACGCCACCGTGGAGCCCATGATGCGGGCCATTCCCACCATGGCCAACGTGCTCAGCGCCAGCACGAGCCGCTCGGCCGCCACCACGCTGCGCTTGGTGCGCCTCAAAAACATGATGGTGGCGGAAATCGACTTTGTCTCGTTGCTCCACAACCACTCCGCGGCCCACTTGGCCCTGCTCCAGCGCGCGGTCGACCGCTGGGCGTTCCCGGCCCACGACTTGTCCAACGACGACTTGGTCTACTGTGCCTACTTGATGTTGGCCAGTGCGCTCGACCAGGTGGACGGCGAAAAGCCCTCCAGAAACGAGTTGCTTGCGTTTGTCTTCATCGTGAGAGACACGTACCACAACGGCAACCCGTTCCACAACTTTCGCCACGCGGTCGACGTGGTCCACGCCTGTTTTCATTTCCTCACAAGACTAGGATGTGTGGGTACTGCCACGGGGTCTACCACTACTAAAAGTTCTGAGAGTACAAGTTCTGAAAATTCTACCACTGAAGGGTCTACCACTGAAGGGTCTACCACTACTAAAAGTTCTGAGAGTACAAGTTCTGAGAGTACAAGTTCTGAGAGTAAAAGTTCTGAAAGTAAAAGTTCTGAAAGTTCTTCTACTGAAACTTCTTCTACTACTTCCTCCTCCCCCATTCTTACCCCCCTCCAAACGCTTGGACTCCTTGTGGCAGCCCTAGGCCACGATGTGGGCCACCCCGGGGTCACCAACGCCTTCATGATCAAGCACAAGGCGCCCACGGCAGCCGTCTACAACGAGCGGCTGGTCCTCGAGCTGTTCCACGCGGCCGTCTTCATCAACAAGGTGCTTGCGGTGTGCTGGCCCGCGCTCCTCACCGTCCGTTCCGGCGGCCTCCAGCTCAAGGACCTCATCATCACCAGCATCCTCGCCACAGACATGGCCGAGCACTTTGAGTACCTCAACCGCTTGAGCGTGGTGCGCACAGACGACGCCACCCTGTATGTCAAGTTGTTGTGTCTGCTTCTCATCAAGTGCGCAGACATCTCCAACGTCAGCAGGCCCCTCACAGTGAGCTCCCAGTGGGCCATGGTGCTCGCGCGCGAGTTTGACGAGGTCGTGGCCTTGGAGGAGATGATTTCCACGGGGAAAGAGCCAAAGGACGTGGTTTACGACAAGGTGCCGAAAGATTTGGGGGGGGTCTTGGCGGCCTGTCCCCAGATCCACAAGGGGCAGATTTTCTTTATAAATACGTTTGCGGAGAAGTTGTTTGAGAGCGTGGCGGAGTTGATGGGGGATGTGGGGTATGCGTGTGAGATAATAGGGGAAAATAAGAGGTATTGGCAACAACAACAAAATCACTGAACGAAGTGAAGTGATTTTGCCTCAACAAAGTTAAACCACTGAACGAAGTGAAGTGGTTTTTAAGCTGTGGGGACTAAAGTACCACTGAGCGAAGTGAACAACCACTGAACGAAGTGAAGTGGTTTTGGCGTGAATGAAGTTAACCACTGAACGAAGTGAAGTGGTTTTTAAGCTGTGGGGACTATAGTACCACTGAACGAAGTGAAGTGGTTTTGTTGGGGATGAAGTATAAACAACTGAACGAAGTGAAGTGGTTTTGTCTGGGAGCTAATAGTACCACTGAACGAGGTGAAGTGGTTTTTTTCTGGGAGCTAATAGTACCACTGAACGAAGTAACAACCACTAAACGAAGTGAACAACCACTGAACGAAGTAACAACCACTGAACGAAGTGAAGTGGTTTTGGCGTGAATGAAGTTTAAACCACTGAACGAAGTGAAGTGGTTTTGTCTGGGTACCAATTATCCCTAAACCACTGAACGAAGTGAAGTGGTTTTGGTGGGAACTAATATTATTACTGAACAAAGTGAACAACCACTGAACGAAGTGAAGTGGTTTTGGTGGGAATGAAGTATCAACCACTGAACGAAGTGAAGTGGTTTTGTCTGGGAACTATTAGTACCACTGAACGAAGTAACAACCACTAAACGAAGTGAAGTGGTTTTTAAGCTGTGGGGACTATAGTACCACTGAACGAAGTGAACAACCACTGAACGAAGTGAAGTGGTTTTTGTCTGGGTACTATGTTAGTCGCAGAATGAACGAAGTGAAGTGGTTTATGTCTGGGAACTCAATTGGCTGTTGAATGAGCCCACTGAACAAAGTGAATTGGTTTAAGTTTGGAACTTTTTGGCCACGAATGAGCCCACTGAACGAAGTGAGGTGGTTTAATTCTGGTCACCACATTAGTCAATGAATGCCCACTGAGTGACGAATTAAAGTGGTTTAAGTCTGGACAAATTAGACACTGAATGAAATGAGACCACCGAACGAAGTGAAGTGGCTTTTAAGCTGTGGGGACTATAGTACCACTGAACGAAGTGAAGTGGTTTTGCTGTGAATAAACCACTGAACGAAGTGAAGTGGTTTTGCCGTGGGAACTAATAGTATCACTGAACGAAGTGAACAACCACTAAACGAAGTAACAACCACTAAACGGAAGGGTTTTGTCTGGGAACTAATAATCCATCAACCACTGAACGAAGTGAACAACCACTGAACGAATTGAAGTGGTTTTTGCTGTGGGCACCAAATTGGAATTGAATGAGCCCACTGAATAAAGTGAAGTGGTTTAAGTTTGGTACTAATTGGCCACGAATGAGCCGAAATCGAAGTGAAGTGGTTTAAGTTTGGATCACGAATGAGTGAGACCACCGGGTGAAGTGAGTGGTTTAAGTCTGAGCACTAATTAAGACAAAATGAAGTGAATTGGTTTTCAGTCTGGGCACTAGGCCACGAATAAAGTGAACATAAAGCACTGAAAGTGAAGTGGTTTTAGCTGTGAGAATTAAATTAGTAATTGAGTGTGCCCACTGAACGATGTGAACAACCACTGAACGAAGTGAGGTGGTTTAAGTTTGGGTACTAATTGGCCACGAATGAGTGAGACTACCAGATGATGTGTGGTTTATGTCTGGGTACTAATTGGCCACGAATGAGTGAGACTACCGGATGATGTGTGGTTTATGTCTGGGTAATAATTGGCCAGGAACGAAGGAAACATAAACCACTCACTTCGTTTGGCTGTTCAACTCTGGGCACTAATCGGCGAATAAAACCAACGACGATCACTCAATCAAATGAGGAAGTGAAACCACTGACCAGTGTCCATACGAACACAGACCATGAGAGCCACTAACTGTATCCGGACTATGAACATTCATTGAGCCTCCAAGCGACCAGTATTGAATTACTTGAGCCGAGTCGTAATATTCTGAACGGAGCGAAGAGTAATTGAATACTTTTCGATTCGTAATATACTGAGCGAAGCGAAGAGTAATTGAATACTGCTCGATTCGTAATATACTCTGATCGAAGAGTAATTGGAATGTTTTCGATTGGTAACATACTCTGGGCGGAGCAAAGAGTATTGGAGTACTTTTCGATTCGTATATACTCTGATCGAGGAGTAATTGGAATACTTTTCGATTCGTATACTCTTCGCTTCGCTCAGAGTGAAATACTTGGACAACTGAACAAAGACTTTGGAACACATTTGTTAAGACCCACTCAATCAGTGACTACATGAGACAACTGGATGAGGCAAGACTTGGTGTCACTATTAAACTGAACTGTTATTGAAACCACTGAATAACACTTCATTTCGTTGAGTGGTTTTGACGTTAAATTGGCCCTTCGTTACGTGTTTTTGACGTCAAATTAGCCACTCCTTCGTTGAGTGGTGTTGACGTTAAATTACTTTGCTTCGCTGAATGGTTTTCTGTGACGTTAAATAAGCCACCTTTGTTGAGTGCTTATGAATGGTGAGCGATCGCTTACGAAGTTGCCTGGCACTGTGAACGAAGTGGAACCGTTGATGTTATCAATGATCACTGGATGAATCACTTCGTTGAGCGATTTTGGTGTTCTTTGAATCATTGAACGATGCGTAAGCCACTTCAATAGCTCTAAGTTCAACCGCTCACTGAATGGCTGAAATAGAGTAGCTTTGGGACTCACTTCATTAGTGCCATGCCGACCTGAATGTGCTCAAAGACTTCCTCAAACTCGACCACATAGGCACCTGAAACCTCTTCAATAGTGAAGACACGAAAACACTTCAGTACCGCACAGTTGTCCATAGATTTGAGCTGATTGTGGTTGTAAATGGTTGAGTGGGTAGTCATTTTGAGAGCTTGCCATTGTGAGCCATTGAGATGTTGTGGATTGTCAGTTGTTGAGTGGTAAATTGTCGAAGACATCTAAGCGTCCGTGTCGTGAAGACTTCTACACTATATTCGGCTATCGTTCATTCTACATCCTAGTCTGTGGTTCGAATATCCAGGCGCGGTGCTATTCAGTGACTATCAAGTCGATTGTTCGGCATTCCCAGATGAGTGCAAGTATTCCGGCCAAAATTAGGTCGATCTCGAGAGCAGATGCCTTCGGAGTGCCCATAAACATACTGAGTGTAATGAGTTTTTATTACTGAGTGTGAAAATTACCCAGTATGGCATGATAGTGTATGGCACTGGGTTAGTACTGATGGTGACCACCATAACCATCTTCCAGTCTTCCAAATCGTGATTCGACTACTTATTCTGCCCCCACCCCCCCAAGACCAATGGTATGTCAGGGAAGGCATTGATGATGGTGAAGACAGAAAGACACGAGTTGAGTGGAGATTAATCAAACTTCTAAGTCACTAGTGTACAGATACAGATCCCTGACCTTGTTGGCTGCCGATTTGACTGCTTCATCAAGTTCATGTGGTGGTATTTCCTGTGGACTCGTTGGTTCTCGCTGATTTGCTCGAGATACAAGCGCAATGTTTATTCATTAGACAATTGGTGACCCAACTGGCTCATCTGCAGGCAGCACACTGGTTCCCATTCAGTATGGCTTATAGACGGTCTTTAAAGGTGCTCTTGCAGCTTGATTGCATATGGCCTGTTTCTTGCCTAATGAATATGTGCTATTCGGATTGCACGAAAACAGCGATATTGAGTCATTTTGGTCAGTTCTACAATACCCGTTCAGTGAGTGGTGATTCGATGCGTATTTCGGAACTTATTTTGTTCAAATGTTGTGAATGAGATTTTGAGGATCTGAAATAGCAGGGCTAATTCTTACACAGCGTATCGAACCGATCTGAGGTGGACTCAAAAGACTGTTAGAGTACGCACAATTCACTCATCCTATCTGTCCCCAGCAGTACCATTTATCAACTAAAGCCCTATCTGTCCCCAGCAGTACCATTTACCGGCTGATCTAGCCACGAAAACCCTCCAATACCCTGAGAGACATGAACTGAGCAGTTCTGGACACCTGTCCGTCATTTGTATAGTATAGCTAAATGCATGAGATCATAGATTGTTGTAGCCTGAGCGAAGCAAGGTGAGGAAAGGTGTTGAGCAGTGAGCGTAGCGAGCTGCGAATAAATAGGAATATTTTGATAATTTGAGCAGTGCAATGCAGTGCGAATATCAATAAGTGGTCATATAAATTGAGCAGTGAGCGTAGCGAACTGCAAATAAATGAATGGAAATTTAATGTGCCTAGCACTGCGAATATCAATGAGTGGTATAAATTGAGCAGTGAGCGTAGCGAGCTGCGAATAAATGAATGGAAATTTAATGTGCCTAGCACTGCGCTCAATGAGTGGTATAAATTGAGCAGTGCGAGCACTGAGGCAAGAGGTGATACTGAAGGATAGTTGAAAAAAAGGTGGAGATAATTTGAATAAGAGTGAAGGAAGGGCTGAGAACAGCTGTGACTATTCTCTTCTCTATTGGTATGCTCTATTGGATTTGCTCAAATATGACCACTTGAGATTGACGATGCAATAAAAAGATGATTATATGGTCATCTCGATAATTGAATTTCGTTTAAGCAGTACTACGATGTGCTAGTAGAAAGTACTGATCTAATTTTCTTTGGTAGCTGTTTAGGGATTTACTAATGATTAGGGAAGATTTGATAATGATTATGGAAGATATTGATAATAATCTACTTGTTTTATGGATCATGTAGTTAATTGCCAGGAGCTTTTGATTGGTTTGTGGTACTGGTCTTATATGCAGTACTGTCAAGGTTAAATGCTGTGAATGTTTTAAGATAGAATCGTCTGTTCGAGTTCCAGTTCGTGCCAGTCTTTAGGTAGCTGTATAGGTAGTCGTTCGATTGGGGTGAACAGATCTCATCTGGGCTAGTGGTGCCATTATTAGAATTAACATATTGATGTTTCTGGAAATGCTACGATTACAGGTTACTCAATAATGACTGATTTCGATTGACGGAGCTGAAAGACTAATGTACTGGAGATTCAGATCAATAGTGGGAACAGTGAGCTCGAATGTATTCGAGAGTGAATTAGACAATGGTGAAGTATTTTCGTTGTGAGTATTACGTAAGCTATTCCGTGATAATGAATTCTGGTAGTCTGTGAGTAAACCTGAGCGAAGCGAAGGTTTAGGTTTATACTTAAAACTCATTTTCATAAACCTGAGCGAAGCGAAGGTTTTCTTATATTCATAATTACATCAATCCTTCTCATAAACCTGAGCGAAGCGAAGGTTTTCTTATATTTATAATTACATCAATCCCTCTCTGTTAGGTACTGGGAGTACTGGTACTGCATGTAACCCCACGTGATCAAGGTTACCCTTTTCGATTACCCTTTTAACTTTTCGTGGCACCACCTTGA